>CM033745.1:28992388-29353425 GCA_019671005.1 Hibiscus mutabilis | reverse complement strand
ATGAAATAAATCATCAAGTGGCTTGACGCCGGCATTATATACCCTATCTCCGATAGTACGTGGGTAAGTCCGTACAATGTGTACCGAAAAAAGGGAGGTATAACAGTGGTAAGCAATGAAAATAATGAACTTATCCCAACCAGACTGTGACCGGTTGGAGGGTTTGTATGGACTATCAAAGCTAAACAAAGCCACTAGGAAAGATCACTTCCCATTACCCTTTATTGATCAAATGCTTGACCGTCTTGCAGTGTAAACCCTTTTATTGTTTTCTTGATGGTTATTTAGGTTACAATCAGATTGCCATAGCACCGTAAGATCAAGAAAGACAACCTTCACATTCCCATACGGTACTTATGCCTTAAGGATGCCGTTCGGATTATGTAACGCCCGGCAACCTTCCAAAGATGCATGATGGAACTATTTTTAGACATGGTCAAAGACTTCCTTGAGATCTTCATGGATGATTTTTTGGTTTTGGTAATGACTTCGACGGCTGCCTCGACAATTTAGAAAGGGTGTTGGCAAGATGCGAAGAAACGGATTTAGTCCTCAATTGGGAGAAATGCCACTTTATGGTAGATGAAGGAATAGTGCTCGCCACAAGATTTCATCCAAGGGAATTGAAGTAGACAAAGCCAAGGTGGACGTGATCGAGAGATTACCCCACCAAATTCGGTTAAAGGAATTCAAGTTTTTCGGACATGCGAGTTTTTTACAGGAGGTTCATTCATAATTTTTCTAAAATCACTAAACCTTTGTGTAATCTGCTTGAACAAGATAAAGTCTTCGATTTTGATGATTCTTGCACTCAAGCATTCGAAACCCTAAAGAAAAAGCTTGCCTCGGCACCCATTGTCGTTCCACCAGATTGGACGCTACCTTTTGAGCTCATGTGTGATGCAAGTGATTTTGCGGTAGGAGCGATCCTAGGCCAACGCACAGTAAGACCTTCCATGTGATATACTACGCTAGTAAAACTCTTAATGGTGCTCAAGTGAATTACACAACAACGGAGAAAGAGTTACTAGCTGTAGTTTTCTAATTTGACAAGTTCCGATCCTATTTAATTGGTACAAAGGTAATTGTTCATACGGACCATTCGGCAATCAAATACTTATTTGCTAAAAAGGATGCTAAACCTCGTTTGATTCGTTGGATATTACTTTTACAAGAATTTGATATTGAAACTAAGGACAGGAAAGGAACAGAAAATCAAGTGGCTGATCACTTATCACGTTTGGAACGCAATAGGGAGGAGGACGCAGATCTAGAGATATGCGATGCATTCCCGGATGAACAAATTCTAATTGCCTCGACAACCCTTGATGCCTCAGCAACCCTAGATGCCTCGGCAACCCATGACGCCTCGGCAACCATGGATGCACACGCCTCGGCAACTCTCGACGCCGCAGCAGTCTTTGACGCGCACGCCTCGACAATCTTGGGAGCAGTCACCACGGCGGCACATACCTCGGCAATACCGAAATGCACGCGGATTTAGTTAACTTCCTTGTTTGTGGTATTTTTCCTTATGGCATTACTCACCAAGGGAAGAAGCGGTTCCGCCATGATGCTAAGCATTACTTTTTGGGACGAGCCTCTGTTGTTTAAACAATATGCAGATCGGGTTATACACCGATGTGTCCTCTGAAGAAGAGCAACAGAATGTACTGGGCAATGCCATTCTTCACCCTATGGAGGACATTTTGGAGGAACTCGTATCATGCCAAAGTCTTGCAATCCGGTTTGTATTGGCCAACATTGTACAAAGATGCCCAAGACTTTTACAAACAATGTGATCGTTGCGGAGGACGGGCAATATCTCCGCAGCGACATGAGATGCCACTCCGAACATCATCGAGGTGGAACTGTTCGATGTATGGGGATCGATTTTATGGGACCTTTCCCATCTTCATTCGGCAACCTCTACATCTTACTCGCTGTCGACTATGTGTCTAAATGGGTAGAGGCAGCTACGATTCCCAACAACGATTCCAAGACCGTGCAACGATTCTGCTGAGAAAAACATATTTACACGGTTTGGGATGCCGAGAGCAATTATCAGTGACGGGGCAAGCATTTTGACAACAGACTAATTGCCAAGATGTTGCAACGCTCGGCATATCACACAAGATCGCCACGACATATCACCCACAAACCAACGGGCAAGCGAAATTTCCAACCGGGAGTTGAAGGAAATACTCGAGAAAGTTGTAAATCCCTCAAGGAAGGATTGGTCATTAAGACTAGATGACGACTTTGGGCATATCGCGACCGCATTCAAAACACCCTTAGGTATGTCCCCTTCCGACCGGGTCTATGGTAAAACATGTCATCTACCGGTGGAAATCGAGTATAAGGCGACTTTGGGCAATCAAGACCGTGAATATGGATTGGGAAAGTGCGGACAAAAAGCGCTTGATGGATCTCAACGAGATAGAAGAATTTCGTGCACTCGCCTATAACAATGCACGAATCTACAAGGAGAAAACAAAGCGATGGCATGACAAGAAACTATTGCCACGGAATTTCACGCCAGGGCAACTAGTTCTCCTATTCAATTCTCGGCTAAAACTTTTCCCGGGAAAGCTGAAATCAAGATGGTCAGGACCATTTGAAGTCGTCAAACCATTCTCCCATGGCGCCGTGATAATCAAGTCCATCTCTGACAACCATGAATTCAAAGTTAATGGACAAAGATTGAAGCACTACAATGGTGCCCATGTGGAACGTAACAAGGAAGTGGTCAACTTAGGAGATGCATGAGCATGCTCTCCTTTCAGTATTTTCTTTTTCTTTTTATTTCATTTTTATTTTTAGGAGATATTTTATTTTTTCTTCATTTAGTTTTCAGGTTTTCTTTGTTTTCTTTTTCACAACAAGACTCACAACTACTATGCTAAGGAAATTTACTACCAAGATCCTTGCCCGGCAACCAATGAAGAAGATGCCACGGCAACCTACATCGCCCCGACAAGCTGATGCCACGGCAACCAACTCTGAAGATGCCACGGCAACCAAAGCTAAAGACATCCCGGCAACAAGAAAACAACCATCGCGTTCAAGCAAGAGAATCAAGACACCGACCAAAAGGAAACTAATCATCTACGATGATGAACTCTCGGAGTAAGTCCTCGTATGCATTTTTATTTTTATTTTTCGTTATTTTTATGCATGCATTGAGGACAATGCCTCACTCGAGTTTGGGGGGGATTGTTATTAGTAATTACCATGTTTAGTTACATTAAGTATTACATTTAGGATACATAAATTGCTTGCCATGCCTTTAATTAGAACAAGAATTGCTTAGATTTGATGAATATTCAATGATGACTTTGCCAATGCACTTAATTGATAGAATTTTTATTCTAGGATAACCATGGAAAAACTTAGAATTTTACTATGATGTTAAATTTGATGAAACACTGTTGTGGTTTGATTGATTTAAGGAGTTCTAGTAAACTTAGGTTGATAATTAACAAATTGGGGATTAGAATAAAAATTGGATGAATGCTAGAGGTGCCCGAAATTGGCTCTAGCATGTGCTAAAAAAATTGATCACTAGAGGTGCCCGAAACTGGCTCTAGGAGGCGTTAAAATTTTTTTTAACTAGAGGTGCCCGAAACCGGCTCTAGTCGATTAAATTAACTTAAGAAAACTAAAAACAAAACACTAGAGGTGCCCGAAATTGGCTCTAGTTAAACATGTTAAAAAGAACCCAATGAAGTAATTTGAAAACCTATTGTTTGCATAGAATCCGAAAAATCAACTTGCACACAACTCCGCACACACTCACAAGCATTATAGTTTGATTCCAAGTAATTCCTCAGTTTTCTGAAAAATAAAAAAACCAATCATACTTTGTGCCCCGGTTCAGAGAATTGAAATCAAGTTCAAAACTGAGTTTGTGAAAATTGAAGTCTTGGAAGGTAATTATGAGTTTGCATTGCTTGAGGACAAGCAATAGTTCGAGTTTGGGGGTGTGATAAGTGTTTAAAAGTACTATTTTTCTTACCCTTTTTACTCATATTATTTTTAGACTTAGGCTCATATTAGTTGCATAGTTAGCCATTCATGCATTAATCCATCTTTCCTTCCATCGTTGAGCTTGATTACATAACTTGGTAGTTTTTGTGGAAAAGATGCTGCTTTGGTGTGCTTTGTGTGTGTATGTGCAGGATCACTTGCCAAAGCAATGCCGAGCTAGTTTCCAGGGCAATGCATGAAGGATATGCCGAGCTAGTTGCCAGGGCAATGCATGAAGGAGACGCCGAGCCAGTTGCCATGGCATTTGTCGACAAAGACAAAATGCAATAGGGATGTCGAAATTCATGACTTTACAAGCCCAAGATGACATGGAGCAAGGCCCAAGCCCAAAGGAATTTGATTGCCATGCAGAGATTAAAGAAGAATTAAATTCCAAGAAGATAGGAGAAGTTCTAATAGGAATAAAATTATAATAAAAAATTATATTCT
Organism: Hibiscus mutabilis; assembly: GCA_019671005.1. Lineage (NCBI taxonomy): Eukaryota > Viridiplantae > Streptophyta > Magnoliopsida > Malvales > Malvaceae > Hibiscus > Hibiscus mutabilis. Next base: position 29,348,946 of record CM033745.1, on the reverse strand, counting down.
TTAAAGATAATTTAACTCCAACTCAAACTCCTCCTCAAAGAAGGACTTTGGCCTAGCCCTATAAATATCAAGGAGATTTCGACAAGATGCATAGAGAGAGCAAGAGGGAATTTCGACAAGACCAAGAGAGGAAGCAAAGGGGAATTTTCGACAAGCTTCAGCTTTTCTTCCTTGTTCGATTGGGTTCATGCTAGGGATTGTTTATCTTGTGTTTCTTTGGAACCTAGCCATGAACTAAATTTACTTGGCTATGGTTATTGTGTTTTGTGGTTGTGAGAAACTATTGGTTTTTGTTTAGGTAATAAGAGTTTGCACTTTTCTATTTCAAGGTTTATCCATTCTTGGTTCTTATTATTGCTTGCGAGTGAATTGGGAGAGGATCTCGTGATTTCATCCATTTATCTAATATCGGGAGAGTTAGATTCAAGAAACGAATGAATATGATCTTTATGCAATCCAATGATGGTGAAGATTAATCCGGCTTAGGAATAAGTTAAGGATTTCAACGGCTAAGAGGAGCGCAAGATTGGTTGTTGTTCACCCTTGATTCACGCAGGGATGTATTATCAAGGCATGCACAAGTAGCTAGAGTTTTGACTTAGGGATAAGAAGAAACCATTGAAGAATGCTCCGCCGAACCTTGAAGTTGCTGCCCAGTCGCCCAAGTAGTTGCCCAACTAGTCGCCCAAGCAACCATCAATTAGTTGCCAAGGCAACCCCGTTGTGCAAGTCGCCACGGCAACTGAGTTGCCCGTGCACTGTTTTACCAAGACAATCCAATCGGCTATCACACCTCAACTCACGATAACCTATCCTATCTCTCTCAATTGAATTCATCTTTTCTTTTATTTATTTGCTTTCTAGATTAGTTAAACTTCTATAATCTTTTACTTGTGTTTTTACTTTTTACAGTGCAAGAGACTAGATTCTTGAAGTAGCACCAATCCCTGTGGAGACGATATCTTTTATACTATAACTTGCGACGTGTATACTTGCACATTTGCGTAGCACTTATTACGCGCAACATAGGGCAAAGGAGGATTTCGACAAGCCTCCTTCTTCATCCTTTTCTTTCTTGTTCGATTGGGCTCATGCTAGGGATTATTTATCTTGTGTTTCTTTGGAACCTAGCCATGAACTAAATCTATTTGGCTATGGTTATTGTGTTTTGTGGTTGTGAGAAACTACTGGTTTTTGTTTAGGTAATAAGAGTTTGCACTTTTCTATTCAAGGTTTATTCATTCTTGGTTCTTATTCTTGTTTGCGAGTGAATTGGGAGAGGATCTCGTGATTTCATCTATTTATCTAATATCGGGAGATTTAGATTCAAGAACCGAATGAATATGATCTTTATTCAATCTATTGATGGTGAAGATTAATCCGGCTTAGGAATAAGTTAAGGATTTCAACGGCTAAGAGGAGCGCAAGATTGGTTGTTGTTCACCCTTGATTCACGCAGGGATGTATTATCAAGGCATGCACAAGTAGCTAGAGTTTCGACTTAGGGATAAGAAGAAACCATTGATGAACGCTCTGCCGAACCTTGAAGGTTGCTGCCTAGACGCCCAAGTAGTTGCCCAAGTAGTTGCCCAGGCAACCATCGATTAGTTGCCAAGGCAACCCCGTTGTGCAAGTTGCCACGGCAATTGAGTTGCCCGTGCACTCTTTTACCAAGACGATCCAATCGGTTATCACACCTCAACTCACGATAACCTGGCCTATCTCTCTGTCATTTGATCTCATATTTTCTTTTACTTTATTGCTTTCTAGTTTAGTTATTAGTTAAACTCCTATAATCCTTTATTTGTGTTTTTACTTTTTACAGTGCAAGAGACTAGATTCTTGAAGTGGCACCAATCCCTGTGGAGACGATATCTTTTATACTATAACTTGCAACGTGTACACTTGCACAATTGCGTAGCACTTATTACGCGCAACAAGTTTTTGGCGCCGTTGCTGGGGATTGGCAATAGCGACTCTGTTTTTATTTTATTGCACTTTCCTTTTACTTTCTTGTTTAAGATTCAAAGGGCTAACAAACTTTGGTTTTGCATTGGTATATGACCAGGGCGAGACCGACTTCACCAAAATATCCCTTTGATCCAGAAATCGAACGAACCTTACAAAGACTTAGATGAAGGATAAGAGTAGCAATGGCTAATCAAAACGACAATATGAATCAAGATGTTCTAGCAGCAGGAGGAGTGATTCTTGCACGAAACAGAACTATTCGAGACTATCTTGAAGAAGATCTTGATGGAATTAATCCATGAGTTGTCGTACCTGAAATTGAAGCCGACCACTTTGAGTTAAAACCGGTAATGTTTAATATGATCAACACAATTGGTCAATTTGGCGGCTCAGCAACTGAAGATGCACTGCAACATCTGAAATCTTTCCTCGAGATTTACAACTCGTTCAAGATACACGGAGTCACCCCCGATGTATTATGATCAAGATTATTCCCCTATTCACTGAGGGATAGGGCGAAAGCATGGTTGAATAGCATTCCTACCGGATCCATAGCATCTTGGACCGATCTTTGTCGTGATTTCCTTGCTCGATTTAATCCTACAAATTTGACTGATAAGCTTCGTAACGACATTACTTCTTTTCGGCAGGCAGATGATGAATCCATGTACGAGGCTTGGGAGCGATATAGAGAACTTCTACACAAATGCCCCCTATACGGATTCCCGGTGTGGACTCAAGTAACAATGTTTTACAACGCCGTGAATACACCAACAAGGATGGTGCTAGATGCCTCGGCAAACGGCATACTCCTAGATAAGTCACCAGAGGAAGCAATGCAAATTTTAAACAGGCTGGCCAAGAATGATTATCAATTCCCATCTACTAGAAGAGGAGGAGTTAGACGCCAAGCCACAATACATGAACTAGGATCATTAGATTCAATTTCGGCACAATTGGCCACTTTAACCAAGATGGTCCAGAACATGCAAAAACCAAACAACACACATGAAGTCAAGGTAATGGATTCTTTTTCTGAGTTATGTGGTGATAACCATAATTCTTCTGAATGTATGCAGAATCCGGAATCCAGCTTCTATGTGGGGAATTACAATCGGAACAACAATGTGATGTCCAATACATACAATCCAGCTTAGAAGAAGCACCCAAATTTTTCATGGAGTAATCCCAACAATGCTCTAAACCAGAACAATCAGAATGCACAAGCATCGGGATTCCAGTAGAATATGCCACGGCAACAGTTGCCACAGCAACAACCGACAACATCCAGTTCTTTGGAAAATTCTCTAAATGCTTTTATGATGAAAACTGAATCTTAAATGGCTGAGAATAGTAACTTCATAAAAAGAACTGATGCTTTTATTAACAGGACCGAGATGAGATTGCAAAACCAAGAGGCGACAATCAAATCATTGGAAAATCAAGTCGGACAGTTTGCTCAAAATCTGAATACTAGACCGCAAGGAGGTTTACCCAGCGATACTGAAGTCGCAAGAGGAACTGGCCATGAGCAATGTAAGGCAATCACCACTAGAAGTGGCCAACAACTTAGAGAGGCTCAAACCCGCTCATCAAACAAAACTCCACAAAAAGATCAAGACGAACCTAGCGGCAAAGCCTCGGATGCTGAACCAGGAATTGCCGCGGCAACCGGCAATAAGCATGCCTCGGTAACCAACGATAAAGACGCCTTGACAACTTGCGATAAGCATGCCTCGGCAACCCCAGTTGATAACGCCTCTGCAACTCCAGTTGTCCCGGTAATGCTGTCAATTAGGTTCCAAACCAATGAAAGGATCGAAGATATCCGACTTCCACCACCATTCTCACAAAGGTTGAAGCGACAAAAGCAAGAATATCAATTCAAGAAGTTTCTTGATATCCTTAAGCAAGTCCACATCAACTTGCCATTGGTGGAAGCAATTGAACAAATGCCAAACTATGCCAAGTTTCTTAAAGACATTGTGTCCAAGAGAACAAGGCTATGAGAGTTTGAAATAGTTGCCGCAACAGAGGGATGCATGGCAATGTTGCACAATCGTATGCCACCCAAGTTGAAGGATCCCGGAAGTTTCACAATACCCTGTTCCATTGGAAATCACTATGTCGGGAAAGCATTATGCGACCTTGGGGCTAGCATAAACTTGATGCCTAAATCGGTTTTCCAGAAACTAGGAATCGGGAAGGCAAGACCTACAACAGTTATGCTATAGCTAGCCGACAGATCCTATGTGCATCTAGTGGGAAAAATCGAGGACATACTGGTAAAAGTTGATAAATTTATTTTTCCCTCTGACTTTATTATTTTGGATTGTGAAGCAGATGAGCATGCACCCATCATTCTCGGGAGACCATTCCTAGCAACAAGAAGAACCTTGATCGATGTTGAAAAGGGAGAACTCACAATGAGGGTGAATGACCAGCAAGTTAAACTAAATGTGTTCCAAACACTAAGGCATGCCGATGATCTAGAAGAATGCCAACTTCTTCATGCAACGGCAGAGTTTAACTTCGACGAGGAATTCAGTTGCCTCGGCAAGTACATTGCCGATCAAGAGAAACCTGAGGAGTATGAAGAATCAGTCGATAACGAACAACAAGAAGAGGCAAATTGGCTAGTCAATCGACCAGGTACATACTTTGAACCACTGGATTACTCAGGTAAGGAAGGTAAACTCGAAAATCCCTCTATTGAACAACCACCGATTCTTGAGTTGAAACAATTGCCAGAGCAACTAAAATATGCATACTTAGGAACCGATAATACATTGTCTGTAATTATTTCTTCTAAGTTACAGCCTGAGCAGGAAAAGAAGCTGATCAAGATGTTGAAGCTACACAAAAAGGCAATAGGGTGGACAATTGCCGACTTGAAGGGAATTAGCCCGGCAGTGTGCATGGACAAGATTTTGTTGGAAGATGATCACAAACCTTTAATTGAGGCCCAGAGGAGACTGAATCATGCCATGAAAGGGGTTGTAATGAAAGAAATCATCAAGTGGCTTGACGCCGACATTATATACCCTATCTCTGATAATACATGGGTAAGTCTGGTACAATGTGTACCGAAAAAGAGAGGTATAACGGTGGTAAGTAATGAAAACAACGAACTAATTCCAACCAGGACTGTGACCGGTTGGAGGGTTTGTATGGATTATCGAAAGCTAAACAAAGCCACTAGGAATGATCACTTCCCATTACCCTTTATTGATCAAATGCTTGACCGTCTTGTAGGTAAACCCTTTTATTGTTTTCTTGATGGTTATTCAGGTTACAATCAAATTGCCATAGCACCAGAAGATCAAGAAAAGACAACCTTCACATGCCCATACGGTACTTATGCCTTCCGAAGGATGCCGTTCAGATTGTGTAACGCCTTGGCAACCTTCCAAAGATGCATGATGGCACTCTTTTCAGACATGGTCGAAGACTTCCTTGAGATCTTCATGGATGATTTTTCTGTTTTTGGTAATGACTTCGACTGCTGTCTCGGCAATTTAGAGAGGGTGTTGGCAAGATGTGAAGAAACTGATTTAGTACTCAATTGGGAGAAATGCCATTTTATGGTAGATGAAGGAATAGTGCTCGGCCACAAGATTTCATCCAAGAGAATTGAAGTAGACAAAGCCAAGGTGGACGTGATCGAGAGATTACCCCCACCATGTTCGGTTAAAGGAATTCGAAGTTTTCTCGAACATGCATGTTTTTACATGAGGTTCATTCATAATTTTTCTAAAATCACTAAACCCTTGTGTAATCTGCTTGAACAGGATAAAGTCTTCGATTTTGATGATTCTTGCACCCAAGCATTCGAAACCCTAAAGAAAAAGCTTGCCTCGTCACCCATTGTCGTTCCACCAGATTGGACGCTACCTTTTGAGCTCATGTGTGATGCAAGTGATTTCGCGGTAGGAGCAGTCCTAGGCCAACGCACAGGTAAGACCTTCCATGTGATATACTACGCTAGTAAAACTCTTAATAGTGCTCAAGTGAATTACACAACAACGGAGAAAGAGTTACTAGCTGTAGTTTTCACATTTGACAAGTTCCGATCCTATTTGATTGGTACAAAGGTAATTGTTCATACGGACCATTCGGCAATCAAATATCTATTTGCTAAAAAGGATGCCAAACCTCGTTTGATTCGTTGGATATTACTTTTACAAGAATTTGATATTGAAATTAAGGACAGGAAAGGAACAGAAAATCAAGTGGCCGATCACTTATCACGTTTGGAACGCAATAGGGAGGAGGACGCGGATCTAGAGATATGTGATGCATTCTCGGATGAACAACTTTTAGTTACCTCGGCAACCATGGACGCGCATGCCTCAGAAACTATCGACGCTGCAGCAGCCCTTGACGCGCACGCCTCGTCAATTTTGGGAACAGTCACCACGACAGCACATGCCTCAGCAATACCCTAGTACGTGGATTTAGTTAATTTCCTTGTTTGTGGTATTTTACCTTATGGCATTACTCACCAAGGGAAGAAGCGGTTCTGCCATGATGCTAAGCATTACTTTTGGGACAAGCCTTTTTTGTTTAAACAATATGCAGATCAGGTTATACGCCGATGTGTCCCTGAAGAAGAGCAACAGAATGTACTCCGGCAATGCCATTCTTCACCCTATGGAGGACATTTTGGAGGAACTCGTACCGCGGCCAAAGTTTTGCAATCCGGTTTGTATTGGCCAACATTGTACAAAGATGCCCAAGACTTTTACAAGCAATGTGATCGTTGCCAGAGGACGGGCAATATCTCTAGACGACATGAGATGCCGCTCCAGAACATTATCGAGGTTGAATTGTTCGATATATGGGGGATCAATTTTATGGGACCTTTCCCATCTTCATTCAGCAACCTCTACATTCTACTTGCCGTCGACTACGTGTCTAAATGGGTGGAGGCAGCTGCAGTTCCCAACAACGATTCCAAGACCGTGCAACGATTCTTGCAGAAAAACATATTTACACGTTTGGGATGCCAAGAGCAATTATCAGTGACGAAGGCAAGCATTTTGACAACAGACTAATTGCCAAGATGTTGCAATGCTTCGGCATATCACACAAGATCGCCACGGCATATCACCCACAAACCAACGGGCAAGCAGAAATTTCCAACCGAGAATTGAAGGGTATACTCAAGAAAGTTGTAAATCCCTCTAGGAAGGATTGGTCATTAAGACTAGATGACGCACTTTGGGCATATCACACTGCATTCAAAACACCCTTAGGTATGTCCCTTTCCGACTTGTCTATGGCAAGACATGCCATCTACCGGTGGAAATCGAACACAAGGCATACTGGGCAATCAAGACCGTGAACATGGATTGGGAAAGTGCCGGACAAAAGCGTTTGTTGGACCTCAATGAGATAGAAGAATTCCGTGCACTCGCCTATAACAATGCACGAATCTACAAGGAGAAAACAAAGCGATGGCATGACAAGAAACTATTGCCGCGGCAATTCATGCCAGGGCAACTAGTTCTCCTATTCAATTCTAGGCTAAAACGTTTCCCGGGAAAGCTGAAATCAAGATGGTCGGGACCATTCGAAGTTGTCAAACCATTCTCCCATGGTGTCGTGATAATCAAGTCCATCTCTGACAACCATGAATTCAACGTTAATGGACAAAGATTGAAGCACTACAATGGTGCCCATGTGGAACGTAACAAAGAAGTGATCAACTTAGGAGATGTATGAGCAAGCTCTCCATTTGATATTTTATTTTTAATTTTTTTTATTTTATATTTTTTTATTATTATTATTATTTTCGATTAATTCTTTTTTCTTTCGAACTATATTTTATTTTATTTTATTTTATTTTATTTTTACTATTTATTATTATTATATATATTTTTTTAGGATAGATTTTTTTTAGAATCTCTTTATACATCTTTATTTTCTTTTATTAGTTTAATTTTAATCTTTATTTGATTTGTCTTTGAACTGTAGGAAAAAAAGTTCAAGATAAAGAAGAATTCTAATCCAAGTAGGAAAACATCTTCAACAAGGAAACTAATGGGATGAATCTAAGGCTTATATAAAGCCTCCAATTCACCCTAATCACAACCCCTTGTCGTCAACTTCTCCCTCACCCTAAACCCTTTTTCATTTTCCCCTAATCCCACCCACCTATCTTTTCTATAAAACCCATCACCCTTAACCTATTCCTACTTTCTATCTTGCAACTTTTTAGTTTCTTTTCTTTTCTTTGTTTTTACAAAACTCACAACCAAGATCATCCATGGCATCCAAGATTAAATTTTTAGTTCATCCAAGTTCCTCCAAAGAACCAAGATACAAGAAGTTTGCTACACCGGTGGTTCAAGAAAGATTTCAATCCAAGTTTGAAAGCCGAAAGATTCATAAAGAACAAGGCTTTGAATACTCCAACTCTCATCAAGATTTCGGCCTTGAACCATTCATATTCGAGAGGATTGCACATCAAAAGTGGCAAATCTTTTGCCATCAACCGGAACCAGGTAACATCTCATGGGTAAGAGAATTCTATGCTCACTCACCTAACCCAGATAATCCTTATGTTTTTGTTCGTAACAAGGCCATACTCATAAGTCCCGAAAATGTCAACACCTTTTACGGGCTTTACATTGAGAAGGACGAGCATCAAGCCTTCGTTGATCAAATCACTCCCAAACAACTCGACAAGGTGCTTCAAGAACTCACTCAACCGAGAACTCATTGGAATGACGCTCAAAAGATAACGGTTCTCTTTTCTTCCCTTGCTTAATTTCTAATCTTTGCAAGGAGATGCATGTCCCAAGTGAGTCCACCGATGAAAAGGCCCTACCCAAGTCTGGTTGGAATCAAGCACTAATCCGAAAGCTAATGGGAGAGGCATTGGGAGATTCTTCAAGGCCTCCAATTGCCACGGCAACTCCTGCCGCCCGGCAATCCATAATGCCCAAGCACCTAATGCCCGGGCAACTCGGCCATCAACCCCGGGACACTTTGAAGCACTTTTGCACCCATTGGCGAGCCACCTAAGGCAAATTGAAGGCCGGCAACTAATGTTCATGCGGTACATGAAGGAGCACAACAATGCCATCACCCAAGTCATCCTAGAAAAGTGCTCGAATAGTCACGTGTCGTTCTCGATCTTTCCTGCCGAAATCCTTGCCCCAGAAACCAATGAAGCAGTCGCCACGACAACCGTAATAGATGACACCGCGGCAACCTACATCGTGCACGCACAAGCTGATGCCACGACAACCAACCCTAAAGATGCCACGGCAACCAAAGCTAAAGATATCCCGGCAACCACTGCAAAAGCCAAAGGTAAAGCACCTATGCCCGAATCAACTCCTACGGAATCATTTTCTGATTTTTCAGATTCGGACGAGTCCTCCATTGCACCAACAAAGACCGCACCAATTGAATCCTCCAAGCGAAAAGCCAATGACATTGATGAAGAGGACGATGAGGACAACCCCGTACGAGGATCGATTCCACCACCGGCAGCAAGAAAACAACCATCACGTTCAAGCAAGAGAATCAAGACACCGACCAAAAGGAAACTAATCATCTACGATGACGAACTCTCAGATTAAGTCCTCGTATGCATTTTATTTTTTGTTATTTTTATTTTTCTTTAATGCATGCATTGAGGACAATGCCTCACTCGAGTTTGGGGGGGGATTGTTATTAGTAGTTACCATGTTTAGTTACATTCATCTTAAGTATTACATTTAGGATACATAAATTGCTTGCCATGCCTTTAATTGGAACAAGAATTGCTTAGATTTGATGAATATCCGATGATGACTTTGCCAATGCACTTAATTGATAGAATTTTTATTCTAGGATAACCATGGAAAAACTTAGAATTTTACTATGATACTAATTTTGATGAAACACTGTTGTGGTTTGATTGATTTAAGGAATTCTAGTGAACTTAGGTTGATAATTAACAAATTGGGGGATTAGAATAAAAATTGGATGAATGCTAGAGGTGCCCGAAATTGGCTCTAGCATGTGTTAAAAAAATTTAAATCACTAGAGGTACCCGAAATTGGCTCTAGTATGTGTTAAAAAAATTTTGATAACTAGAGGTGCCCGAAACCGGCTCTAGTCAAATAAAACTAAAAACAAAACACTAGAGGTGCTGAAAACTGGCTCTAGTTAAAACATGTTAAAAAGAACCCAATGAAGTAATTTGAAAACCTATTGTTTGCATAGAATCTGAAAAAATCAACTTGCACACAACTCCGCACACACTCACAAGCATTATAGTTTGATTCCGAGTAACTCCTAAGTTTTCTGAAAAATAAAAAGCCAATCATACTTTGTACCCCGGTTCAGAGAATTGAAATCAAGTTCAAAGCTAAGTTTGTGAAAATTGAAGTCTTGGAAGGTAATTATGAGGTTGCATTGCTTGAGGACAAGCAATAGTTCGAGTTTGGGGGTGTGATAAGTGTTCAAAAGTACTATTTTTCTTACCCTTTTTACTCATATTATTGTTAGACTCAGGCTCATATTAGTTGCATAATTAGCCATTCATGCATTAATCCATGTTTCCTTCCATCGTTGAGCTTGATTACATAACTTGGTAGTTTTTGTGGGAAAAGATGCTGCTTTGGTATGTTTTGTGTGTATGTGCAGGATCACTTGCCAAAGCAAGGCTAGAGCTAGTTGCCAGGGCAATGCATGAAGGAGACGCCGAGCGAGTTGCCAGGGCAATGCATGAAGGAGACGCCGAGCCAGTTGCCATGGCAATTATCGACAAGAGCAAAGGTGATATGGTAGTCAAAATTGATGACTAGACAAGCCCAAGATGACGTGGAGCAAAGCCCAAACCCAAAGGAATTTGATTTCCATACAGAGATTAAAGAAAAATTAAACTCCAAGAAGATAGGAGAAGTTCTAGTAGGAATATAATTATAATAAAGAATTATATTCTTTAAAGATAATTTAATTCCAACTTAACTTCCTCCTAAAAGAAGGACTTTGGCCTAGCCCTATAAATAAGATGGAGATTTCGACAATCCATAGAGAGCAAAGAGAGGGGAATTTCGACAAGCATCAAGGAAGGCAAGAGGAGAGAATTTTCGACAAGCATCTAGGGCATGGAGGATTTCGACAAGCCTCCTTCTTCATCCTTTTCTTTCTTGTTCGATTGGGCTCATGCTAGGGATTATTTATCTTGTGTTTCATTGGAACCTAGCCATGAAATAAATCTATTTGGCTATGGTTATTGTGTTTTGTGGTTGTGAATATGATCTCGTGATTTCATCTATTTATCTAATATCGGGAGAGTTAGATTCAAGAAACGAATGAATATGATCTTTATTCAATCTATTGATGGCGAAGATTAATCCGGCTTAGGAATAAGTTAAGGATTTCAACGGCTAAGAGGAGCGCAAGATTGGTTGTTGTTCACCCTTGATTCACGCAGGGATGTATTATCAAGGCATGCACAAGTAGCTAGAGTTTTGACTTAGGGATAAGAAGAAACCATTGAAGAACGCTCTGTCGAACCTTGAAGGTTGCTGCCCAGACGCCCAAGTAGTTGCCCAGGCAACCATCGATTAGTTGCCAAGGCAACCCCGTTGTGCAAAGTTGCCACGGCAACTGAGTTGCCCGTGCACTCTTTTACCAAGACGATCCAATCGGTTATCACACCTCAACTCACGATAACCTGGCCTATCTCTCTCTCATTTGATCTCATATTTTCTTTTACTTTATTGCTTTCTAGTTTAGTTATTAGTTAAACTCCTATAATCCTTTATTTGTGTTTTTACTTTTTACAGTGCAAGAGACTAGATTCTTGAAGTGGCACCAATCCCTGTGGAGACGGTATCTTTTATACTATAACTTGCAAAGTGTATACTTGCACAATTGCGTAGCACTTATTACGCGCAACACCAGGCATCCATTCGAATGGCTCTCTTTGAAGCTCTATATGGGAGGAAATGTAGAACTCCTATATGTTGGTCATAATTGTGTGAAAACAACGATGGAAAGTGGGGGGAGAAAATGTCACGACACTTGGGGAGATTGGATGAAAGAAAAAAATCTCATCATCTTCTCCCTAACCCCATAGCCGAATTGAGTGAGAGAGTTGAGAGAAAATTTGGTCAAGCTTTATTCCACCAACATCTTGCTTGGGTTGTCTCGATTGAGCTTAGGAGGAAGGTGATTTTTTGATTCTTTCTCTATTCATGTTGAGATTATATATATATATATATATATATATATATATATATATGTTATGAGAATTGTTAGGAATGTTAGGATATTAAGTTAGAACTATGAAAATTTCTTGGTAATTTTGCTATACTATAATTGTCATACTTGTATGGTTAAGCTCATAACCGAATGCTATTTATTTTGCTGAAAAATATTGTATAAAGGGTTGTTTATTTTGTATGAAAAAAAATATTATATGAATTTTAGGGCTATCTTGAAAATGTTTGATTATGAAAGAATGATTGTTTAAATATATAAAACATGGTGAATTGTTTGGAGTGTTGAATGTATATGAAACTACTGTTTTATGAATTTTAGGGGCTTTGTCTTGAACATGTTTATAAATTGTTTTATATAAATGAAAGATAGGGATTGTTCTTTTGGCAATAGAAAAGCTTGTTGGATTGTAGGGGAAAAATCTGTTTCACTATTAAATGGACTGCTTTGTGAAAGAACGAGAATAAAACATTTATAGGGTTCTGATTTTGTCTTATGAATAAAACGAATTGTGGGCTGTTTTGAGGGGATTCACATACATGAATGAGTTTTGGACTATTTTGGTGAAAACAAAAGATTATGGGACTGTTTTGCACTTGTCTGAAGTTATTCAATTGTTTTGTGACTAATTAAGGTGAATATATATGTCAAGGACTAGCTTACATTGGTAGGAAAGTTGGTGAGTTGTTTTGTAAGTACATGAGTACAAATATACATAATAGGGACTGTTTTGTAAGGATATATGAATTAATGGAATTTTATGTGTGCATGCATACTTTAGGGACTGTTTTGTGTTGGTAAAAATGTTTGCCGCTGTTTTGCATGGATATATATATATATACACACACATAGAAAATAGTATGGTCGTGGAGATAAATGGTTGTAAAGAATATCTCTAATATGTGACTATACTTTTGTTAATTTAGACCAAGAGGTGATTGAGGGAGGAAAGATCAAAGTAGATCAAAGAATAAACAAACAAAAGGGGATCGTAATCAGGGAGAAAATTTAGCTTGGAATAAATTAAGAGTGTACTTTCAAAGTCCTGGGATAGACTGAAACTATCTCAAGTATCTTTTAATTACTAAATTGCTATTACTTGCTCTTAAAGTTAAATTATGTTGGTATGGCTGAGCTTGGATACAAGGCAAGCATTTTTACCGAAAAGTACTCTATGATATGAAATTGACCGAAAGCATGTTAAATAGTTAGATTCTATGTACATGAACATCTTCATTAAGCTTGACAAGATAAGATTTAAGTCTTGATTATAATTATATTGGTTTGAAACTATGCTCATATTTGATATGATAAAGAAACACTATTCATATACTCTGATAAGGAGCTAAGCTCATTTTGAATCTGATATGATAAGAAATAAATGGAAAGCCTTGGTTTCGAGTCGGTCATAGGTATAGTTGGCATGCCATAGAGTCCATATAGCTCGTGATTGGGGTGGACTACAGTCCTTATGAGGCGACAGTAGGAGGGATGTGCTTATGGTCATTTGGTGACAGTAGGAAGGATTGACTGGTACTTCGAATACCTTTTGTTGGCAACAGTTGGATGGGGATTCGTGTACCAAGGCTGCTTGATACTCAAGGCTATGTTAAATGAAAATGTGAAAGATTATATTCTTGAAAAGCATGAATCTAACAATAACTTGCATCTTAAGTTGCATTATCTAAAATCTCTTGAACTATCTTATGTCTTAAGATTTGAACTATGTGAAACTATCATGTGACTAAATACTTACTTATGTTCTTGAATTAACTTCTTCAATTGGTTATCTTGATAGTAATTGAATTCTTGACTTGTTCGAATGCCTCAATGTGAAATGGTTAATGGCTCAATTAGAATAGAGTTACATGTTTATTTGGATAATGTCGCTTTTGTTTTAAACGTAGTTTAAATGGTTCTTATGAAAACCATTCCATCTATTTCAGGTTACGGTTGTTTTGAGTTCTCCCTTGGAGCTTGCTAGGATCACAAGTACACTATAGTAACTTATATAAGCCTTTTCATTTGTAATAACTCCTAGATGGTGGCACATGTTTTGTTATAATCATCGTAGATAGTATGCATTTTGATGTTTTGGTGTGTAAAACTTAACTTCACCCTTATAATGTAAATATGGACTTAAGTGTGCTTTGTAATGGATTGCTGTGTAGTTGATCCTATGCTTGTTTGATATGTTTGTAAAATTGGTAGTTCGTTGTTACTTTGTCGAGCAAGATGAATGGCTTGTTAATGTGCGCGATTGATGGTTGGTTGCTTAAGGGTTTTGATCTTGATTATAATTTACATAAGTAGTGATTGGTTTACATCCTTTCGAATTTTAGTAGCAATAAGTTAGAGTTTTTGTCACATTTGGACCTTGTAATTGAATCGGTTAATGAAACTTGTAATCCATGACTTATATTTTGGTATTTATGATGCTTGAAATGGATAGGACCATGGAAGCATGCGTGTTGATCTATTTGAGAAGTTTAGTTGTGAGTGTGTAATCTAAAAGTTTTGAAATTGTGGTAGCCTGTTGAAATACTTTAATTGTAACTTATCTAAGAAGATAGTTAATCATGCCTTTGACAACTTGTCTTAAGACTATATTAGAGGCTAGTTAATAACTAAATGAATGAAACTAGATGGTTTTGGTGTTGTTGCTATGTTTAATTGGTTGTTTCGATTCAAGACTTGGGAAACAAGTCAGGAGTTTGTTTAGCTTTTATCACTCATAGCTCAATCTACTTCTAGGTCGAGTTAGGGTGTTACAAATCACAAGACAGAAGAGGCAACTTAGGAACCTAAAGCAACTATAAAGGAACAATATCCTCATCTTTATACCTCAAGTAAAATCGAGGACGAAATTTCTTTTAGGGGATGAAAATTGTAATACCCCAAAGATAGGCTTGGTAGTAAGTTACTAATTCAAATGTAATCTAATTGGCTTGTATCATTATTATCTAGATTTAATTAAGGGTCTAGGACCAAATTGAAAGAAAAGGAAGAAAAGATAGCTATTGTCTAAAGGACTAAATCGAAACAAATGGAAAATGGGAGCTTGCGTGCTAAGAAATAAATAGTTGGTGGTTGTTACACATGTCAATCACAAACCAAGGGGCATGTGTTTGGGATACTCGGCCTTGGGGAGGAAAAATAAAGCATCATCATCTTCCTCCCAAAGGCTACCGATTCTTCATGGTAAGAGAGAGAGAGAGAGAGAGAGAGCTTGTTAACTAAAAAATTGTTGGTTAAACTTCAAACCTTGGATCATCCCTTAAGAATCTACCGAAGGGCTTTGAGAGAGGGTAAGAATTCACTACTCACTTCTAAAAGAATTGATTGTAGTTTGAGAATTTAGCTATGTTTACCCCATGAATATTGTTGTCTCTAGACTTGCTTAAGAATGATCTTATGATACAAACTTAAGCTATTCAGATTGTATGTCCCAGTGCTACATTTCTTTTCTTGTGAATTTGTTGAAGGATTTTGAATTAAGGGCAGCATTGAAATCCTTTTTATGATTTTTAAGCGGAATTATGATGTTGAGTTTGTGAAAAAATGTGTATCATATAGTGGTTATGATAGGATGAATTGTTCGATTGAATCTTATGATGCTGCCTTGATCATATCATGTTTTAAGAATTGTTAGATAATTTTTAAATCATAGATGGATTGAGTTTTATGCTGGAAAATTTAAGTACATATATGGTCTCATTGTTTGGTAGTATAGCCTAAGGTATATGGTTCATAGTAGGGACTGTTTTGCAAGGGATTAGGGTTGTTTTGACAACTTAATGAACTGTTTTGTAAACTTGGAAAACAAGGGATTGTTTTGATAAAAATTAAAGGGGGCTGTTTTGTACAAATAATGAGGATTGTTTTGCATTAATAATAGGGACTGTTTTGCACTAAAAATAGGGACTAAATTGCCATAGAATAAGGGACTATTTTGAAATGATTTAAGGGTTGTTTGTAAACTGAAATCAGGGACATTTTTGCTAGAAAATTTGAGGACCATTTTTCTGTTTTGTGAAATTAAAATGGGTACTATTTTGTAACAGTCAAGGGTTGATTTTTGAGTGAAAAATGGTTGTTTTATAATGCTGGAAACATGGGTTGTTTTATAAATTTAAGGGTGACTGTTTTGAAATAAAAATAATGGTTGTCTAGTACCCATAGTGGATTGTTTTGATGCATATATATGAGCCTTAGTGGACTGTTTTGCATATATATGAGCCTTGTGGACTATTTTGTACATGTATTTGTGTACCTAGGTAATTGAAACTGTTTTGTATATTTAAGAAATTAGTAGACTGTTTTATGTGAATTTATATGAATACATGAGTATTTGATTTGTTTTGTAAGTGAATGAGTGTTAGGAATTGTTCTAATATATGATTGTATTCTTTGTCATACTTAGACCAAGAAGGAGTTGAAGGAGTAAGGACTAAGATAGATCAAATTGTAGATAAGCAAAAAGGGGATTGTGATTTGGGAGCAAATCTAGCTTGGATCGAAACCGTGAGTGTAGTTTAAAGTCTCGGGATAGGCTTAAAACCTTCTCGAGCAATCTTAATTGTTATAATTACATTGTTTTGCTACTTGGGTTAAGCAATGCATAAATATATATATAAGATTGGATTCGAGGTAAGTACATAAATATGAGGTAACTTATATATGCATTTTTTATTCAGATTTGTGCTCATGATAAGATTTACACAATATGATATATGTTTGATAGGTTAAACAATAAGACATGTTCATTTGATTACTTGATTAAGATGTATACTTGTATTGAGAGTTTTACATGTATGAAAATGCTTGATAAGAATAATAACAAGATATGCTCTTTTGATTAAGTGACTATAGAGCTATGCTCACTGTTGCGCGTAATAAGTGCTACGCAAATGTGCAAGTATACACGTCGCAAGTTATAGTATAAAAGATATCGTCTCCACAGGGATTGGTGCCACTTCAAGAATCTAGTCTCTTGCACTGTAAAAAGTAAAAACACAAGTAAAGGATTATAGAAGTTTTAACTAATAACTAATCTAGAAAGCAATTAAGTAAAAGAAAAGATGAATTCAATTGAGAGAAATAGGCTAGGTTATCGTGAGTTGAGGTGTGATAGCCGATTGGATTGTCTTGGTAAAAGAGTGCACGGGCAACTCAGTTGCCGTGGCGACTTGCACAATGGGGTTGCCTTGGCAACTAATTGATGGTTGCTTGGGCGACTAGTTGGGCAACTACTTGGGCGATGGGCAGCAACTTCAAGGTTGGCGGAGCGTTCTTCAATGGTTTCTTCTTATCCCTAAGTCGAAACTCTAGCTATTTGTGCATGCCTTGATAATACATCCCCTGCGTGAATCAAGGGTGAACAACAACCAATCTTGCGCTCCTCTTAGCCGTTGAAATCCTTAACTTATTCCTAAGCCGGATTAATCTTCACCATCATTGGATTGAATAAAGATCATATTCATTCGTTTCTTGAATCTAACTCTCCCGATATTAGATAAATGGATGAAATCACGAGATCCTCTCCCAATTCACTCGCAAACAATAATAAGAATCAAGAATGAATAAACCTTGAAATAGAAAAGTGCAAACTCTTATTACCTAAACAAAAACCAATAGTTTCTTACAAACACAAAACACAATAACCATAGCCAAGTAAATTTAGTTCATGGCTAGGTTCCAAAGAAACACAAGATAATTAATCCCTAGCATGAAACCAATCGAACAAAGATGAAGGAAGAGGCTTGTCGAAATCCTCCTTGCCCTTGATGCTTGTCGAAAATTCTCTCCTCTTGCCCTACTTGGACTTGCCGAAATTTCCCTCTTGCTCTCCCCCTTTGAATTGTCGAAATCTCCTTGATATTTATAGGGCTAGGCCAAAGTCCTTCTTTGAGGAGGAGTTTGAGTTGGAATTAAATTATCTTTAAAGAATATAATTCTTTATTATAATTTTATTCCTATTAGAACTTCTCCTATCCTCTTGGAATTTAATTCTTCTCTAATCTCTGCATGGCAATCAAATTCCTTTGGGCTTGGACCTTGCTCCATGTCATCTTGGGCTTGTAAAATCATGAATTTCGACATCCATATTGCTTTTGGTCTTTGTCGACAAATGCCATGGGCAACTGCTGCGTCTCCTTCATGCCTTGCCCGAAACTAGCTCGGCATATCCTTCATGCATTGCCCTGGCAACTAGCTCGGCATTGCTTTGGCAAGTGATCCTGCACATACACACACAAAAACACACCAAAGCAACATCTATTTCTACAAAAAATCACCAAGTTATGTAACCAAGCTCAACGATTGAAGGAAACATGAATTAATGCATGAATGGCTAACTATGCAACTAATATGAGCCTAAGTCTAACAATAATATGAGTAAAAGGGTAAGAAAAATAGTACTTTTGAACACTTATCACACCCCAAACTCGAACTATTGCTTGTCCTCAAGCAATGCAAACTCATAATTACCGCCAAGACTTCAAATTTTCACAAGCTTAGCTCAACTTGATTTCAATTCTACGAACCGGGCACAAAGTATGATTGGCTTTTTATTTTTCAGAAACGAGAGGAATTACTCGGAATCAAACTATAATGCTTGTAAGTGTGTGCGGAGTTGTGTGCAGTTGATTTTTCGGATTCTATGCAAACAATAGGTTTTCAAATTACTTCATTGGGTTCTTTTTAACATGTTTTAACTAGAGCCAATTTGGGCACCTCTAGTGTTTTATTTTTAGTTTTCTTAAGTTAATTTAATCGACTAGAGCCGGTTTGGGCACCTCTAGTTAAAAAAATTTAACGCCTCCTAGAGCCGATTTGGGCACCTCTAGTGATCAATTTTTTTAGCATATGCTAGAGCCAATTTGGGCACCTCTAGCATTCATCCAATTTTTATTCTAATCCCCAATTTATTAATTATCGACCTAAGTTTACTAGAATTCCTTAAATCAATCAAACCACAACAGTGTTTCATCAAATTTAGCATCATAGTAAAATTCTAAGTTTTTCCATGGTTATCCTAGAATAAAAATTCTATCAATTAAGTGCATTGGCAAAGTCATCATCGAATATTCATCAAATCTAAGCAATTCTTGTTCCAATTAAAGGCATGGCAAGCAATTTATGTATCCTAAATGTAATGCTTAAGATTAATGTAACTAAACATGGTAATTACTAATAACAATCCCCCCCAAACTCGAGTGAGGCATTGTCCTCAATGCATGCATAATAATAACGAAAAATAACAATAAAAATAAAAATGCATACGAGGACTTACTCCGAGAGTTCGTCATCGTAGATGATTAGTTTCCTTCTAGTTGGCATCTTGACTTTCTTGCTTGAACGCGATGGTTGTTTTCTTGTTGCCGGTGGTGGAATCGATCCTCGTACGGGGTTGTCCTCATCATCCTCTTCATCAATGTCAATGGCTTTTCGTTTGGAGGATTCAATTGGTGCGGTCTTTATTGGTTCAATGGAGGACTCGTCCGAATCTGAAAAATCAGAAAATGATTCCGTAGGAGTTGATTCAGGCATAGGTGCTTTACCTTTGGCTTTTTCAGTGGTTGCCGGGGCATTGTCAGAGTTGGTTGCCGTGGCGTCAGCTTCCTTGGTTGTCGTGGCAAGGATATCGGCGGGAAATATTGGGAACGGCACACGGTTGTCCGGGTACTTTTCTAGGATGACTTGGGTGATGGCATTGTTGTGCTCCTTCATGTACCGCATGAACATTAGTTGCCGATCTTCAATTTGCCTTAGGCGGCTTTCCAATGGGTGCAAAAGTGCTTCAAAGTGTCCCGGGATTAATGGCCGAGTTGCCCTGGCGTTAGGTGCTTGGGCATTAGGATTTTTCATGGCGGCAGGAGTTGCCGTGGCAATTGGAGGCATTGAAGAATCTCCGGTGCCTCTCCCATTAGCTTCCGGATTAGTGTTTGATTCCAACCAGACTTGGGTAGGGCCTTTTCATCGGTGGACTCACTCGGGACATGCATCTCCTTGCAAAGATTGGAAATTAAGCAAGGGAAGAAAAGATAACCCTTATCTTTTGAGCTGCATACAAAAATAACCCTTATCTTTTGAGCTGCATACAAAAATCTCATCGCAAATAATTTTTCCAATGTTAATGATGCGATTATGCAAAATAGAATGTATGAGCAAAAGACGTGGTATGTCAACGGTGGTATTGTGTGTGGAGGGCATTAAAGAAGTTTTAACAAACTTATTCCATAGTTTTGCCTCGGGTTTAAGCCGAAGGAGATTTACCGTGCCCTTGTATTTACCGTCGTTCCAATGAGTTCCCGGTTGAGTGAGTTCTTGAAGCACCTTGTCGAGTTGCTTGGGATTGATTTGGTCAACGAAGGCTTGATGCTCGTCCTTCTCAATGTAAAGTCCGTAAAAGGTGTTGATGCTTTGGGACTTATAAGTATGGCCTTGTCACGAACAAAAACATAAGGATTATCCGGGTTAGGTGAGTGAGCATAGAATTCTCTTACCCATGAGATGTTACCAGTTTCGGTTGATGGCAAAAGATTTGCCACTTTTGATGTGCAATCCTTTTGAAGATGAATGGTTCAAGGCCGAAATCTTGAGATCCGAGTATTCAAAGCCTTGTTCTTCATGAATCTTCCGGCTTTCAAACTTTGATTGAAATCTTTCTTGAACCGCCGGTGTAGCAAACTTCTTGTATCTTGGTTCTTTGGAGGAACTTGGATGAACTAAAAGTTTAATCTTGGATGCCATGTATGATCTTGGTTGTGAGTAAAAACAAAGAAAAGAAAAGAAACTAAAAAGTTGCAAGATAGAAAGTAGGAATAGGTTAAGGGTGATGGGTTTTATAGAAAAGATAGGTGGGTGGGATTAGGGGAAATCGACAATTGGGTTAGGGTTTGGTAGGAATTTTCGACAAAAGGGGTTTTGGTTAGGATGAATTGGAGGCTTTATATAAGCCTTAGATTCAGCCCATTAGTTTCCTTTGTTGAAGATGTTTTCCTACTTGGTTTAGAATTCCTTCTTTCTCTTGAACTTCCTTTCCTACAATTCAAAAACAAATCAAATAAGGATTAAAATTAAAGATAAACTAATAAAGAAAATAAATAAAGATGTGTAATAGGAATCTTAGACTTGAATAAAAAAAATCTATCCTAAAACTACTAATAATCGCAAAATAATAAAATAATAAAAAAAAATAATAATCGGAAAAAAAAAAATGAAAAATAAATAATTAAATAATCGACAAAACAAAAATAAAAATAAATAAAAATAAAAATAAAAATATCAAAAGGGAGAGCATGCTCATGCATCTCCTAAATTGACCACTTCCTTGTTACGTTCCACATGGGCACCATTGTAGTGCTTCAATCTTTGTCCATTAACTTTGAATTCATGGTTGTCGAGATGGACTTGATTATCACGGCGCCATGGGAGAATGGTTTGACGACTTCAAATGGTCCCGACCATCTTGATTTCAGCTTTCCGGGAAAAGTTTTAGCCGAGAATTGAATAGGAGAACTAGTTGCCCTGGCGTGAATTGCCGTGGCAATAGTTTCTTGTCATGCCATCGTGTTTTGCCTTGTAGATCGCTTTGTTTTCTCATTGAGATCCATCAAGCGCTTTTGTCCCGCACTTTCCCAATCCATATTCACGGTCTTGATTGCCCGGTATGCCTTGTGCTCGATTTCCACCGGTAGATGACATGTTTTACCATAGACAAGTCGAAGGGGGACATACCTAAGGGTGTTTTGAATGCGGTGCGATATGCCCAAAGTCGTCATCTAGTCTTAATGACCAATCCTTCCTTGAGGGATTTACAACTTTCTCGAGTATTCCCTTCAACTCTCGGTTGGAAATTTTCGCTTGCCCATTGGTTTGTGGGTGATATGCCGTGGCGATCTTGTGTGATATGCCGAAGCGTTGCAACATCTTGGCAATTAGTACATTGTCAAAATGCTTGCCCCCGTCGCCTGATAATTGCTCTCGGCATCCCAAACTGTGTAAATATGTTTTTCTGCAGGAATCGTTGCACGGTCTTGGAATCGTCGTTGGGAATTGCAGCTGCCTCTACCCATTTAGACACATAGTCGACGGCGAGTAAGATGTAGAGGTTGCCGAATGAAGATGGAAAAGGTCCCATAAAATCGATCCCCATACATCGAAGCAGTTCCACCTCGATGATGTTCTCGAGTGGCATCTCATGTCTCCTAGAGATATTGCCCGCCCTCCGCAACGATCACATTGCTTGTAAAAGTCTTGGGCATCTTTGTACAATGTTGGCCAATACAAACCGGATTGCAAGACTTTGGTCATGTATGAGTTCCTCCAAAATGTCCTCCATAGGGTGAAGAATGGCATTGCGGAGTACATTTTGTTGCTCTTCTTGAGGACACATCGGCGTATAACCCGATCTGCACATTTTTTAAACAAAAGAGGCTCGTCCCAAAAGTAATGCTTAGCATTATGGCGGAACCGCTTCTTCCCTTTGGTGAGTAATGCCATACGGAAAAATACCACAAACAAGGAAGTTAACTAAATCTGCGTACGGGGTATTGCGGAGCATGTCTTTGCCGTAGTGTTCGCTCCCAAAATTGCCGAGGCGTGCTCGTCAAAGAGGCTGCTGCGGCGTCGAGAGTTGCCGAGGCGTGTGCTTCCATGGTTGCCAAGGCATCATGGGCTGTCGAGGCGTCAAGGGTTGCCAAGGCGATTAGAATTTGTTCATCCGGGAATGCATCACATATCTCTAGATTCGTGTCCTCTTCCCTATTGCGTTCCAAACGTGATAAGTGATCGGCCACTTGATTTTCTGTTCCTTTCCTGTCCTTAATTTCAATATCAAATTCTTGTAAAAGTAATATCCAACGAATCAAACGAGGTTTAGCATCCTTTTTAGAAAATAAGTATTTGATTGCCGAATGGTCCGTATGAACAATTACCTTTGTACCAATTAAATAGGATCGGAACTTGTCAAATGCGAAAACTACAGCTAGTAACTCTTTCTCCGTTGTTGTGTAATTCACTTGAGCATCATTAAGAGTTTTACTAGCGTAGTATATCACATGGAAGGTCTTACCTGCGTTGGCCTAGGACTGCTCCTACCGCGAAATCACTTGCATCACACATGAGCTCAAAAGGTAGCGCCCAATCTGGTGGAACAACAATGGTGTGCGAGGCAAGCTTTTTCTTTAGGGTTTCAAATGCTTGAGTGCAAGAATCATCAAAATCGAAGACTTTATCCTGTTCAAGCAGATTACACAAAGGTTTAGTGATTTTAGAAAAGTTATGAATGAACCTCTTGTAAAAACTCGCATGTCCGAGAAAACTTCAATTCCTTTAACCGAATTTGGTGGGGGTAATCTCTCGATCACGTCCACCTTGGCTTTGTCTACTTCAATTCCCTTGGATGAAATCTTATGGCGAGCACTATTCCTTCATCTACCATAAAGTGGCATTTCTCCCAATTGAGGACTAAATCCGTTTCTTCGCATCTTGCCAACACCCTCTCTAAATTTCCGAGACAGCCGTCGAAGTCATTACCAAAAACCGAAAAATCATCCATGAAGATCTCAAGGAAGTCTTGACCATGTGCGAAAAGAGCGCCATCATGCATCTTTGGAAGGTTGCGGGCGTTACATAATCCGAACGGCATCCTTCGGAAGGCATAAGTACCGTAGGGGCATGTGAAGGTTGTCTTTTCTTGATCTTACGGTGCTATGGCAATCTGATTGTAACCTGAATAACCATCAAGAAAACAAGAAAAGGGTTTACCCGCAAGACGGTCAAGCATTTGATCAATAAAGGGTAATGGGAAGTGATCTTTCCTAGTGGCTTTGTTTAGCTTTCGATAGTCCATACAAACCCTCCAACCGGTCACAGATCTGGTTGGGATAAGTTCATTATTTTCATTGCTTACCACTGTTATACCTCCCTTTTTCGGCACACATTGTATACGGACTTACCCACGTACTATCGGAGATAGGGTATATAATGCCGCGTCAAGCCACTTGATGATTTCTTTCATTACAACCCCTTTCATGGCATGATTCAGTCTCCTCTGGGCCTCAATTGAAGGTTTGTGGTTATCTTCCAACAAGATCTTGTGCATGCACACCGCCGGGCTAATTCCCTTCAAGTCGGCAATTGTCCACCCTATTGCCTTTTTATGTAGCTTCAACATGTTGATCAGCTTCTTTTCCTGCTCAGGCTGTAACTTAGAGGAAATAATTACAGGTAATGTATTATCGATCCCTAAGTATACATATTTCAGTTGCTCTGGCAATTGTTTCAACTCAAGAATTGGTGGATTTTCGATAGAGGGTTTTTCGATCTTACCTTCCTTACCTGAGTAGTCCAGTGGTTCAAAGTATGTACCTGGTCGATTGACTAGCCAATTTTCCTCTTATGGTTGTTCCTCATCGACCGGCTCTTCATACTCCTCAGGTTCCTCTTGATCGGCAATGTAGTTGCCGAGGCAACTAAATTCCTCATCGAAGTTAAACTCTGTCGTGGCATGAAGTAGTTGGCATTCTTCTGGATCATCGGCATGCCTTAGTGTTTGGAACACATTTAGTTTTACCTGCTGGTCATTCACCCACATTGTGAGTTCTCCCGTTTCAACATCAATCAAAGTTCTCCCTGTCGCTAGGAATGGTCTTCCGAGAATGATAGGCGCATGCTCATCTGCTTCACAATCTAAAACAATAAAGTCAGCGGGAAAAATAAATTTATCAACTTTTACCAGTATGTCCTCGATTTTTCCCTCTGGATGCACATAGGATCTGTCGGCTAGCTGTAGCATAACTGTTGTAGGTCTTGCCTTCCCGATTCCTAGTTTATGGAAAACCGATTTAGGCATCAAGTTTATGCTAGCCCCTAGGTCGCATAGTGCTTTCCCGACATAGTGATTTCCAATAGAACAGGGTATTGTGAAACTTCCGGGATCCTTCAACTTGGGCGGCATACGATTGTGCAACATTGCCATGCATCCCTCTGTTGCGGCAATTGTTTCAAACTCTCCTAGCCTTGTTCTCTTGGACACAATGTCTTTAAGAAACTTGGCATAGTTTGGCATTTGTTCAATTGCTTCCACCAATGGCAAGTTGATGTGGACTTGCTTTAGGATATCAAGAAACTTCTTGAATTGGTATTCTTGCTTTTGTCGCTTCAACCTTTGTGGGAATGGTGGTGGAAGTCGGATATCTTCGATCTTTTCATTGGTTTGAAACCTGATTGAAGGCATTACAGGGACATCTGGAGTTGCGGATGTGTTACCAACTGGGGTTGCCGAGGCGTGCTTATCGCAAGTTGCCGAGGCGTCATCGGTTGCCGAGGCATGCTTATTGCCGGTTGCCACAGCAATTCTTGGTTCAGCATCTGAGACTTTGCCGCTAGGTTCGTCTTGCTCTTTTTGTGGAGTTTTGTTTGACGAGCGGGTTTGAACCTCTCTAAGTTGTTGGCCACTTCTGGTGGTGATTGCCTTACATTGCTCATGGCCAGTTCCTCTTGCGACTTCAGTATCGCTAGGTAAACCTCCTTGTGGTCTAGTGTTCAGATTTTGAGCAAATTGTCCGACTTGATTTTCCAATGATTTGATTGCCGCCTCTTGGTTTTGCAATCTCATCTCGGTCCTGTTAATAAAAGCATCAGTTCTTTTTATGAAATTACTATTCTCAGCCATATAAGATTCAGTTTTCATCATAAAAGCATTTAGAGAATTTTCCAAAGAACTAGATGTTGTCGGTTGTTTCTCGCGACATACATTGTCGTGGCATATTTCTTTGGAATCCCGATGCTTGTGCATTCTGATTGTTCTGGTTTAGAGCATTGTTGGGATTACTCCATGAAAAATTCGGTGCTTCTTCCAAGCTGGATTGTATGTATTTGACATCATGTTGTTGCCCCGATTGTAATTCCCACATAGAAGCTAGATTCGGATTTCTGCATACATTGGAAGAATTATGGTTATCGCCACATAACTCACAAAAAGAATCCATTACCTTGACTTCATGTGTGTTGTTTGGTTTTTGCATGTTCTGGACCATCTTGGTTAAAGCGGCCAATTGTGCCGAAATTGAATCTGATGATCCTAGTTCATGTATTGTGGCTTGGCGTCTAACTCCTCCTCTTCTAGTAGATGGGAATTGATAATCATTCTTGGCCAGCCTGTTTAAAATTTGCATTGCTTCTTCCGGTGACTTATCTAGGAGTATGCCGTTTGCCGAGGCGTCTAGCATCATCCTTGTTGGTGTATTCACGGCATTGTAAAACATTGTCACTTGAGTCCACACCGGGAATCCGTGTAGAGGGCATTTGTGTAGAAGTTCTCTATATCGCTCCCAAGCCTCGTACATGGATTCATCATCTGCCTGCCGAAAAGAAGTAATGTCGTTACGAAGCTTATCAATTAAATTTGTAGGATTAAATCTAGCAAGGAAATCACGACAAAGATCAGTCCAAGATGCTATGGATCCGCAGAATGCTATTTAGCCATGCTTTCGCCCTATCCCTCAGTGAATAGGGGAATAATCTTAATCGTAAGACATCAGGGGTGACTCCGTGTATCTTGAACGAGTTGCAAATCTCGAGGAAAGATTTCAGATGTTGTCGTGCATCTTGATTCTTTGAGCCGCCAAATTGACCTATTGTGTTGATCATATTAAACATTACCGGTTTCAACTCAAAGTGGTCGGCTTCAATTTCGGGTGCGACAACTCTCGGGTTAAGTCCATCAAGATCTTCTTCAAGATAGTCTCGAATAGTTACATTTCGTGCAAGAATCACTCCTCCTCCCGCTCGAACATCTTGATTAATATTGCCGTCTTGATTTGCCATTGCTTCTCTTATCCTTCGTCTAAGTCTTTGTAAGGTTCGTTCGATTTACGGATCAAAGGGATATTCTGGTGAAGTCGGTCTCGCATACTGGTCATATACCAATGCAAAACCAAAGTTTGTTAGCCCTTTGAATTTTAAACAAGAAAAATAAAAGAAAGTGCAAGAAAGTAAAAACAAAGTCGCTATTGCCAATCCCGACAACGGCGCCAAAAACTTGTTCGCGTAATAAGTGCTACGCAAATGTGCAAGTATACACGTCGCAAGTTATAGTATAAAAGATATCGTCTCCACAGGGGATTGGTGCCACTTCAAGAATCTAGTCTCTTGCAATTGTAAAAAGTAAAAACACAAGTAAAGGATTATAGAAGTTTTAACTAATAACTAATCTAGAAAGCAATTAAGTAAAAGAAAAGATGAATTCAATTGAGAGAAATAGGCTAGGTTATCGTGAGTTGAGGTGTGATAGCCGATTGGATTGTCTTGGTAAAAGAGTGCACGGGCAACTCAGTTGCCGTGGCGACTTGCACAATGGGGTTGCCTTGGCAACTAATTGATGGTTGCTTGGGCGACTAGTTGGGCAACTACTTGGGCGACTGGGCAGCAACTTCAAGGTTCGGCGGAGCGTTCTTCAATGGTTTCTTCTTATCCCTAAGTCGAAACTCTAGCTATTTGTGCATGCCTTGATAATACATCCCTGCGTGAATCAAGGGTGAACAACAACCAATCTTGCACTCCTCTTAGCCGTTGAAATCCTTAACTTATTCCTAAGCCGGATTAATCTTCACCATCATTGGATTGAATAAAGATCATATTCATTCGTTTCTTGAATCTAACTCTCCCGATATTAGATAAATGGATGAAATCACGAGATCCTCTCCCAATTCACTCGCAAACAATAATAAGAATCAAGAATGAATAAACCTTGAAATAGAAAAGTGCAAACTCTTATTACCTAAACAAAAACCAATAGTTTCTCACAACCACAAAACACAATAACCATAGCCCAAGTAAATTTAGTTCATGGCTAGGTTCCAAAGAAACACAAGATAATTAATCCCTAGCATGAACCCAATCGAACAAAGATGAAGGAAGAGGCTTGTCGAAATCCTCCTTGCCCTTGATGCTTGTCGAAAATTCTCTCCTCTTGCCCTACTTGGACTTGCCGAAATTTCCCTCTTGCTCTCCCCCCTTTGAATTGTCGAAATCTCCTTGATATTTATAGGGCTAGGACAAAGTCCTTCTTTGAGGAGGAGTTTGAGTTGGAATTAAATTATCTTTAAAGAATATAATTCTTTATTATAATTTTATTCCTATTAGAACTTCTCCTATCCTCTTGGAATTTAATTCTTCTTTAATCTCTGCATGGCAATCAAATTCCTTTGGGCTTGGACCTTGCTCCATGTCATCTTGGGCTTGTAAAATCATGAATTTCGACATCCATATTGCTTTTGGTCTTTGTCGACAAATGCCATGGCAACTGGCTCGGCGTCTCCTTCATGCACTGCCCTGGCAACTAGCTCGGCATATCCTTCATGCATTGCCCTGGCAACTAGCTCGGCATTGCTTTGGCAAGTGATCCTGCACATACACACACAAAAACACACCAAAGCAGCATCTATTTCTACAAAAAATCACCAAGTTATGTAACCAAGCTCAACGATTGAAGGAAACATGAATTAATGCATGAATGGCTAACTATGCAACTAATATGAGCCTAAGTCTAACAATAATATGAGTAAAAAGGGTAAGAAAAATAGTACTTTTGAACACTTATCACTCACCTCTGATTCAGATATGATATAATATAAAGCCTTGGTTTTCGAGTTAATCATGGGCATAGTTGGAATGCCATAGAGTCCATATAGCTCGTGTTCTGGGTGGACTACGGTCTTTATGAGGCGACAGTAGGAGCGATGTGTTTTGGTCACTTGGCGACAGTAGGAGGGTTTGACTGGCACTTTGAGTACTTTATTTGGCGACAATTGGTTGGGGATTCATGTACCTAGGCTACTTGATTACCAAGGTTATAAGGAATTATGTATAATTGGATCAATACTCAAATTACTATGACTAATAGATTTCTTATATGACACGTAAGATTAAGATATGTCCTTTAAATTCATTATTGAAGTATGTTAAGGTGCTTAAACCTTGCTGTGATCTAATTATTTTTTGAATGCCTAAACAAGTAATGTTTACACTTACATATTAATTGACTTTAATCGTATGTTTGTAGTTAAAGTTGAAATTATCAAATTCATAAGAAACTTAACTTAAATATAGTTTGGATGAATTCATTTCTTGGCAAATATAATTTGTGCTATATGAATTTATTATCTCACTCTGCATAAGGTTATTATATACTTTCATTTATGTTTAGAATGAGAATTTAGAAGTGGCTACCAATCAGCTAAGAATGATTAAGTTATGAAACAACTTGGTTGCTTGTAAGACAAGCATAGCTCAGTCATGTAATTTTCAGATCTCTTTAGGGCATGAAGTTATTGTTCGATTAGTGACTATAGTTTGCAAGATACTTACTCAAAAACAAAATTTTAAGTATTCCTTTGTTAGTGATTGAGCCATTCGAAAGGGGTTTACTAATTAAATTCTAAGTTGCCATATTATACATACGTTAGTTATTGTTGCACTACCTCACTAAGTATATACTTAACATGTAACACCCTAAAATTGGCCTAGAAATGTTACCACAATCTAAACTATAGGCTAATTGAATTCATAAGTTAATCAATTTAAAGAATAATGAACATTGGCCATCCTTAGGATCAAATAAGTGAGATTAGAACCAAATTGAATTGAAATTAAAACTAGAAGACATAAATGAAAGGATGAAATTGTGATCATGCAAAACTCTATGGTTTGCATGCAAATAGAATAAAATTAAGGGCCTTGACACATGTTCTCAATTTATGAGAACATGTGTCTAAGGGAAGGGTGACTCACGGCTTGCTTGGAGGAAAGATGAACAAAATAGAACCATCTTCTTCCCCCCAGTATCATCATCCATAGCCGATTGTGAGAGATAAAGGGGAAAGAAAGAAAAGCTTCATTCATCACCTTCAATTCAAGTTTTTTGATTCAACCATTGATCAAATTTAGCTTGGAGAAGGTATAATGCTTGACTTTACATGTTATAGATTGTTTGAATATGCGAATGATGATGTTTTTGTTGCCTAGATGGAATTGGATGATTGTTGTGCATGTTAGAGTTATGCTAGCTTCAATTAGAACGTAGAAATTGAATGCTAGTAGCTAAATTGCTAATGAAATATATATATATGGTTGCTAGAAATCTGGGAAATATGTACATGGTTGAAAACAGTCTTGATTAGGGACTGTTTTGATAGAGAAAATGTGTAAACATGTCGATTGAACATAGAACCCTGTTTTGATCATGTATCTAGATGAAATGAAGATTGAATTGAATAGATATGTTACTGGAAAATGACTACACCTAATTGGACTAGTGAAATTAAGCAATGGACTGCCTAATTGGTAAATTGAATGTGCAATGTTGATCAAATAAATCAAATTGGGTTCAACATGATAATGCCCTATCTTAGGCTCATGGCTAGGTGAATTAGAATGACCTGGACATGTAAGAACATGAAAATGAATTTAATTTCCATGTTAGAACCCTGCTTAGGTGAATTAAGAAGCTAGAAATTCAACCTAGTGTAATCAGCACAGAATGCTCTGTTCTGGGCAGTAACTTTGAAAAATCACTATAAATAGTATAAAATGAATTTCAGGATGAAATTTTTATGGGAAACACTTTGACATGTCCAAATTCATTAGGAGAAAATAGAACTGAATTCTGGGTTGTATACTGAAATGTAGAGAAGAAACACTAGGGACAGTGCAAACTGTCTAGTGTAGCAAAATGCCCTATCATTAAGCTAAAAACTGTATTAATTGACAAAGAACTAAAATGCAAGCCTTGTATGGTTATAAATACAATTACGTTAGATTTCCAACGGTGTAAACCAATTGAAATTCCGACGTACGAAATGAAAGTTATGCATGTTTAAGTGACTATAGTGCAAGCTGTCTGGCAGCAGCAATATAGGAAATTGCACATTGTTTTGTGGCAATTTGCAAACTATTTTGTAAACAGTTTTAGGCTATTAATTCTACCTTGTCTTACATTAACTAGAGTATAGTTAAGTGTAATGGAAAATGTATATGAGCATGTTGCCAGATTTGTGTATGTTATATGCTTGTGACATTGACTTGATTTGAATGATCATATGTACTTGTCTTGACATGTTTGTACTTGTAATGTGATAGAACCGGGAGTAAACTTGGTGGAAGAGGATAGATTGGATCATCCTAAAGCCAAGAACAAGGGAGTGTGGATCCAAGATTAGCTAAGCTCGGAGTATTGTGAGTGTAGATATCTCTAGGGTTAGGACTAGGTCCTAAGCAAATGCATACTTGTTATATTCTTGAAATGTTAAATGAATCTAATCATGGACTTGACTTAATAAGGGAAGAATGATTAAAGTAATGCATGAAACTTGATCTCAACCTTGTATACATGTTTGATTCGATTGATAAGCATGTTGAGTGGTAACATTAGTGCTTGGGTGCTTCATGTGGCATGTGATCAAGTTTTAAAGAACTTGCTTGTAATGTTATCACACTTGATGAAATGAACTCATGAGAACTACATGACATGTGAGCTATGGCTCAATGGCCTAAGGGCCTAAAATGAAATGAACTTGCTTGACATGATCTTGATCTTGAAACTCTTGAATAAATGGTAAATCGAACAACCTTGGTAGCTAGTTGGACTAGGTAGAAGGGCATGCCTTAGAGTCTAGAGCTCATTGTGTAAGGATGGACTATGGTCCAGTGCTAAAGCCCCTATTTGGTGACAGACGAAGGGTACGTATGTGGTCTTTGGCGATAGTAGGAGGGTTGACCAACACTATGGTGCATCTTGTGGCGACAGTTAGTTGGAGACTCGATTACCTATACAAACTAAGTACCAAAGGGGTTGTTTAATTGATAATACATGAAATAACAATCCAATAACACATGATACTTGTCTTGATAGCTATGAACTGAATGTTACTTGTCTTGAAAGTCATGAATTGTATGTTGCTTGTCATGTAAGCATGACTTCTTTGATTACTTGTTTTGAAAGCATGTTGTGCTTGATTCATGATATGAAAACAATTATATGAAAACATGAAGTTTGAATTCTTGTTTCTTGTTCCTTGATAGCCGAATGTATGATATCCTTATCTAGGATTATCTTGATGCTTGAAAGCTTTAGCTAGGATTATCTTAATGCTGGAAATCCTTAGCTGGGCCTATACTTGATTAAATGACATGAAACTTGACATAACAAATGGTTAGATTTAGTACTACCCACTAAGTACATTCTTGTACTTATCACTCTCTTTTTCATTCTTCCCAACTACAGGATAAAGGATACGAGTGTTGCTTGATCTTGAAGCATGATTTCTTGAGCTCGAAGCAAGTCACACAAGCATAGTTAAAGTATGGTTTCATACTTGTTTTGTATATCTCCTAGAATGGTGGCACTAGATTGTATATAGTTTATCATGTTCATGCATTTTTGTACTTGTATATAATGTCTTGATGGGCCTATTGTGTTATGAACCTATTGCCAAGTATGTAATGAACCTAAAGTTCTTGTAATAGAATATTGTTGTTGCGCATATGATGAATTAAATGGAATGATCTAATGTTTGTTCAAGATTACCTTGAGCCATTCGAAATGCCTTGCTTAATGTACATGTGTAAGCTTGAATTGAAAGTAGGATGATTGAACCATGCTTGCTTGCCTTCCATTCGAATTTCCTTGGAAAGTATATGATTATCTTGTGTGTGATCAAGCCTTGATTATAAGTGTATTGTGTAACACCCCATCCATGGGTTAGCCGTAACCCGGTTTCGGAGCATTCCCTAAACAAAACAAAGCAATTGATAGGTTACTTGTCGAACAAGTAACCTCAGAACTACTTGCCTTGATGCGTAAGTAACCCAATCTAAACCTATAAAAACATTCAATACAATCAAGCAAAGCCACATTAAGCAACCAAACAATATTCATAACATACAATTTTAGGTACCAATTTGTTTCCTTCTTACTTATAACCTAAGTTACTATATCATATTGCCATTACAATCAATTCACATACATCATTCAAACAACAAGGTTAAGTGTGGCATATTTCCTTTTAAGCTACTATCATACATGATAAAACTTTCATCTTATTTTACAATTTACATGCATCTTATTCGAATACACTAGGTGACCACTAAACTTACTTTAACTAGCTTACTTGCATCCTAGGTAACTACTTATTCAATCAATTAACATGATCATTACAAAGCATACAATTTACATCTTATTACATCTTCATTCATCCTATTCGAAACATCATGGAATCCTAACCATTTTTCGTTTGTTTCTTTACAATCAAGTTATCATATTACATAGCATATTTGTCTAGAACACTGATAATGCATGCTTAACATACCTTAGCCTCCAATTTCAACATAGCCGAACCATGCTAGCATACATAGTATCAAATGCATGTACATACAACATAGGTTTAGCATTCAATTAAACAAGATTTCATCACACATTAAATCTACATTTGAATCATACATAATCTCATCAAACAATGGATTTCAAACACAATATGTGCAGGATCTACATCTTATATATACATATCATCTTAGTTCCAACATAGTTTAAGTCATCCAAAATATTTTACATAGTAGGCCCATTCAAAACAGTTCAAAACTAATCATATACACATAATCAAATGCATGATCTAGGCTAACTATTACAGAATCTAGTGCCACCAAACTAGGAGTATACAAAGAGTATGGATTCATACTTTCAAGCTTGCCTCAAGTGTTGCTTCAAACCCAAGATATCCTCTTGAAGTATTCTTTAATCTGTTATGAGAAGAATGAAGAGTAGAGTAGTAAGTACAAGATATGTACTTAGTGAGGTAACTTTAAATCTAGTCAATTTCAAAGCATAAGTCCAAGTTTACATATAATCCAAGGAATCAAGACTATCATCAAAGACCATGTACCATTCGATTTGCATAGAGGAGAACATAGGCAAATTTCACGTATCACCCATTCAATCATAGCAACATTCATCCTGTAATCATAGCATATCATTCAAACACCTTGCTTAGAAGACATGTAACATACATAATAATACACATGTACCATTTGATCATCATGCTTAGGTGACAAGAAATCAAAACTCTAATAAGCAATTAGGCATTCATACACAAAGACATTCATTTATACATTACTTTCAAAGCAAGGAAGTTCATACAAGTTTCTTACAATACAAGCAATGTTCATTAAGTCGTCTTTCAACATTCCTTGGTAAGTAGCTTACTAGATAATCAAATATTATCAATATGCACCGAAGTGCCAATATGCACCGTAGTGCCAATATGCACCGTCGTGCCAATATGTACCGTCGTACCAATATGCACCGTAGTGCCAATATGAGCTCAAGATTCTAAGGCATGCCCTCCTATCTATCAAACTAGCTACCAAGGTTGTTGATTATCCATTTCATTTAAGCTTTATACATTTCATGATCCAAT
Organism: Hibiscus mutabilis; assembly: GCA_019671005.1. Taxonomy (NCBI): domain Eukaryota; kingdom Viridiplantae; phylum Streptophyta; class Magnoliopsida; order Malvales; family Malvaceae; genus Hibiscus; species Hibiscus mutabilis. The sequence continues at coordinate 29,314,267 of CM033745.1, read as the reverse complement.
ACAACATTATGCCATTCAAAGGCCAAGCTCTTAAGCTTATGGAGTCTTAACTCCCAATACAAAACCATCCATGTCATTCGAATAGCATGAACTCAAAGTAGTATTCTTGTTCAATTCATTTCAATCAGCCATTTATAGCATTCACAAACACAAGCATATGTATGCAATGTGTGTACCTTATTCTCCAAGCAAGCATGCCATTCCATACCTTTGGCATAAGCAATGCAATATGTCAAGCAATACATTTCATTTGCTTAACACTCAAGTAAACACATAGATCATGGCATCAAACAAGTTATCATACAAATCATTCTTCCCTTAATTAACCAAATAGGTTTTAAGTCATGTTACATGGCAATAACATTGAATTAAACAATAACAAGGTTGGTTAGGACCTAGTCCTAACCCTAAGGATAGTTACACTCACAATATTCCTAGCAATTCAACTATCTTGGATCCAAATCCCTTTGCCTCTAGCTTTAGGATGTCCACTCCTATTCTCTTCTTCCCCAATCTGCTGCCATTGGTCTAGCAAGCAATGACATATACACATTCCATCAAAATAAGCACATAAAGTCACACAATCAAAGTAGCAATGTTACTACATTTTACCTAACATTTAGTACTGTTTTTATGCTTCTTTTTAAGCATTTCATACCAATTCAATTCCATATTGTTATTACCTTATTTTAAAGCATAATTGGACAGGTTACATTGTCCCAAAACTATTTTGGAAACGGTTTCTTACTAGGTGCAAAAACAGTTCCAAACTGTCCAGGACACTGCTGCCTGACATTTTGCACACTGTCCTTTAAAATGGCCATATCTTTTAATCCCTACGTCAGAATTTCGATTACTATACACTGTTGGAAATCTTACAAAATTTACTATAATAGCATAATATACTTGGATTTTAGTTCTTATCCAATTAATACAGTTTATTGTTCAAAGACAGGGTATTTACACTGCCTGGACAGTTCGCACTGCTCAGCAATACCTATTTACAGTTTTCAGTATAGGACCCAGTTTTCAGTTATGTTTTCACCTAAGTAAAATATACATTCCATAGATCATGTCATTAAAATTTCATCCCTGAATTCAAACTATACAATTTTTGGTGAATTTTCAAAGTGACTGCCCAGAACAGAGCAATTCTGGGCAGATTGTATCTATTCACATTTTAATGCCTTTAATCCATTTTAACCAATGTCTTGGCCCTATAATTCATTTAATATGACATTCTAAACATTTTAGGTCCATGTTAGTTCATTAAACAAGGTTGTCAAAATAGGGCAAGTTGATTACAAAGCCTAATCTTGCATGTTTACTCAATTTCAATACTACAATACAATTTATATGTTACTTAACTATGTTCATGCTTTTATCTTCATTTCCAGCATTGTTTACCTACAATTCAATTTGTTTAACATCTTCTTTAAAATACCTATTCATGATCATCATCAATTCATTATTTCCTTGGCTCAATTTCATATTCAAATCATTCAATTTCCACTTTAACAACACAATACAATTTCCAGCAACCTAGGTTTGTTACACTAGCATGAACACATAATTTCCAGCCTTGTACCTAGTTTCACTCTTCAATTTAGTATAATTCAACAACCATATAATCACCTAAAAACATATCCAATGTATAATTCCTCAATAATCATCAAAATTTGTCCAATTTGAACAAGATAGTTGCCTATTCAATTAAACACAAGGGAAACTATACTTACTTTGCTTCTTGCTTAATTTCCTTGGAAAATCACTAAACATGCAAGATAAATTCTTCTTCAATTGTGAATTTTCCAAGCTTTCTCTCACTCTTTATTCTCTCTAGGATTTTCGGCTAGGATAGAATAATGAAGAAGATTACAACGACAATTCCTTGTTATTGGAATTGTGTTTTGTCTAAATTGTCCCTTGATTAGTTGCTAATCATGTGATTAGTCAAGGGCAAATAAGAGATTCATGATATTTATCATGCAATCTAAATATTTCTCTTTTAATTCAATGTAGTCGCTTCTAAATTGATCACTTGTTTTATATATTCTTTCAATTAGGCTCTTAATAAATCAATTTAGCTTAATTCTTAATTCAATTAAGCTATTGACTTAATCAATTTAATTCCAATACTTCTAAGCTAGGATTTGGGGAATTACAGTATTGTGTGTTTGATTGGTAAAGGCTGAATAGCCTAGTGTGTGTATAGATGATTGCCGAATGGTTAGGCATGGAATAAGTCTTGAATGAAACTAGATTACATGTAAAATTGAATGAACAAATGCTCATGTTTAGGAATCTAAGTATGTAATGTTAAAATGTATACAAATTAAGGATCAATGAATTGATTGGAACCATGATACACATAGGGTCATTCGAAAGATAAGGATAAAGGGGAAGTAAAGTGTATTGATAATGTAGTAACTTGTAATTGAAAGCATGAAAGGAGTTAATCTTGTGGTCTATTCAAATGGCTTTGATAATTTGAAATCAAATATGACTTGTTTGTATGATAAGTAAATATGTTTGGTTGCTTGTAGTGTTTGTATTTCTTGTATTGCCTTGTTCAATGTCCTTGCTTGCCTAAGTAACGCTCCCGAACCGGGTTGCTACTAGCTCGGGGTAGGGGTGTTACATAACATGTGTACTCTAATTGTGTTTCAGGGTGAGGTTAGTAGCAGCTGCTCTAGGAAGCTCAATCAATATCACAAGTGTTACATGTATGTGTTGTCAAACATTTGTTCGTAACTCTTAGATGGTGGCACCATGCTTGATTTTGTATTGCATTTAGTATGTCTTTGTTATTTTTGAAAGCGATGCTCTTAAGCATTGTAAAATTTGTGTAAGGCCTCTTTATTATTTGATGATTGCTAATGTGATTTAAGCTTGAACTATGCGTTTCTTGAATAAGCACTAGGGCTGGGATGTTTGATTTCATATGTGCGCGAGTGTTAGTTACAAGCTTTGTTCGAATATAATTGATATGGACAGTTTGGTAGATAATTAAGCATACGTTGAGTAATAGTTAAAGGGCCTTTTGTATCTAATAGGTTTAGTCATGATATGAATTCCTACAAATTAGTTTATTGAATCTTGTTATATATGTTTATTTAAGATTCCTCTCTAACTTATGAAACTTGGCTTAGTATCTTAAAAATCACTAATGAGTTATGTTTATATTCTGTGAGTTAAGATCTTGGAGTGCTTATTTATTATAAAAAACATGGAAGTTTATATATGCTTAGTTTGAACAATATTAGAATGTTTGATGTTTGATCAGACTTTATGTAATTGTTAAGAGATTTTTATGCTTTGGTTGGATGTGTACATTGTAGATGACATACATTGTTGTTATGATAAAATCAAGATAGAAGGATGAACTAAGTCTGATTTTGGATGTTTTGGGATCATGTCGAGATTAGTTAATTGAATTGATGCATAAGTGTGCCATTAGTATATCTATGTGTTTGAAAATTTTGGGTGATCACAGAATTTCATAGATGTGATTTAAATTTGTCTTGTAGGTGTGCTTCTGTCGTATGTCATGGCCTAGAACTGAATGTTGTATGTATAAGTATATAGTAATTCTTATTAAGCTCAATTTAAGTATCATTAAGTTGAGTAATTGGTTTAATGGTATATAGAGGATTCCTTACAAGGTTTAAAATGAGCTTAATACTTACAAACCAGGAATTTGACTCAATTTGTTGGTGTCTGAATAGAGTATGTCTTGCTAGTCAAGTAGATGCCTAGATAAGTATAGTTTAATCTATTAGAAGTTAAAAAGCTATGTTATGATCGATTTAGAGTTTAAATAAAAAAATTAGTCTTGCATTTCTAAAGGATAGTCACATTCTCCTTGTGTTTTCGTCTTTGTTTGTTGGTTGTTGGTTCTTGTTTGCTTGTAATGTCTCATAACTCGGTTTATTTTCCTAAACTGATTAAGGGTGTTACATGTTTCAACGACTAAAAAGGGGAGCTTAAAAAAATAATATCATGTTAAGGTTACCACATGCAAGTATCGTCGTAGCATTCTGCTATCCAGCTTCTAGCTAGACATAGTTTAGGACTTCTTCTGATAACTGTGTCAAGTAGAGGAGTGGTGCTTCATCGTTGTGATATTTTAGTGAGGATTGAGCATTGTATTTGGCAGTAGACCCAGTTATCCATTCCCCTTGGTAATCTTTTGTCATTTAGCAATTGTTTGTTATCCTTCAATATTTGCTTCAATTTATCTTTTGCTACAACATTTTATTTACAGTTTATGTTCAATTTATCTTTTGTGAGCTTAAACACATATTTGCACGCATCAATAGTTGATGGTAGATACTCTTTTGAGACCTCATATGAAATAAACCTAGGCTAGCACCCCAAAGTGTCACTTAACCTAGCCTTTCAATACCCTAACAACTCAGGTTTTGATACACACATTTCTGGCTAAGCCTTATTATGCCACGTCACTTAGGCCAAGCGGTAATTTTCTTTACTCATGGTGCTTAATCGCTTAACATTCTCTGCTATTGGAACATTAAATGATTTCTAAAACATATACTTGTGCATGTATATAAAGTAGTATATAAGAATAGAGCCACTAGCAAAAAGCATCAAGCCAGGCGTAACTATATTAATAATAGAGTTAAGATCTACAAAGATAAAAGAAATAATAGTTCAGGAAACTTTATGGTTCTTTGATCGCACAAGATCTAAGGTAAGAAACATATCCATGTTATGGGCTCGTGAACTCGAACTAGCGAGCTCGTGGTATCCACTACTTTAACTTGTTGATCCAGAGGGCTTTCTAGCCACCTAGTTGCTTCTTTCATCACCAGGACCTTCAAGCTCTTTAAGCTTTCATGGCCAAAGCCAATTTCTCAGGAAAAGCTCTATAAGTTAGGAGCCTCTATATATAGAAGGATGAGGGATAAATGGCACAATGTTGAGTGACTTAAGTGCTACGCAAATGGTGCAAGTATACATACCAGCAAGTGATACTATTCTTTAAAGATCGTCTCCACAGGGATTGGTGATTCTATATTTTTAGTTTCTCGCACTAAAAGGGAATTAAGATTAATCGTGATGGAGTAAGGTGAAATGTAGCTGAAATTATGTTAAAGTAAACAAGTGCTTAATAAATACAAATAACAAGAGAAGAAACCAAATTATGATGATAAGGTAAGGTTATTGGGTGTTGCAATGTTGGCGTCATTTGTCTTGTCATGACAAGCTCACTTATTTAGATGCTCGCCATAGTTTCTTTCATGCCTTCTAATTATGTCTAACAGAAAACCTAATGATCAACGTGCCATGACAATACATGTCTGGTGAACCTTGGGATGTTTTTAACAGATTAAGCTTACTCTTATTAGTCGCAAGTCAACCAACATGGAGCCACTAACATGAAAGATTGCAAGAATGGTCCTATTTTCAAGGTTAATGGAAAGCTACTAAAGGCTTATTATGGTGCCCCAATTCAGGGCGAAAAGATATTTTTCACACTTCGAGATGCATGACATCTCATACTCCTACCTTTAAATTTCAGCTTTTTTTTTTCTTTTCTTTTTGTTTTTATGCCTCAACATTGTTATTGTTCATAAATATTTTTTGTTTTTGATGTGTAGAAGAGAATCAAGCATTTTGCAAATCTGAAGGAAAAAGTTAAACATTGGCAATTATGGGTTCATGTTTTTAGGGTTCTAGGCAATTAAAATAAAAAGGAGGCGAGGTATTTTTTAATTTCAAACCTAAAGAAACTCTCCCTCTAGTCATTAATCATACCCCACCTCTCACCTTTTAAGATTTTCCCTCCACCCAAGCCGCCGCATATCTCCTTTATCCTCTTTCACATTTTCCCATCACCTCACCTTTTCTTATCCCCTTTTAAATTCTTTCCCTCCCAAAACTCCCCACCTTTCCATTTTCTACACCCAAACAATCAAAACCCTAAAAATGTGATAAACAGCCTTTTAGTTCTTAAAGATACCCTTTGTCGTTCCTCTTTCTTCTTTCTAAACACCTTGAAACCCTAAGCCTCATAGCTGTGTGCCTTATTCTTCTTTCTTTTTCTCCAGTCGAGAAGCTAAATGACAATGGCCTAATGCAAGTAAGTTACTCAGGCAACTCATAATCCTCAGCCTTCCTAGCAAAGGCAACCACCTTCACCTCTCTTATCTCCACCTGCATCGCCTTCACTATTGCTATAACACCCTATTCACGGCCTGGTAGAGAACCGGGTCAGAGAATGTTACCAATGAACAATACAGTGACCAAATCAACCTTTAAAACAATAATCGATGATACAATATAATACTAAATAGTATGGAGAGGTTGGTAACTTGATACAAAACTATAATTATCAATTCAAGACAAATTTTAAATTTTTTCAAGTTTTAAGGGCTAATTTGTAAATTTAGAAGTTTAGAGGTCCTTTATTAAAATTGACCTTACCACAGTGAAATTCAATCCCTAATTAGTTAGTATGCAAATTTTTATAACAAACAGATTTCATTTACTTAACCAATTAAACCAATTAATATTCAATGAGTATTATACAAAGTTTCAAACTTATTCCAAACAATTTATAAGTAATTTACCTGTATTGCTATCGGTACTCGTGTGGCCGTACCAATACGCCTATGTCATGGCCGTTAAAACAGTTAAGAGTCAATGAGCCCGTATCGATACTGTCTCTATCTGTATCGATATGCGGTGCATGGTTTATAATTTATAAGATTCTAGTGACCAAATCTCGCATCGATACAACTCTAGCCGTATCGATATGTGTTCCTCTATTTCGATACACCCTAAAACTGTATCGATGCAATTTTTATAAACCATTTCTAGTGTTGACTTTTTGTATTGATACGCCCTTTGACGTATCGATATGCCATGTTGACTAGAGTTGACCACGCCCAAATATGCATACCCGTATCGATATGCCATCACCCGTATCCATACGCCCTGCACTATAATGACAGATTTTGTCTAGTTTTTAATCAATTTAACATATTAAACAATATCCAAAATCAATAAAATTTTACCAGCAACATTAAAACACTATAATCTACAAGCATGCCAGATTTTGCCAATTTCATGTCAAAATGAATCCATTTACTAAGTTTTCCCTTTTTTAAGCTAAATATGCCAATTTTTCCACTTTTAGCCAAACGTAAAAGGGTCATTTAGGACCCTTAAGTCTTATACATGCCACAAGCAATATATACACATCAAAAGAAATAAAAGTGACTAGTCTGACTACTTTGCCACCATTCTAGGAGTTTATAAGGGCAATATACACTACTTTAGCCTTGTGGTGACTTACCAAAACTTCTAACTAGTTTCGTTCTCGAACCGATGTCTTTCTTAACTTGAAATGCATGAGATGAGATGCATTCGGTATACTTTGCCTATTGAGATAGTTAAAAACAATGTCAATAATGTTGGAATGTAAATCAACTTATGCTTTAACAATATAAATATTGTCTTTCATGTTCAATATCAATTATATCATGTTTCAATATTGATCCTTGGATCGAATCAAGATAGTGGATATGTGAATTCCTACGCCTTGCAAAATCAATGAACGATCTAGTCCCTCCGCCTCACCAATTAACCAAAACCACAATATCCCTCCGCCTCGCCACAATAAAGGCCATAGCCAAGGACCGTAGTCCACACGTACCATTGAGCTCATGAATTCTATGACATGCCAATTGTATCCAATGTCCTTTAGAATCCAAGGTTCGATAACAGTATCAATGTTCAATACTTCAATGACAATATCAATTATTGGTAATCCAATTGCAATGTCAATGAGTAATATCACAATGTCAATGCTTCAATACCTATGTTTACATCAATGGACAATAACAAAGTCAATAGGTTATCTATGACAATGGTTATATCGATGGCAATTCTCTATCCAATAACAATGTCTACAACAATGACTATTTCGATATCAATATTTCAATAATCAATGATCAATGAAACAACTTACCAATTCTTACCAATATAATCTCCTATGAGATTCGATGCGAATTCCTTAGACACGATGTTAGCTATACAAAATTCAATATCAATGGAATCAAAAAAAGGCACCTAACCTAACTCCAAGACTCCAACTACACTCACTTTGATATCCGATGCTCCTACGGCTCCCGGATGACAATTCCCTTATTTTTCTGATTGGTTGATTTCGGTGGATTTGTCGATTCCTCGCCTTGTTCCTCTTGAGCTATCAAATATGGAGGAAATAGAATTACAATATATTTTCAATAAAAATAATCAATTCCATAGCACAAATTAGCTATGGAAACACTAAGGATTAAACTAAGAAATTCCATAGGGGATCTCGTAGAGTTTGAATTTCTTAATCATGAAATTAACAATGATTTAGCTATGGAAATGACAAACCAATAAGGGTTTATTGCTTACCCAATCAATAGCTATGATTTGAGATTAATAATTTCAAGAAAACTAAGCTTGGTGAACTTTCCAATGGAGGTGTGTGCTTCAAGAAAGAATCGGGTAAGTCTATCTTTCTTTTATCTTCAATTACTAATGACCAAACATGTCCGTCCTATGAAGGAAGGTATTCTAATCACTCCACATATGAGTGATTATGATTGAGGAGGGGCTAATCGCAAGGTTAATTCCTCCACTCTTTTAAGCTTTAGTCTTTTGTCCCATAATTCTCGATTCTTAAAGTTTAGTCACTAAATGACTTTTGATACAGTTTAATAAGTTCCTTAAACAATAAATTGAGTCAATTAGAGTGTAACACCCTTACCAGTATTTAATCTCCAATACTAGTTAGAGTGTCACATAATGAATTGCTAACAATCCATAATAATCATTTATTTAGAAAACAACATTAAACCATTTTTTATCCTAACAGAATCACTTTATCTAATTTTTAATCAACCAAATTAATTCCAATTCCAGGCAGCAACTTAGCGTTTTATAACTACATCCTATAAGCAATATAACTGCCTAAAAACTACTTAATTTAAAAATCTAATTAATAGTTCTATTTATTCTTTTTCAAAAACTTATCCGACTTATATACTAGTAATCCATTTAACCATTTTTAATTTTAATATAACTACTCACCCTTCATTATCAACATATACATGCCATCTAATAACATCAAAATACATCAAAAGATGTTATTACTGATATCGTAGTTATACTCTCTGCTGATAAGATGCCAACTGCTCCTTACTCCGATTCCTTCTTTTTACCTACGTGTGAAAATCATCACACGCTAAGTATACACTTGTGAGGCAATAATAAAATCCAGTGCAATACTACATACTTATAAATATAAAGATGTAACCATAATCATGCATCAAGATCACTAGATATGTATTACCATCATGTTAATTATATATTAACATAATATGAACCGGATATAACTTTCTTACCAATATTCTTGCCATTTACTTTGAGAGTTCATAAACCCTTTTACCTATTTATCATTTATTAATCAATAAACCATAGCCCAAATATATGTCTATGAGGACCCTAGGTACACGAGTCAATTATGCACCGAAGTGCTAATACACATAAGGTCGTGCCACCCATAATACACATAAGGTCGTACCCACCATATGCACTAAGTGTCCTTTATATACACTATAGTGCTAAACCGAGTATGCAGCGTGCTGCTGGACTCTATAGCATGCCAACTATACCTTATCCCTCAATGACATAATTGGACATATATTCTATATTTATTTTATCCACAGCATTGTATATCAGCATAATTTAACATTGGGCAGTTCATACCCGAAATAACATTCATAATATAACATCATATATAACTAGTGATTCATGCATTTATATTCAACTTTTGACATATTTAGAACATGTCAAATATATAATTAATGACATAAATATCATGCTAATATAAACAAGGTCGACTTATCGCAAGTCTTCCTAATATCCATGTATCATGTTATGTATGCATTACACTCACCTTAACACTTTATATATGTCAAAATTTAAATCTCACTAAGTTTTACTTTTGATCCTTTTCCTTTTCTTGTTTGCTAGCTCGATTCTGATTTTGATCACGATCTATACGTGCATCATTTACAACACATGTATACTTTAAAAAAATACATGTAGTATCATAGTAACATAGGTACGTAATAGGAAAAGAAATTCCTATAAATTCTTTCAAAGTTTATTTGATACTAATTCACTTCATAAAATTCATACCAATCTCATTACTTCAAAATTCCTTTCATATCCAAATCAAAGAATGATTCATAAATTATTCTAACAATTATTCAAGCATGATACCTCAATTTAACCAACTTCCACTTTAAACCTCTTAACTTCCATACAATACGATTTAATCCTTTAACCTTAACAAACTGCCAATTTGGTCCAAGCAACATTCTAAAACTTGTAGAATAATCAACTCCACATATCTATCCTTAATAAAATTCTTCTATAATTTTCTCTAATCTCTTCACTTCGACTGAATATGAAAGGTCACTATAGACTTGATTTCCAACTTGATTTAAGCATGAATTAAACTTCAAAACATCATTTCTAAGCATAATCGATCATTCCCATATCAAAATCCAACATCCTCTTCATCCACTAATTTCAAGAACTCAAGATTTAAGCATGGAAAGTATGAACAATTAATACCAAATGATAGAGAATTTCATGTAGATCAATTTCATGTTTCATACTTTCATCCGAAATCCTACTAGATTGGCTTGAAAAATCAAAAGAAAATGTCACATAGCTTAGGTAGAGATTTCGACACTTTGGAGAAACTATGAAGAAAATCTTGAATTTTCTCTTTATTCAATTTAGACCATTTGTCACCTATTTATAAAAATTTAAATAAAAATCTCCTTAATAGTCAAATGACTATTTCACCCTTGATATCCAATGGCTCTCATCTTGCTATATATTAATTTATTCATACAAGGGTTAAAAATATACCAATAAGTTAGTAGTTACCAATTTTGCCCTTGTAATTTTCCAAAATTACAATCTTGTCATTTTTATCCAACAGCTTATATTTAACATGGAAAATCTAATTGAATCCAGTGGTCCATATTAAATTCTTCTAAATTAAGGCATGGAAAAGATATTTTTAAAATTGCCTTATCTTTTAACAAAATATCTCAATTATTCAATTTGATCTGATTATCCGAATTCTTCTTTAACTTTAACTCCTTATAGCTTTTAACACAAATTATGTACCAAAAATTCGAGTAACACGAAAATGTTATTCTTCGAGGTAAACTATTCATTTATGGGACTAAAACACATAACTTTTAAAATTTACAATTTAGCCCTTAAACTTTTCCTAAGTTTATACTTTAGTCTTCAAACTTTTATTTTATTCATTTTGGTCACTACCCAAAATTTTGAGGTATTACATAGAGCCCAATATCAATGCAACTGGTCACATAGTCAATGTCAATATAATATTTAGACCTTTACGGTGTAGAATTTTTGATCACCAGAACCTAATTCTGACTATACCAGTTTTTGGGGTTTTATAATCACCACCAAACTCACTTGTGCTTGCTTGAAAATTTCAAGAAGATGACGGTGAAGCACATTATTCAAGATTTCAGAACAAGATTTTGATTTCGAATCAAGGATTCAAGTTATCTCCAACAAGCCAAGCATCTTTTGATTAGAAAACCATATAAGTGATAGCCCAGCACAATTGGAATGAGTTCAGCAAAAAGCATGGTGAAATTTTTGTTAATTTAGTTTAGGAATTCTACATTATCTTGGTGGATCCCAATGCCTAGGTAGTTTTTGTGAAGGGGCAACACACCAAATTCTCTGAAGTGGTCATTCACAAATTCTTTGGGCTTGTGCCTACCCCTAATAAGCACATATTGTTTGCTGATGTAGCGGCCGACGAAACATACTACCAAGTTCTCAAATATCTGAGTGTTCCTAGAACAAAATGGATTAGAAAGACTCCTAAATCTAGAACAATAAAAGGAGTCCATTTAAAGCATGATGCAAAGCTCTAGATTCATATTATGAATACTAGACTCATGCCTACAAGCCACCATTCCTCTATCTTAGGCAAGAGGATGTTGTTTCACTCTATTTTGATGGATCGCCACATCAATGTTGGAAAAATGATGTTTGAGGTGATCTTTGCACAAGAAAAAGGCAAAAACACAAGCCCACTCATTTGTCCAAGCTTGATCACATCTTTTTGCCACCGCCAAAAGGTTTTCAAGGATGAACTAGATGAAATGATGCTGAAGAAAAAGGGTATTGAGCTTGCAGAAGTGCCTGAGCTAAAAGGGCCTTGTTGATGATGTAGAGTGCCAGTAATGGGTAACGCAGGTGTGACAAATTTGCTTGCTGGTTATCTCCAGCCTTTCTTTGCATATGTTCAACAAAGGTACATTGCAATGAGTGCACTCTTTAGAGAGTTATTTCCCGTAAACAATGTGGCATTCCCTTCTTTCCCTGTGCAATTTGTTCTCGAGGCCCCTCCGATGGATCCTCTAGCTCCTAAACCGATGCATGCTGAAGAGTACCAGCCTTCATAGTCAAATGAAAAACCTGATGATAATGCAAATCCTACTCAACTACCTACTACTCTACGCAGGCATGGTAAGAAGAGAGATAAACATACTATGAATTCACCATCCGCTACTGGTGAAATGCCAACATATGATGCAGCCTCCTGTAGACCTTCCAAGGTATCCAAGGGCAAGGGCCACATGTTTCATGAACATTCCAGGCAAGCCATCCCCATTCACCTTAATAGTGATGAGGACAACTCTACCGTTGCATCTGTTCAACCCACTACTCCAATGTCTACACCACTTGCTGCTCCACCACCTATGCCACCTCAGACTAGCACCAAAGTCACGGCTAGAAAGGTCAAGTCCACACTCTCTTTGAAGATTGAGGATTTTCTTGATGAGCTATCTACTTCTTCTAAATCAAAAGACTCATCTTACTCATCTCTTGAAATGCCCAATGATCTACCTAGACCTACAATCGATTGCTACTGAACCACCATCTGATTCCCCTCGCTTAATCCCACTCTTCAAAGCGTACAACGAGGAAGACAACATATTCCCATCACCAATAAACTCCAAGTTAGTTTTCTTGGTTTTACATTTGAATTTTATTTCATGTAGTTGCATTGAGGAAAATGCTTCATTCAAGTTTTGTGGTAGTAATGTTCATATTTAGTATTTTATTTTGCATTTTCATGTTGCTATGGCATTGATATCTTAAGGTTGTGTGAACTTTTGATGATTTTCTATGATGAGTATATCTCTAGGCTAAGTTCTTGGAAATTTTGTTGAAGCTCTTGAAAATTGAACCTAGGGTTAATGTTGTTGTAGTTATACTTTGAACATATTTGCGTGCTTTCAATACTTAAAGACTTTAGAAAAATTTTAGGTTAGACTCTCTTATGTCGTAGCATAGTTGAAGAAAAAAATAAAATAGAAGTCAAATGCTCAATGCAAGCATAAAAGCTTAAATTAAAAAATGAAAAAAAGAAAAAGAAAAAATAAAATAGATGCCAAAGGCATAGCTTTTGAGTAACACTCATATTTGCTCTGCTAGCCCAATACATAGGTGAGCTGTGTTTGCTCGGTTTAACTCTTCCTAGTAGGAAAAGTAGAATTAGCATATGAATGAATGAAAGCCTTCACGGGATGACTTTGCCGGATGGGCTCAGGGATGGGGTGTTTGCTCCACTTCACTTTCAGGTCTAGAAGGATAGTTGTGATAAGCTGAAGCCACTATGAAACATCCTAATAAATGAAAAAAATAATAGAGTAAAAGGAGTTCTAAAAGTATGAAAATGCTAGGGCATAATAGATAAAATACTTATAGCTGTTCAAATGTCGTTAAGTATTGATTAGATGCAACCACACAAACACATTCACATACAGTAGGGTTGACCTTATTATCGAATCTTTTTAGCTTTGATATATATTGCACATATGTATTTCATTTTTTGATGATTGAGACATTGTTGCAGCATGTTGGATTTGTTGATTCCATAGTTCTTTTTAGCTTGCATATCAATGCTTGAGGACAAGCAATAGCTTAAGTTTGGTGGTGTGATAACTTCGTGGAAAAAATATACTTTATGCCCTTTTACTTGAGATATTGTTTATATTCAATCCTGTATAGTTGCAATTAGAGCATTATTTCATGAATTTAAGGAGTTCATTCTTGAGCATAAATGATTTATGAATTGGTGCTTCTAATGGGAAATGTACTTTTTATGGTGATTGTGAAGGATCGAGGATTGAAGGAAGTAAAGGCACGCTGGAGCATAATTCAACACTCTCTCATGAAAGGCCACAAATGCCACAACAATTCTGGGAAGCTAGAGACAATACCTCTATTCTCTAACCTCACTTAACATGTGGTCCCCCTCCCATTCATTTAGGCTACTACACATGTGAAAAGAGAATATTCTCTATGTGGACCAAATGTCACATTAAGGTAGAAAACCCTAGAAGGGCCTCCACTATATAAAGGCAAGAAGGGCAACATTTCAACCTATGTCAAAATTGAGGAAACAACCCCTTTGTCATCAACCTTCGGAGAACCACCATTGTTGGAAGAAGATAGGAGTCTCTAAGCAACACAAGCTATCGAGAGAGGCTTGAGGAGCTCGAAAAAATGGCGGAGAAGCTCGTAGCACAAGGAGGGAGCCTTGGAACGCTTTGATTCTCTTTCGTGTAGCTCTTATTTTGCTAAAATAATTTTATACTTTTCTTGGATGGTTGATTATTTCTCATACATGAGGTAAATACTCTTTTAGTTGGGTTTATTGTTGAATAATTTGTTTAATCTTTACTTAATTCCATACATGAGGTAAATACTCCTTTAGTTGGGTTTATTATACTTATCTATTTTTTCATTATTCTCATTACTTAGCCTTGTAGGAGCTCGCGAGAGTAGCCATTGGTTAAGATTTTTGGCTTAATATCGAGATAGTTAAGGTATACCATATGAACACTAGAGCTTAAATTGTTATCTTGAATTCTAACCTTTCTTAGACATAATGTTAGGGTTTCAACGACTAAAAAAAGTTTAGGAGTTCTTTTGAAAATCGTGTCGAGTAGATGAATAGTATTTCATTGTTGTGATATTTTAGTGAGGATTGTGCATTGTATTTGGTCGTAGACCCAGATATCCATTCACCTTGGTAATCTTTTGTGAGTTAGCAATTGTTTGTTTTACTTCAATATTTGCTTCAATTTATCTTTTGCTATAGCATTTTATTTACAGTTTGTGTTCATTCATCTTATTGTCATCATCTTATCCTTATTTCCTTATTGTGCAATTCCTTTGAGTGTAATCATTCCAATTCCTGTGGGAACGATATTCTCATCATTATATTACTTTTTTAGAGGTATACTAGCTCTTAATTGCTCATACATATTTGCATGCATAAATAGCTAATGGTAGATACTCTTTCGAGACCTAATATGAAATGCACCCAAGCTAGCTCCCCAAAGTGTCACTTGACCTAGCCTTTCGGTACACCAACCATTCAGGTGCCGATACGTCCATTCCTAGCTAAGCTTTATTGTGTCAATTAACTTAGGCCAAGCAGTAACTTTCTTTACTCGTGGAGCTTAATCATTTTACATTCTCTGCTATTGGGACGTTAAATGTTTTCTACAACATATACATGTACATAGATATGAAGTAGTATATAAGAAGAAAGCCACTAGCGAAAAGCATCAAGCCAAGGGTAACTATATTAATAACAGAGATAAGATCTACAAAGATAAAAGAAATAATAGTTCAAAAAACTCTATGGTTCTTTGATCACACATGATCTACGATAAGAAACATATCCATGTTGTGGGCTCATGAACTTGAACTAGCGAGCTCGCGGTATCCACTACTTTAACTTGTTGATCTAGGGGAATTTTAGCCACCATGTTGCGTCTTTCATCACTAGGACCTTCAAGCTCTCTAAGCTTTCACGGCCAGAGCCAATTTCTCAAAAAATTCTCTAGGAAAAACTCTTTAAGCTAGGAGCCTCTATATATAGAAGGATGAGGGATAAATGGCACACTATTGCTTGATTTGAGTGTTACACAAATGGTGCAAGTATACACGTTAGCAAATGATAGTATAGTTCAAAGATTGTATCTACAAGGATTGATGAAACTCTATTTTAAGTTTCATGCACTCAAAGGGAAATAAGATTAACCGTGGTAGAGCGATGTGAAATATAACTGAAATTATGTTAAAGTAAACAAGCGTTGAATAAATTAAAATAACAAGAGAAGAAACCAAATTATGATGATAAAGTAGGGTTATTGGGTGTTGCAGTGTTTTTATCGTTTGACTTGTCATGACACGACAATACATGTCTACGTGAACATTGAGATATTTTTGACTGATTAAGCTTACTTATTGTAAGTGACTAAAATTTTTCCTTATGTCTAAGAAGAATTAGCCTTCATTAACTTTCAAATAATGAAAACATGTATCTAATAAATAGATTTCGTTAAATTAACTCTCTCAAGTCCAAGTAAATAGATGAAAATCAAGCATTCATGTCTAAACTAATTGAATCACAATGAAGCAGAAAATATTGGAAAAACATCTAAATAAATTAAAGCCTTAGAAAAAAATAATTTGATCACAAATATCAAAACGCAATAACCCAAGCCCATTTCGTGGGTCCTTATAGAAGGACAAGGTGTGTTGGATTGGTTTGGGGTATCTTGTACCTTGTTGTTTTCGTGTTTGTTTTGGGTGTATACAATTAAATTTATGTAGTTCACGTGATGTTTAAATTTTATTCGTATAGAGATGTTTCGAGTGTATTTATACCTCGTTGTGTGTACTGTTTTCCTCCATTTAAGTTTAGGAAAGTTTTAATCGAGGCACTCAACGTAAGTTTTGGGTCTTTTGACCCCTTTATAAAAACTTATTTTGCTGAGCAAAAATATTGAGTTCATGATTGGGTGTATACCATTCGAATTAAAGACCCGATCATTGAATAGATTAAAGAAAGAAGAAGAAAAACTAAGATTTGATTGAATCAAATCTCCTTCATCATCCTCTCGCTGGAATTGAGTGGTGCTTTTGAGCTAAACGTATATGATGGCTTGGTATGGTGAGTGGTCGATCTCAATTCTCTCCAATGGCGGCTACTCCTTATGATGAAGAAGATAAGATTAGGGTTTCTTTCCCTCTTGTGTTCCTCTTCCTTTAATTTACGCGTCACTCTTTCATAAAGGGGAGAAAATGCAAAACATATTTCAAAAACTTGTTTTATCACCTTTATCCTCAACTGAACCATCTTTCTTAATTCAAATATCCACAAATCTAGGAAATTCCCTTGTAAAACCAAAACAATTAGAGCGATGGTGGCTTGGCAGATTCTCCACGAGCTTACTATGACAACTCTTTTCTTTAGGCCGATAATATCCTACAAAAATCAAGGTAAAATAGGAGAATTTCCTCCCTCCAAATAAATAACACAAGACGGGATAAATATAACAGAAAACATCAAACATATGCAAAAATGTAAATATACAACTAAAATGGTCTTAAGTTCAAGCATGATAGGAAACAGTCTTAATTTGGGGACTGTTTTGATTGAGAAATTGTGTAAACATATTAAATAAACTTAGAACTCTATTTTAATCATGTTACTAGGTAAAATAGAGATTGAATTGAATTGATAACTTGCTGGAAAAATGACTACACCTAATGGAACTAATTAAATTAGGTAATGGGTTGCCTAGTTAATGAATTGGATGTGTAAATATGATCAAATATATCAAACTAGATTAAACATGATTATGCCCTATTTTAAGAATATTTCTAGGTGAATTATGATGACCTAGACATATATGAACATGAATAGAATTGCCATATTAGGACCTTGCTAAAATGAGCTAAGAAGCTAGAAATCTAACCTAGTGTAATCTGCACAGAATGCTCTGTTCTGAGCAGTGACTTAAAAAATCACTAAAAAATGTATATAATGAATTTAAGGCTGAAATTTTTATGAAAAACACCTTGGAATGTCTAAATTCATTAGGAGAAAACAGAGATAAACTATGGGTTGTGTACTGAAATGTAGAGTACAAATACTAGAGACAGTGCAAACTGTTCAGTATAACAAGATGTCCTGTCTTTTAAGTTAAAAACTATATTAATTGGATAAAAACTAAAATGCAAGCCTTATATGATCATAATGAAAATTTTGTTAGCCTTCCAACGGTGTAAACCAATTGAAATTCCGACGTACGAAATGAAAGATATACTTGATTTAGTGACTAGAGTACAAGCTGCCTGGCAGCAGCTACATAGGCAAATGCACAACTATTTTGTGACATTTTGTAAACTGTCTTGAAAACAGTTTTAGGCCTTGAAATATGCATTGTTTTACATGAACTAGAATGTAAAAAAATGTAGTTAAATAAAAAGAAAATTGTACAAGAGTATGCTGCCCAATATGGGTATGTTATATGTTTGTAATCTTGTCTTGAATTGAATGACCTTGTGATCATGTTTTGGCATGCTTATGCTTGTAATGTGTTAGAACCAGGATTGAACTTGGTGGAAGAGGAAAGATTGGAACAATCTAAAGCCAAGAACAAAGGAGTGTGGAACCAAGACTAGCTAGATTGGAGTATTGTGAGTGTAGTTACCTCTAGGGTTAGGACTAGGTCTTAACCAATGTATTTTGTTACACTCTTGACATGATAATGAATCTAATCATGAACTTGACCTAATAAGGGAATGATGACTAAAGAAATACATGAATCTTGATCTTAGCCTTGAATGTATGTCTATTTTGAATGCTTATGCATGATTAAGTGATAGCATGATTTCTTGTATGTGTTATGATGCAATGAGATCAAATGCTAAAGACTTGTTTGAGATATGATATTATCTCATCTTGATGAAAAGGATCTTGAAACTACTTGACATATGAGCTATGACTCAATGGCCTAAGGGCCTAATATGAAATGAACTTGCTTGACATGAACTTGATCTTGAAAATACATGAATAAATGGTAAATTGAACAACCTTGGTAGCTAGTTGGACTAGGTAGAAGGGCATGGCTTAGAGTCTAGAGCTTATTGTGCACGAGTGAACTACGTTCTAGAGCTAATACCCCTATTTGGCGACAGACAGAGGGTACATATATGGTCTTTGGCGATAGTAGAAGAGTTGATCAACACTACGGTGCATCTTGTGGCGACAGTTGGTTGGAGACTCGATTACCTATACAAACTAAGTACCAAAGGGGTTGTTTAATGAATAACAATTGAAATAACAATCCTACATTATATGTTACTTGTCTTGAATGCCATGAAATGTATGTTACTTGACTTGAAAGCATGACTCCTTGGTTTCTTGTTTTGCAAGCATGTGTGCTTGATTCATGAAATATGAAATATTGTTGCTTGTATCTTGTTGGCTGAATACTTGACATCCTTAAATAGGATAATCTTGATGCTTGAAAGACTAGTAAGATCACTCTTGATGCTTGAAAGCCTTAGCTAGGTCTACACTTGATTTAAAAGACATGAAACTTGAAATAATAAATGGATAGACTAATTACTACCTCACTAAGTATAAACTTGTACTTATCACTCTTGTTTCATTCTTCCCAACCTACAGGATAAAGGATACTAGGTTGCTTGACCTTGAAGCTTGTTACCTTGAACAAGAAGCAAGACACTCAAGTTTGCCTAAGTATGATTTCATACTTGTTTTGTATATCTCCTAAAATGGTGGCACTAGATGTATATAGATAGCTTGATCATGCATTTTGAAGCTTGTATATAATGTCTTGATGGGCCTATCTATGTTAGGAACTTAGTAACAACTATGTAATGAATTTAATTATCATGTAATGAATGGTATTGGCTGCGCATATTTGGATTTAAGTTAAATAATCTAATGTTTAATCTAGCTTACCTTGATATGAATCGAATGATTTGCTATGAACATGCCTCGCTTGAATTGGGTATAGAATGATTGAACCATGCTTGCTTGACTTACCATTCGAATGTTTCATATCTTGTTTGTGATTTTTCATGGTGAAAGTATTGTTGTGTGATTGGATGGTGATTGCCAAATAGTTAGGTGTAAGGAATGACTTGAATGAAATAGTTACATGCCTTATTATCTAGTGGTTTTGTATAAATAGCCGAATGGTATAAGATGAAATTAAAGTTACATATGAGGTTCCTTGCATGAAAAGAAATGTATGATTGGTTGTCATGCCTTGTTCGAATGCTTGTTCCTTCTAGCTTGCTTAGCTCGAATGCTAGGATGATTTAAGAGTCATATGTGAATTGCTTGTTAGCTAAGTAAGTGGGAATGCTTGCTTGTTCTTGATGTCATTCGAATGCCTTTGATAATTTTGATGTCTAAGTATGTCCTTGCTTGCTTGTTAAGTAACGCTCCTGAACCAAGTTACTACTAGCCCGGGTAGGGGGCGTTACAGTTTGGATGTTGTTTAAAAAGGAAGTTAAAGAGCAGATTTTAAATGTGTTAAAATGCAGTTTTAAATGTAAATCACAGAACAGTTTCGTAAGTATACAACAGTGAAGTTTCGTATCTAAAATTGTGTAGATTTTTAATACATGACTAGGAAGAATTGAGGTTTAGAGCAGTGTTGTTTCTGGATACTTAAATAGAGTAATTTTGAATTTGTAAATTTACCGGGCAGATTTGATATAAAATGAAATTTAAAGACTATTTTCATAAGTTGGACTGTTTTGGGTTATTAAACAAAGATTTTGTGTTAATAATGCAAGTATAAAGACTGTGTGGCATAAATGAAAATGATGATAGACTAATTTATAACGAGTATAACTTAGTAGTTTGCTTCGAATGAGTATAAGTATGTACATGAAAGATCTAGACTGTTTGTAATGATTTGAATGGTTGTAAGTTAAAGTATGAAACTAGTTATAAGATTCAAATGAACAAAGTCTAATGATTGGTTGTTTTGAGGTACATGTGTGGATAAAGAAGATGTTGTTAAGAGAGAGAGCTAGAAAAGGGCTCGGTAAAGTAGCAAGATGTGCTTGAGGTTCAGGTACCACCCCATAACATTGGGGTAACAGGTGAGTGTAGTTACATGAGTCTCGGGTAACACGGAGTTATCCCGATTTTTATTTTGTTACGATTAAGTATTGAATATTTGTGGATGAGTTACATCAAACATATACATTGTGCATAAGGCTCAAATAGAGTTAATTGGGAAAGGGCATTCATTCATAGCATGGCATTATTGATGACATTTTGGTTATACATTATATAAAGACTTTATGCCTTGCTATGTTATATTGTAATGAAATTTTTATGTATGTTATGATATGTTCTTGAAGCTAACTACTGACTAAAAGACACTGAGCAAAGAATTGGGAAGAATACTTGAATCATAAAACATTGAATGAAAGACAAACAAGATTACTTGACAATAAGATATTTCCCCCAATATCAAAAGAATGAGATGAGATATAAGTTGCCTATTCAATGTAAGTCCTTGGATACAATGGTATGATGCTTGGTATATTGGGACTTCGGTCCATGAGCTACGGCTCCGAGGATGCCCCATTTATATGTGATATGTTTATTGGCGACAATAGGAGGTAACGGGGGAGTTGTACGGAGATTGGCGACAGTTTGGTTAGATAGTGAGAAGTTTAGGATTGATATGTTTTCGATATTAGCCATTACTATGTGCTTTGAGCTAAGTATCGCTTGGACCTATACGGTCAAACACGGACCAATGTTACTCATAACCAACTGTGATCAAGGCAAAGCTTTAAAAGACATGAAATGTTTATAATCAAATAAAGAATTCAAGAGAATTATGAACAAGTTGTGTGAATAACGAGCTCTTGGTGAGCATATAAGTATTGAGCTCTTGATGAGCATAAGAAGAGTTAAAATCTAAATTTCGAAAAGTTTATGAATGAATCATGAAAGCTTAAAGTACATAATTGAGTCCTAACTAACAAGTTATGACTAAGCTAACTAATTGTTTTGCTTGACTAGCATTCAAAGATCATGAATGATATTAATGTTTGTTACTTTAACATCACTACCTCACTTAGGCTATGTAAGCCTAATACACTCATTTTCATGCATTGTAGGATAAGTAAAGCTTATATGCTTTGAGTGTGGGGTTGGTTACAAGCCTTTATTCAAGATCCAAGTAGAGTTTGGATTTATCCTTAGATAGCTTACTCCTAGAATGGTGGCACATTGCTTTGGTTGATATATGTGGTGTATTCTGTGTATTGTATAATTTGTAAATACTTTCGGCTACATGTAAATTAACATTGTTGGTTGCAATTTGAATAGTATTTTAAGTATTAGTTATTTAAGTATGATTCATACCTGTTGAATAAATATAGATTTGATAATTGAATAATTGGAGGGTGGATTAAGTCTTGTATTAAGAGTTCGAATGGTTCCTTGGTTGTCAAGCTTCATTGGAAGGTAGTCCAAACAATGGATTGTGGCTTAAGTTATATTAGAAAGTTCGATATTATGTTTAAGTATAAGATACAAGACGATTAAATTAAGTGTGGCTTATTAAAGAACATATTGTACTAAAATAGGACTGATTTGTATCAACTTGTGGACTGTTTCTATACTAATTATGATAAAAGGACTGTTTGCTGTAGATCGAATATCTAGAGGCAGTTTTATATAGATACATTCAGACTGCCATGCTTATTTATAAATGCAGTTTTGAAGTTATAACAGTGCAGAAAATTTATGCAGTAAAACAGTTTCGAATATAGGATAAAACAGTTTTATTTTAAGTACAGAAAACAGTGCAGTCTAGTATATATGTGTGCAGTCTATGCAGTTTTGAAATATGCAGTCCAATTTTGTGTAATTTTGTGCAGAACTGTGTACTAAAGATGTGCAATTTTGATTATATGACAATGCAGTTTAATAAATTATGTCGAGCTTATTGAGCGGTACAAAAATACAAGTAAAAAGAGGTTTTATGCATGATTATCAATATTAGTATCTTAAGTTAAAGGCTTGTAAATTTATGAGTCGTAATTGCAACTGAAGTATGAAACACATGAGGCACATGCATGTTTAAGAACCCAAAATTTTGGCATGTATGACAAGAGTTAAACCACGAATGTTTTTTTAAGGGTGATTTTCCAAAGGGTGGTAGTTGGTCATTAATGATGCCATATAGTAATAGTATACTATAAATGATAATGGAATGAAGATAGGTTGTTATGCTTTGAGTGTGGGGTTGGTTACAAGCCTTTATTCAAGATCCAAGTAGAGTTTGGATTTATCCTTAGATAGCTTACTCCTAGAATGGTGGCACATTGCTTTGGTTGATATATGTGGTGTATTCTGTGTATTGTATAATTTGCAAATACTTTCGGCTACATGTAAATTAACATTGTTGGTTGCAATTTGAATAGTATTTTAAGTATTAGTTATTTAAGTATGATTCTTATCTGTTGAATAAATATAGTTTTGATAATTGAATAATTGGAGGATGTATTAAGTCTTGTATTAAGAGTTCGAATGGTTCCTTGGTTATCAAGCTTCATTTGAAGGTAGTCCAAACAATGGATTGTGGCTTAAGTTATATTAGAAAGTTCGATATTATGTTTAAGTATAAGATACAACACGATTAAATTGTGGCTTATTAAAGAACAGATTGTACTAAAATAGGACTGATTTGTATCAACTTGTGGACTGTTTCTATACTAATTATAATAAAAGGACTGTTTGTTGTAGATCGAATATATAGAGGCAGTTTTATATAGATACATTCAGACTACCATGCTTATTTATAAATGCAGTTTTGAAGTTATAACAATGCAGAAAATTTATGCAGTAAAACAGTTTCGAATATAGGACAAAACAGTTTTATTTTAAGTACAGAAAACAGTGCAGTCTAGTATATATGTGTGCAGTCTATGCAGTTTTGAAATATACAGTCCAATTTTGTGTAATTTTGTGCGGAACTGTGTACTAAAGATGTGCAGTTTTGATTATATGACAATGCAGCTTAATAAATTATGTCGAGCTTATTGAGCGGTACAGAAATACAAGTAAAAAGAGGTTTTATGCATGATTATCAATATTAGTATCTTAAGTTAAAGGCTTGTAAATTTGTAAATTTATGAGTCGTAATTGCAACTGAAGTATGAAACACATGAGGTACACACATGAGTTGTAAATTTATGAGTCGTAATTACCCTATCCCGTGACTTCAACTACAGTTCGTTCCAAGCTAGTCTTTGTTCCCGAAATAAAAATCCTCTAGTTGATCTATCTTTGCCTTTCCACCTTCACAATCTTTTGAGTCTAGATATGACAAAACATACTTTCGAATATTAGAATTTATTTATCACCTAAATACATGTTTAAACACTCAACTACATAGGCACACACATGCATCAAACCAAACTGCTCAATTCACTTATATGCACGTATTTATAATACCAAATAAATTCCTTAGTGTACCATATACCTCTTAATTTCTTAGACATGTTTCTACATCATGAGCATGATAAATTAGTTCACCAATAATCATATTGACACCCAACATTTCGAAATAATCCCTAGGAGCAAGCATACACACAAGACAGTCCCTAATATGTTGTTATATCTACAAGCAGTCCACATTTTCATCAAAACAGCCCCCATGCATTTATTCCTTTAAAACAATCCATACACATTCGAATTTATCTGAAACTGGGCAGTTTAATACATCTATAATTTTTCATTCGAAAACAGACCATTTGCACCTCCTATAAGTTCAAAACAGCCACTTAAATATGTGTATTTACTTATGTAAACTCATAACAGTCTACTGACTTTCATTCCTAATTCAAAATAGTCCAAAACAGTGGTATTCTTGTTCAACTATTTCCAAACTGTCCTAAGTACATTAATTATGCATATACATACTTTAGACAATTCCCACAAATGATTTTACTAATGTAAAACAGTCCGAAGTCTCTTATGGATTTAATCCCCTGTTTTGTGGATAAAGAATTTGTCGAATTCGCTTGTCAAAACAGTCCCATTTCTCTTTCTTAATTCACAATACAGTCCAATGACAACGTTACCTAGCAAAAACTGAATTTAAACTTCAAACCTTGTTTTCAAAATCGAACCTATTAAACACTTGAATTACATCAAACATCCTAAAATTCATTATCTCAACTAAAGTATACATTTACAGCAGCTAACAACCTACATCACATATATATAGCATTCGGATATTTCAAGGAATACATAACCTAAATTGATTCCTTTCCAACAATTCTAAAATTATCATATCATGCATGGAAATATCAAAGCAAATCATAGTTCAAAGAAGGGTAGTGTCTTCTTACCCTCTCCTTCAGCCCTTCGATTAGACTTCAATGAACCAAGATTGGGATTCTTCCAATTGTTTATCTTTGCAAATATTTTCTTTTCTCTCTCTACCAAAGCTTTCGGTTATGGAAGAAAGGAGAGAAGGTGATGAAAATTTGTGTTTCAAACACCCTTGCCAAGTGCCGAGTCCTATCCTCCCCAAAACATTTGTCTTGATTAAAGCATGACATGTGTGTCTATCCTTCAATAAAATTCAATCTAACATGCAATCCCATAGCATCTCCTTGTTCTCAAATAAGCCCTTAACATTTGATCATTTAAGTTTCTTTCTTTTCAAGTTGACCCAAATCCATCTTGTAAATCTAATAGGTAATGGTTCGATAGAATTTAAATCTTGTGGTCCAATGAACATTTTTCCTAATCAAAAATTTAAAGAATTCCACATACTAGCTTAATTAATTTAACATAAAGTATCTCTTAACTATTTTAATATTATTCAATTTAAGACTACTTCTAGGCCAAATTCGGGTGTTACAATTCTCCTTCCTTAAAAGAAAATTCGTCCTCGAATTTTTCTGTGTACAAGATGAAGGTATTGATTCTTCATAACTGTTTCAGGTCCTGAGTTAGCTTCTTCAACTTTTCTTCTTCCGTAATAGTTTCTCTGAGGAATCCAATAATCTCAATCTGAGATCATAGAGGTAAGAACATCATACGAGCATATATCTTTCTGAATAAATAAACTGTTCAGCTGACTTATCCAAACGTATGTTCGTTCGTATAAGTATATAATATGTTGACTTAGAAGGTCAATCGTCATTACTCAATCTGCATCACTCTTCTATTAGAGGTAGGGTGTAAATTTCTTACAAAGTTCATAGCCATACGATTTCATTTCTATCGAAGTAGTTCACTGGTTGTCGTAGTCCCGTAGGGATTCACTGACCATCTTTCACTTTCTGTCAAGATAAACACTTAAACACAAATTCTGTAATATCAAACTTCATTCCTGATCACAAATATATCTTCTTCTTCACTACTATACTTCCTAACAAACCTGTAACGGATCAAAAAGTGATTATTTATGAGCTTCCGAAAACATTTCCTTTCCGAAGGTTTCATCCATTGGTACATATTCTCTACTTTGTTCGTAGGAAAGTATGAATCCTATTCTATTCTCATATTCAGCAAAATATTCTGAAGTTCAAGATTTGATTGCTGAGGAGTCTTGATTTTTTTAATTAGGTTGAATTGATTTTGCAGTTTAGTTAAATGCTATCAATTCTTTTGTAGCTTGAAAAAGGTACAAACCAAAACTCACTTCAACTAATTCAACTTCGTCGATATTTTTTTTTGCCCCAATAAAAGATGCATCCTTTCAAAGAAGTTTGGTTATAGGGATGGCCAAGTTGAGTAACTCTTTAACGAGTCTTAGAAAATAATATCCAGTTAATCTCTAGGATACTTCCAACCTTACTAAGGTTTCTCGGAGGTTTCCAACCAACAATAGTTTAAATCTTCTCAGGACCATTCTTAATTTCTCCTGTAGATGTCACAAAACCCCAAAAAGATACTTCGATTAATCCAAATTCCTAATTATTGGGCTTAATATGAGGTTACTTGTTTCAAAAAGTTGTATAACATTTCAAAGGTATTGAATACTCATTTGCATTCTCGGAATAGATGGGAATAACATGGATGAAAACATCTATAACTTATCCAAGTACGGTTTATAATTTCAATGCATGAAGTCCAAGAATGTGCTTGATACGTTTGATAAACCGAAAGCATCACCATAATTTCATGATAACCATGTCGAATTCTGAATGCAGTCTTAGGAACATCTGATTCTTACATCTTCATCAGATAGTATTCTAGTCGAGGTCAATCTTGAAAATCATTGTAGCATTTTTAAACTAATCATACAAATCTTCAATTCTCGGTTACGGGTACTTGTTGTTTAATGGTAAACATGTTCTATTGGCGATAGTCGATGTAAAGCCTACTGTCTTATCTTTCTTTTTAACAACAACACCAGGGCCCTTCTAGAGATGACCTAAGCATGATGAAACTTTTTTCCTTGTAAATCCGATAACCAGTTCTTGAGTTTTCTTTAAATCGTACCATGCCTTCCAATCAAGAGTCATGGAGCTGGTTTGAGTCCAAATTAAGCTTTAATTCGAAACTTCACTTCTTCCAATTGGATCCAAATTGAATCTAGTCTTATCAATTCCTGATATAGTAACAAACACAGGATCCAATTCTGAGAGTTTCTTACCAATCAAGATTATGTATTCCTTCTGTAATCCATGAAGAAAAGTCCTTTCTTATAACAGCCTATCCAGACATTCCCTACTTATTCAATCTAACTTAAGAGTAAAATCAAATTCAAGGAAAGATGGTACGAAAAAGAATTAGGAGGAAGAAGAATTCCTTATGTAAATAAGGACAAATCCATTATATTCTGTTTACCACAACTCTTCCTCTTAAGGATTGGTGGCAATTGGATAATTTTTGCGAGGTTCAGAATTTTAAATCAGACCTTTCAATAAAGGTAGAATATGTGGTTAGACGAGTTATTCCAGAATCACAAGTCATATACAATATACAGAGTTTGAGTACAATGCAATTGTACCCACAAAGGTATAGGTTTCAATATAAAGCTAACTTATCTACTGAAGTTCTTGATTGCTAAATCAAGAAAAGAACTAGGAGGAGTTAAAAGGTTTTGCTTCCAATGAGCATTAAATGGGTTAATTACTTTTCTTTGTACCAAAGAAACATCTTCCTTACGCAGGATAGAATAGAGAAATATCTTACTACTGCAGTATTCTGAGAATTTTTTGTTCCTAAATCATTCTTTCACTACCTCCCTCAATGAGGGAGCCAATCGGAATCTCAGTATCCCGGCATTAACATATTCCATGCATGACTACTAATTATAAACATGTAAGAGAACTTATATCAGGTGTAGATCACAAGTTCAAATTAAACTCTTAGGTGACACAATAACTTATGATGATGTAATAATTTCTGATTTTAGTTCGAGAATCGACTAAACCTAAGCTCTGATACCAAAATTGTAACATTCCCTACCCGGTCTAGGAGATAGACCAGTATAGGAAGTGTTACTAGCAAACAAAGAACATACAACCAACACATAAGAACGAACTTACATCAATGAGTCAACAAGAGTCTAAGTTATTTGATCAGCTTTGAGTAAACCATGATCACTATAATCCACTTCTACTTTAAAACTTAGATTCTTTTTACCTTGATGTTCTATTAGCATTTTAAATTTAGACCAAACAAATTCATTCCAAACGTACGGGCTAAACCTAATCATAATCCACGAGCAAACATTAAATCTTGTTAATTTACGAGTCAACTTGAAACATTCATGACTCGAACTAACTCATTCCCTACTATAATTCCCATAGTTTTAAAATGAAATAATAAATACCAATTACTATCAAGCATTTCCAAATTAACCATTCATAGGATTCTAAAAATAAATAAATAAATAAAGGAGACTCCCATAATACTTGTTGTCCAAATTGATTACTAATGTAAGTGTCCAATATATATTACTACTACCATCTTAATTATATATTCTTCCATCATAACACAAAGAATCCTCATTATCAAGATTATTATCTTACTAACATTCGTTTTTAAGATTCATCGTATCAACTTAGCAATCATCTTGGCATGTTAATGTCCTAATTTAATGATGGATATTGCCAAGCCTTCTTTAGCATTAAGGAATATTGGAATCTAATTTCTATGTGCGCATAAGAACATGCAGATATCTAAACACATAATCACAACGACCAAGACCCATATCAAAAGAAAAGCAATAAAGCAGCATATTAAGGACCTTTACAAACCATGCTAGATATTAAATCAACATAGTTACATATCTAACCAAAATAGATAATCTAAATGCCATGTGCATACAACATCTAGGTGCCACCCTGTAATATCCCAAAACTTGTCTAGAAGAAATGATACTAAATTGGTTTTTAAGTTAACCAATTTCAATGAAAAATTTGAAAGCTCGATTGTAAATTTGTAATATCCTAAACCTTGATTTTGGATTATGTTATGCAAATTGCTAGTTAATTGCTTAGGCTTATCTTCTATAAGAATAATTTAATGGATTGGGACAAAAATTGAAGAAAGGCAAAATTGAATAACCTTTGTGAAAGGGACCGAAATTGAATTACATTAAAGAATAATATTGCATGCTAAAGTTTTCATTAAATAAGGACTAGGAACACATGTCATCTTAATTAGAGACTAGGTGGAAGTAAAAGATTTATGACCGGTCAAGTAGATTTTCAAAAGGCCATCTTCTCCATTGAGAAAGGTCGAACCTTAGGATGGAGGTGGGAGGAGAAAAAATCCATGGAAATGGGTGGATTTAAGCTATCTTAGACAACCAGGGGACTCTAGTCGATTGTTTGGAAAATTTAAGGTGATAATCCCTTCCTTGATCCTCTCCAATTGTTTGATTTGTTGTCTTATAGTGTGTGGATTTGTTTGAATCGGTTATTCTTTGATATATAGGAATGCCAATAAATCGGTGCATGAAATTGTTTGAATCAAGGTCTATAAATTGAGAAAACATGTGAGTAAAGTTTACTTGGGGTTCCATATTGGAATGTGAATTTGTAAAATAAAAAGGATACTATTCTGGTTTGAATGCTTGAATATGTCTTGTATATGTGTAAAAGTGTCATGTTTAGAGTACATGGAGATTATGTTAAACTGGTTGAATTTAGAACTGCACATTTAAGTAATTGGACAGACCATAGATTTATCTTAAGAGTGAGTGAACTAGTAAATGGCTACATTGCACATTATTTATTTTGTTTCAAGCTGTTTTTAATGTTTTTAAGTGTGTATAACCTGTAGACGAGTACAAATTGAGTTTGCTTAATATTCTTGTAACCATGGTAAAATACTGGTAAGTATATATGTGAATAAAAGCTATTTAAAAGTACAGATTTCATGTTAGAAATACAGTTTTGACAAGCATAAAAGTGCAGTGTAGAGTCTATAACAGTGCAGTTTGTTAATTAAAAACTGTGCAGTTTACAGTTAAATTTACAGTGCAGAGTTACATGTAAAAATAGTACAGGAAAGGTTTTAAGTTGTGCGGTATTGTGTTTCTAAATTGTGCATAATTTTGCAGTTTTAAAGTGTTTAAAAATGAGCAGAATTTGGTGTTTAAAAACTGTCCAGAATTTTAGAATTTAACAGTGCAGTTTTGGTGTGCTCAAAAAATACAGTTTTGAATTACATATAAGAGTAATACAATAGGCCAAATGATTGTAAATGGTTTAAGCTTTGAGGGACACATAATATAAGATCAGTTTAATAAATGGTTGAAATGAAACCTGAATTGAGGAATTGTGTAGTAAAAGATTGAAAATGTGAAGGTATGTTTATGAATTCTGATTTGTAATGATAATATTGGTGTGTTACATATGGTTTTATTTGATTGAACAAAGTACCTGGACTACTTGAAATACACTAAAATTACATATTTATAACCTTGGAGACTGATTTATAAGATTAAAATGATACTGTTTAAAAAAAGGGGATTAAGGAGCAAATTCGAATTGTATTAGAATGCAATTTTAATTAAGTAAATAACAGTGCAGTTTCATAAGTAAAACTGTGCAGATTCGAGTTTAAAACTGTGTTGTTTCGAACAGTTTTGAATGCAGTTTTGTGTGCAGTCTTGTATGCAGTTTTGAGGGAAATTTTTTGTGCTGTCTTGTATGCAGTTTCGAACAGTTTGAATACAGTTTATGTGCAGTCTTGAATATAGTTTTGAGTGGATAGAATGTGTTGTTTTGAGTAAGGATCGTTTATAGGTTAAATAAATCAAATTGATTGTTTATAAGTGTTGTTTGAGTATGTCTATATGTATGTACTCATAAAGGTTTGGATTGATGTTTAACAAATTGAATTGATTCTAATGATTTACTAAATTGGTATGAGGTACGTGTTTTGATGAGAAAGAGTTGAAGATAAGAGTTGTGGAATCTAGGAGTAATTGTGGATTCAGGTATCCCATAATGTTGGGATAATAGGTGAGTGTAGTTGTATGGTTTTGGGTGACACAGTGTCACACCGAATTTAGTTTCTATGATATGTATCTTGAATAGATTGCATAAACATGTACATATGGCTCAAGTAGAGCACTTTGGGTGAAATGCATTCATAGCATGGCATTCATGTTAAGACTTTGATGATGTTGCTTTTCTTATGTTTTAAATGCCTTGCTATGCTTAAATGATTGAATGTTGGAATTCCATAATATCAAGGTGGATGTTTATAATTTATTGACAATGTTATGGAAACTTAAAGAGGAATGACTTGTCCTATTTTAACAGTGTACTAGTCAATAAGCTTAAAGAACAAAAGCTTAGAAAGGTGTAATAAGACATTGAATTCTTAACAATCAATGTTACTTGTGCAATAAAATATAACTTCAATATTGATACTATGATAACATATCTAAGTTGCCTTAAATGGAAGACCTTGGATACGTTGGTTGATGCTTGATATGTTGGGACTACGGTCCATGAGCTATTGCTCGGGGGACGCCCCATTGATATGTTTCGATTGTACTAAGTTGTCATTGCTTGTTGATATGTTTTGATATTAGCCTTTGCTATGTGCTTCTAGCTAAGTATCGCCTGGACCTATATGGTCAAACACAGACCAATGTTAATCATAACCAATTGTGATCCAAGGAAAATTGATAAAAGGTATGAAATATATAGCATCTATTAAGAATTCAAAGAAAGATATGAATTTTATGAAATAATGATTGGCTCATGGTGAGCATATGTTATAAGTCGTACAAGAGATGAACAATTTCCCCAGTTGTATAAGGTAACAAATATTGAATTGAACTATTGACAAATACTTGATAAGTTAATAAGGAATCCAAATGCCAATGAGTAATTGACAAGTCTCGGGGAGACTTCATTGTGTTAAGCCGATATGTGATAAGATCGATATGTTTCCTTTCTTGAAGCATGGAAAAGCTATCGAACACCATAAACCTTACAAAAGTTAAATTAATACATAAATAATTAACGCCAACATACGATTGCATATCTGGTTGTGTGTTCCATTGAAATTCATGGATCATATGCTTTGTCAATATTTGATATCACTACCTCACTTAGGCTAAATAAACTTAATGCATTCATCTCATGCATTTGCAGGCTAAATAGTTAATCAAGGATCATTCCTGGATTGAAGTTATAAGTCACGTATGTAATACACGTAGGAATCAAGTGAATGTTATTACTCCTAGGATGGTGGCACATTGTATATGTCTAAGATCTAGCTGTAAATATTTGTTATGTAATTACTATAAAGAAATGTTAATGTGGTGTATCCTAGCTTAGTTGGTGATTGACTGATTGAATGATAGATGAATATTCTTGTATCTCAATGAATCAAATGATTGTTAAAGTTCCATGGATGCTTGATTGAAAATGTGAACGGATTACCTAAGCATTAGGTCTTATTTGATTGTTAATAGAATATTGGCTTATGATGCAAGTTATGTAGAAATGAATGTTAAAATGAAAGTATAATTTGTTATGATAGTTTATTTGAAGCTTAAGGATATATGGTTGATACTATGATTCTGATAAAATAGATATATATTAGTTAACAATTATTCGAATTATGGAAAATGATGTTAAGTATGATTAAGTTTAATAGAAAGATTGGTCTCATTGGTCAAGTCAAATGTTAATGGTATATTATGGAATATGATTTTAGTATAGTTGGTATAATAATAAATGAAACATGATTGAGAATGAGAAAATGACTATATCTAGATCAAGATTTGTAATTTTTGAACATGAGCTTTTATGACCATTAAGCCTATTAGCTTATGCTAACTGGTGTATGTCTGATCCTTGTAATTACATAAATTTTTGTAGACACATTCTTAATATGTTACAGCAATGAGAAATTGGTTTATAAATGATATAAACAGCAATTTGTGTTTCAAGTTAGGTGCCAATGTTTTCGACTATTTGCCTCAGTGACAAATTCGACCAATCTTGGTTGTTATTAGTAATTTGATTATAAAATTGTGATGCTCGATCTATGAGTAGTTAGATTCCCATGAAGTTGGATAAAATTTTGTTAAGTAACGCATGTTAATCGTGGTTCTATAATATAGTTGATAACCTAAGAATTGATGGATTGAATGTGAAGGATTATGTTGTTTTGTGTTCGATAATTTACATGATAGAGTTTATAAGCTAAGACATAATAAGTTTGATCGATGTAAAGCTAATAATTTATGGATTGGTGAATTGTTATAAAAAGAAAAGAAAAGAAAAGAAATCGAGGAAGTTATTAGTTATGTAAATGAATCATATAAGTGACTTGCTTGTTAAGTTAAAATGTGCTTGCACGCATGAAATTCATGAGGCTATTAAAGTGTTTGTACGCCACTTTGTAAAAGAGCTTAAAATATACTAAAATGAATCAACTTCTTGATTGCTAAGTTCTGATTTTGAAAGCTCTCTTAATAGAGTCCGAATCTAGATAAGAAACCTCAAAGATAAAGGTATGCTATAAAAGAGAAAAGAGTTTAAAGTATGACATTGATTTCTACCTTAATATGATTGAATAATGCCTTTGAGAAAGTTTGGTAATACATGTGCTTGAAATATGTTTAAAAGAATCAAGTGACTTTATTTTTGTATCTAGAGTCAATTCAGAAAATTTGAAATTTTCTGGTTCATATTTTCAGTTTTCCTTGCTGTGACATTCTCGATTCTGGTTTTCTTCTAAACTGGGTTAAGGGTGTTACACACCCTCTAGGAGTTCTCAAGATAAGATTACAAACATACTTCTCAACTCTTGTGATCTCGCCCAAGTTCTCCTAATATCCGGTAGTAAGAATACCCTGAAATGTATGAAAACTTAGAGTAAGCAATTGCTTAATGACGTAGTTTACAAAGTGAATTACATGAATCTAAAGTTATAGGATATAACTCAATTCTTCCCTCTAATTTATCAGATTAAGGTAAGTAGTAAGCTTGGTCAAATGTAACCTACTTTGTTCATAAATTTGAACATAGCAGCAACTTTATGCCTATCGAATCTAAATAGAACAAGCATGATTTCATGTGGTACCCTAATACCATAACAATTCAACCTAATTCAGACATATATTCATTTGTCAAGTCGAAGTAACCACCAATTTCCAAACATAAGTTCGAAAGCATAACAGTGTAGTCACTAAGATTCCAATCATAGATTCAAATGACATATCAATATAATCACAAAGTTTAACCATAAAATTTTTGAATAGTAAGGTAAAGTAAACACATGAATTCAACATAACATCATTTCTTTTAACCAATCTTGTTCATATACCTAGCAACCAATTATTGCTTGCTACTCATATTATCAAGGTAGTACATCGGTTTAACTTAACAAAATTCCAATATTTCCCTTAATTATATTCCCTCTTAATCATATACTATTTGCCGCTTAAGCTATCAACATATTATCTTCTAATAATGTATTTCATGATTTATTAAGTAAGATTTCAATTCAGCATATCATAGCCATACGTTATTTATCATATAAGATATCAAAATTATCCCAATAGTTTAGGTCACATATTTCATCATTATCTTTTTGCATAGCCTTGAGAATCGAAATACAACTTAGGTACATGAATCCTATCCAACAAGTATCAAACAAGGGTACATGAAGTACTGAACAAGGGTACACAAGAGTACCAAACGATGCATCATTAACAAAGGGTACTAGTAGTAACGATAGATCACTAGATCTTTATCAACAAGGGACCGTAGTCAACCCCAAACACGAGCTCTATGAACTCTATGGCATGCCAACTATACCTAAGACTGACTCGAAACCAAGGCTTTCATATTTATCTTATCTTATTCAATTTAGATTAAGCACAACTGCTTATTAAAGTATCACATCATCAAAGCTAATTGCTATTTTACATTAGGCATTTATTCACTTCTTGTGAGTTTCTTAATACACTTTTATCTTCTCGTTCCATTAATATGTTTAATTGGTATCAGAATCGGAATTATAATTGAGCTTAACTTCTTATATATTTTCATGAATATTCGAATTAAACATGCATATACATAAGGTATCATTCAAACTAGCATGTCCATACTCTCAAAAGTACTCAAACAATCACAAGGAAATTCTTTCTTGTTAAACAAGTCATTTTCAAAGATCATTGACTTAACTTACAAGCCCTTCTAGGTTTCTCTTTATTTTAGCTAAGAGTCATTTGATTCAAATGCATTACATGTATGGTTCAAATGTAATCTTCAATTCTTACTTACATATTAGTCAAATAACGAGCATTTTTATTCACACGCGACTTTCAAATTTAGTTAATATCTTATAGCATATCAAACCTTCAATACATAACCAAGACATCAAATACTATTAGACAATTGTTATAACATATCCAAATTTAGTATAAAAAATCCAACCACAAGTCAATTTCTCAATTAAGTTTTTATGTCACAAAGTACTTATCACAAAAGCACTTACCTTATATCCAAGCATAGCCATAATAGCACCATTATTCCTTTGAACAAACAAAAATCAATTTTAGCATAATAAAGGTGCTCGGGATAGTTTTACCCTATCCCGAGACTTAAACTACACTCATAGTTCGTTCCAAGCTAGTCTTTGTTCCCGAAATAAAAATCCCCTAGTTGATCTATCTTTGCCTTTCCACCTTCACAATCTTCCGAGTCTAGATATGACAAAACATACATTCGAATATTAGAATTGATTTATCACCTAAATACATGTTTAAACACTCAACTACATATGCACACACATGCATCAAACCAAACTGCTCAATTCACTTATATGCATGTATTTATAATACCAAGTAAATTCCTTAGTGTAGCATATACCACTTAATTTCTTAGACACGTTTCTATATCATGAGCATGATAATTCAGTTCACCAATAATCATATTAACAGACAACATTTTGAAATAATCCCTAGGAGCAAGCATACACACAAGACAGACCCTAATGTGTTGTTATATCTACAAGCAGTCCAAATTTTCATCAAAGCAGCCCCGCATGCATTTATTCCTTTAAAAACAGTCCATACACATTCAAATTTATCTGAAACTGGGCAGTTTAGTACATCTATAATTGTTCAGTCGAAAACAGTCCATTTGCACCTCCTATAAGTTCAAAACAGCCACTTAAGTATGTGTATTTACTTATGTAAACTCATAACAAGTCTACTGACTTTCATTCCTAATTCAAAATAGTCCAAAACAGTGGTATTCTTGTTCAACTATTTCCAAACTGTTCTAAGTACATTAATTATGCATATACATACTTTAGACAATTCCCACAAATGACTTTACTAATGTAAAACAGTCCCAAGTCTCTTATGGATTTAATCCCCTATTTAGTGGATAAAGAATTTATCAAATTCCCTTGTCAAAACAATCCCCTTTCTCTTTCTTAATTCACAATACAGTCCAATGACAACGTTACCTAGCAAAAACTGAATTTAAGCTTCAAACCATGTTCTACAAATCGAACCTATTAAACACTTGAATTACATCAAACATCCTAAAATTCATTATCTCAACTAAAGTACACATTTACAGTAGCCAACAACCTACATAACATATATATAGCATTCGGATCATTCAAGGAATACATAACCTAAAATGATTCCTTTCCAACAATTCTAAAACTATCACATCATGCATGGAAATCTCAAAGCAAATCATAGTTCAAAGAAGGGTAGTGTCTTCTTACCCTCTCCTCCAGCCCTTCGATTAGACTCCAATGAACCAAGATTGAGATTCTTCCAATTGTTTATCTTTGCAAACATTTTATCTTCTCTCTCTACCAAAGCATTCTGTTATGGAAGAAAGAAGAGAAGGTGATGAAAAATTGTGTTTCAAGCACCCTTGCCAAGTGCCAAGTCCTATCCTCCCCCAAAACATTTGTCTTGATTAAAGCATGACATGTGTGTCTATCCTTCAATAAAATTCAATTTAACAGGGAATCCCGTAGCATCTCCTAGTTCTCAAATAAGTCCTTAACATTTGATCATTTAAGTTTCTTTCTTTTCAAATTGACCCAAATCCATCTAGTAAATCTAATAGGTAATGGTTCGATAGAATTTAAATCTTGTGGTCCAATGAACATTTTTCCTAAATCAAAAATTTAAAAAATTCCATATACTACCTTAATTAATTTAACACAAGGTATCTCTTAACTATTTTAATATCATTCAATTTAAGATTACTTCTAGGCCAAATTCGAGGTGTTACACTACTCAAGACCCGAGGCAACACTTAAAGCAATTCATGGAGGTTTGCCAACTATTTTAGCAACCTGGTGTAGCTGAAGAGACGATGAAGTTGAGACTCTTCTCATTTTCCTTGAGAGATAGAGGAAAAATGTGGCTAAGTTCCTTTCCACCCAGTTCAGTTACTTTATGGGTAGAACTATGCTAGAAGTTCGTTTTGGGATTCCAACCACCTAAACTTAATGTCAAGCTACGAAGTGAAATCATTCTTTTAGGCAGGCTGATGATGAAACTTTGTATGATGCCTGGGAGCGTTTTAAGGATCTGTTAAGGAAGTGTCCTATGCACGGATTTCCTACTTGGACCCAGATGGAGACCTTTTATAACGGACTCAATGCTCATCCCAAGACTGTGGTTGATGCTTCGACAAATGGCTCATTGTTAGAAAAAATACAAGAGGCATTCGAAACCCTGTAAATGATTGCCACCAATGATTTCCAATATCCTACTGCTAGATTGAGAATTGGAACAAAGACTGGTGGAAAATTAAAGCTTGATGCATTGTCGTCAATCAATTCTCAAATTTCCAATCTCACTAATATAGTGAAGACAATGCAAACGCCTATTGATGTTTGAGAAGTGAAAGTACTACATCCATTATGCACTAATTGCGGAAAGGATCATCACGTACATTCATTAAATCCTGAATCAGTAAATTTTGTTGGTAATATCAGTCACAATTTTAACCCACATTCCAATACTTACAATGTAGGTTGGAAGCAGCATCTCAACTTCTCTTGGGCAAATTAGTAGGTAACCAATTTAATGTCCGACGTTAGAACAACAATGCACCTCCAGGCTTCAACTAGAATACAATGCCACAGAGAGCATAAAACAATTTCCAACAAGGGCAAAGATCTAATCAGGAAAATTCTTTAATAGAGTACATGAAGAGGAATGATGCAACTGTTTAGAGTTTAGCAACATCTATGCAAAACTTGGAGGTACAGCTAGGGCAGGTTGCCAATGCACTCAGTAACAGACCCAAGGGAAATTTTCCAAGCGATACAGAGGACGATCGGCAAAAAGGTAGAGAACAATGCAAAGTAGTAACTCTTCGGAGTAGCAGACAATGCGAGACCGATACACCTGTTAAACAGTCAATTAATTGCCAAGCCAAGACATTAATGCCAGCAGATGAACCCAAAAAAGAAGAGAAGAAAGAGGCAAAATCGGATGCCAAAAAACAGTCGGATGCCAGCAACACTTTAGCAAAAAGAACAGAACCAACATTTATCTATCTGCCTCCACCTTTTCCATAAAGGCTCCAAAAGCATAAGAAAGACCAATAGTTTAAGCGCTTCATATAAGTTCTTAAACTATTGTAGATCAACATACCATTGGTAGAAGCTCTCAAGTAAATGCCCAACTATGTGAAATTCATGAAGGATATCTTGTCCAAAAAGAGGAAGCTGAGTGACTTCGAGACTTTTGCTCTTACTAAAGGATGTAGTGCAATGATCACCAATAGATTTCCATTGAAACTGAAGGATCCTGGGATTTTCACTATTCTCTGTACGATTGATAATAGATTCATGGGCAAGGCACTATACGATCTAGGAGCCAACATCAATTTGATGTCGATGTTAGTTTTTAGGACACTTGGCATTGAAGCAAGGACTACCACGGTAACACTTCAGCTAGTAGATTGATCTTTTACACATCCCAAGAGTAAGATTGAGGATGTGTTGGTAAGGGTTGATAAATTTATATTCCCTCCTGATTTCATTATTTTAGAATATTAAGTTGATGTTAGTGTCCCGATAATTTTGGGAAGACCATTTCTTACTATTGGTAGAACCTTGATTGATGTTCATAAAGGTGAGCTTACTATGTGTATGTATGAATTACCAACATGTTGCATTTAACGTATTTCAAGCTCTTAAGTGTGCAGATGAACCTGAGGAATGCCAAGCTGTTGAGACACGATGTAGTCCATTTTCACTATAGACATGGCACAGATTTGCCACGACTTAGAAGAACCGACCTTGTTGGATGAGGTCATGTGTTATTTTGATACACCTAAGCCACTTGAGTTGGCTGACAGAAAGATCAAGGCACCTAAACCATCAATTGAGGAGCCACCAGAATTAGAACTGAAAACTTTGTCGAGCCATCTCAAATATGCCTTATCTAGGAGATAACTCAACTTTTCTAGTAATTATTGCAGCCGATTTAACTGATGACCAAGAGGAAAGATTGCTTGAAACATTGAGCAATCACAAGCAAGTTGTGGGATGGACCCTTACTGATATTCGAGGGATAAGCCCCACAATCTATATGCATAAAATCATTTTGGATGATTACCATGACAAAACAATCAAGGCCCATAGGAGATTGAGCCCTAGAATGAAAGAGGTAGTCAAGAAAGAAGTCAAAAAATGGTTGGATGCATGGATAATTTATCCTATTTCTAATGGGTCAGCCTGGTGCAATATGTGCTAAAGACGGGTGGAATGACCGTGGTCCAAAATAACAAAAATGAATTGATCCCTTCAAGGACTGTGACGAGATGGAGAGTGTGCATGGATTACAGGAGGTTAAATAATGCCACAAGGAAGGATCACTTCCCACTACCCTTTTATCGATTAGTTGTTGGACAGATTGGTAGGTAAGGCATTTTATTGCTTCTTGGATGGGTACTTGGGCTACAATTAGATTGCCATCGCCCCAGATGATCAAGAGAAAACCATGTTCTCTTGTCCATATGGGACATTTCCTTTAGAAGAATGCCTTTTGGATTGTGTAACGCTTCAACAACGTTTCAGCATTGCATGATGACAATATTTTCTGACATGATTCACGAATGATTCTCGGTGTTTCAAAAAACATTCGAGGAATGTCTTCAAAGTTTGGAACATGTTTTATAGAGATGTATTAAGACCAACCTCGTCCTAAACTGGGAATAATGCCACTTCATGGTGAAGGAAGGCTAATTCTCAGGCATAAAGTGGCCAAAAGTGGTCTGGAAGCTGACAAAGCAAAAGTTGAGGTAATCCAACAACTGCCCTACCTACAAGTGTTAAAGGTATTAGATGTTTCTTAGGACATGTAGGTTTTTACGGTCACTTCATTAATGATTTTTTTAAAATTTCTAAACCTTTATGTTTACTTTTAGAGGAGAATACAACTTTTGCGTTGATGATTCTTGTTTGAAAGCGTTTCAGAAATTAAATGATAGGTTGATTAATGCCCCTGTAGTCATGGCACCAGACTGGAATGAGCCATTCGAGCTCATGTGTGATGCCAGTGACTATGCCATTGGAGTTGTGTTAGGACAGAGGCGTGGAAAAATTTTCCATACCATTTACTATGCTAGCCGAACAATGAATGACGCCCATATTAACTACACAACAACTGAGAATGAGTTCCTTGTAATTGTTTTTGCCTTTGACAAATTCAGATCCTACCTGGTGGGTAGTAAAGTTGTGGTATACATAGATCGCTCGGCATTGAAATACCTTCTGGCAAAAAAGGATGCCAGGCCCAGACTGATCCGATTGACTCTCTAGTTATAAGAATTTGATCTCGAGATTCGAGACAAAAGGGGAGTGAGAATCAGGTAGCTGATCATTTGTTTTGATTTGAGTACCACCATAATGATGACAACACCGCTGTTTTTGGAGATGAATTCCCTGATGAATACTTGCTTGCAACCAATTTCATGCCATGGTATGCTGACATAGTCAACTACCTGGTCAGCAAAATATTGCCACCAGACTTGTCAAGCAATGCCAAGAAGAAATTTATGCGAGATATCCAAAAATATTATTAGGATGAGTCGTTCTTATTCAAGCACTATGTTGATCAAGTTATTCATCGTTGTGTGCCAGAGGGGGACCAGCAAAGTATACTCCAGCTTTGCCATAGATCATCATACGGAGGGCACTTTGCTTGGATGAAGACAGCGGCTAAAGTTTACAGTCATGATTCTTCTGGCTCATACTGTTCAAACGCGCTCACTATTTTACCAAGGCTTGTGACCGATGCCAGCGTACTGTAAACACTTCCAGTAGGCATCAATTGCCACTACAGAACATCATGCTAGTGGAGTTTTTTAACATCTGGGGATAGACTTTATGGGTCCTTTTACTCCATCCTTTGGTAATGTATACATACTTGTAGCTGTAGACTACGTCTCAAAGTGGGTTGAGGTTGTTTCCCTTCCAACAAATGATTCCAAGACCGTTGAAAAATTTCTACACAAGTATATTTTTACTAAATTTGGTCCCCCTGACTCATTATTCATGATGAGTGTACTCATTTTAAATGCAATTTAATCATTAGAGTTTTGTGCAGGTACGATATCCAGTAGAAAATTGCCACTTCTTACCATCCACAAACAAATGGCAAATCAGAGATCTCAAACAAGCAGATCAAGAACATTTTGGAGATGATGATAAACCCAATGTGGAAGGACTAGTCCTTAAGGATGGATGATTCTTTGTAGGCATACCGAACATTCTTCGAAACACCAATAGGAACTTCCCCATACAACCTTGTATTTGGGAAGTCGTGCCATTTGCCAGTAGAGTTGGAGCACCGAGCCAATTGGGAATCTAAGCAACTGAACTTGGAGTGGAGGGTTTTAGGTGAGAAGAGATTATTAGATTTGAATGAGTTAGAGGAATTTCGAGCTCAAGGCTATGCGAAACTATATAAAGATAAAACAAAAAGATGGCATGCATGACAATAAAAATTTTGCCAAGATAGTTTGAGGTTGGGCAAAGAGTGTTTCTGTTTAATTCAAGGCTCAAGGTATTCTTGGACAAGCTCAAATCTAGATGGTTAGGACCATTTGAGGTACTCCATCCTTATGCTCATAAAGGTGTAGATAACAAGGATTTGAAAACGGGAGTCACATTTAAGGTAAACGGTCAGAGATTAAAGCGCTATTGGAAGGAGGTCCAGGTAATGCCAAGGAGACTATTCCCTTGACAGAGATTGAGTAATTTTTACCTTTGTCATTAAGAATTTTGCAAATAATTAGGTTAGTTATTTTTCATTTCATTATTTCAGTTTATTTATGTTTGTTTTTCATTTTCTATATTGTTTGTTTGAAAGGTTTTTCGTTGTGAGTACATGAAGTTTTTCCAAGATAGTTTGCCAAGGCAGTATTCCAGGTCAAGTCGACACTTAAAAACCCATTGAATACAACATGGGCCTTATGCGAGATTAGGCCCAAGGGATAATGCTTTTTAAGCTAAGCAGGAAAGCTTTCAACTGCCTAGGTAAAACCCCAACCTTTGAAATTTTAACCTAATCCTTTTACCCCATTTCGTTCTCGCGTCGTCACCTCACTTAAACCTAAAACCCATCATCATCCTACTTCCCTAAACATGCATAACTGCCACAACTATCATCGCTTCCACTAACCTCGTACCGTCACCTCGCTTCGTTTTCTCATCTAATATAAGGTATTTTTATTGAAATTCCCAAGTTCTTGATTCTTTATAAATGATTTCTAATCAATTTAATGATTTAATTATGGAATATGGTTAAATTAAGGTTTAATTGATGTGTTTATGTGAATTTTGAATTGGAACTATTTTGTTGGGTTCTTGATTGGTTTTAATCAAGATTTTGATGTTATATAATGTTAATAGTTGGTTTTAACATTGGAATCCCGAAGCTATGTGAATCTCTGATTTTCTAGGTTGCTAGTTATGTGTTTTGAGGAGTTGTGAAGGCTTAATGTGTGCTGGAGATATAAGGATTGGTTTGGATTGTTTTTGAATGCCAATTGATGTCAATTAATGGTTTAAGGTGTTAGATTATGGCTGAGTTATGTTTAGGTTAAGTGGGGAGGTGTTTTTGATTATTTTCGAAAAGCGTTTGATAGATGTTTGTGAGGCGAAGTTGAGGAGTGGTGTTGCTGGGATTATGAATGCATGATGATGCATTAGTCCTCTGTTATTATGTGATTAAAATAGGGGAGAGTGATCCTAAGGTCGTCGGTGAAGCTTCAGACGCTTGTTTTTACATCAGTGATTAATGAGTTGCGTGTCAGTGAGTGAAAACGTGGATTTTAGCTTTGAAATGGTTTAAGTGTGGTTTATGGGATTTTAAACTTAGCTTGAAACACTGGTTTAAACTTGGAAGTAAGTATAAAGGGATTTCTCTCTCGATCGTGCTTTAATGAAATAGTTTTATGCACTTGTTTGAATTACATGGTACCTACTGTTTAAGCATGTTTTAAGGTATGTTACATACTGGTTTTGATCATGAAATGATGATGGGTGCATATGGTAAGTGATCCATGTAAGTATGAGTTATACTTGTCTAAAAACATGGCTTGTTGCTTTGGAAATGATTTTGAATTGATGCATATAAAATAGTGAGGTACATGGTTAATAATGAATTATATTGGCAAGTGATGTGATTAAAAATGTTATCAGATATAGTTGGTCAGCCATAGGATTGATAGTGCACTATAAAAAGTTACCTTGGATATCGAGGGGTTTATACGATGTACCGAATACTTCATCCAAGTACCTTAACGGTTTAGGGGTTATATGGTACCGAAAACTCCTGTTAGTGGATTAAGCGTCTAACTAATGATTGGGGTTGGTGTCTCTAGGGTTGTGATTGTACCATAATTCTGGTTGAGATGGCATGAAGTGTTGAGAGAACACTTGTTGAATTCGTGTATCTGATGTAATATTTTGGAAAGTGGAGCTTGGTTTATTATCACTTGGAAACCAATATAATTGTTAATGTATCATGTGATGGATGTTGATGTATAATGTTGGTTTATACATGTTTACTTTTTATGCTTTGCATATGGATTGGTATGTATGGGA
The DNA here is from genome assembly GCA_019671005.1 of Hibiscus mutabilis. Classification (NCBI taxonomy): domain Eukaryota; kingdom Viridiplantae; phylum Streptophyta; class Magnoliopsida; order Malvales; family Malvaceae; genus Hibiscus; species Hibiscus mutabilis. The sequence goes on along the minus strand of CM033745.1, from coordinate 29,269,662 downwards.
AGGCTTAAATTGAAGGTTAACAATGGGATTTGCTGTTGATCCATGATACATGTTGCATATGGCTTAATATGCTGGTTTTTGAAAGTGTTAAGTGCATGGTTTTCAAGCCATGATGTTTTAAATGATGATTGAAATGGTGATTTCAATGTGGTTTCGGAAAATGGTTTAAAAATTTATTGATAGTGTGTTGTTTGAGCACTACTCACTAAGCCTTGTGTGCTTACGCTCTTTTTGTCCACCAATGCAAAGACTTAAAGGTTGTAAGGCAGCGTACGGGCAATTGAATACCAAGGACTTCAGGATTTGAAAGTATGATTTCAATTTAGACTTGTAGTAATAAAGGCAACGAGGTTAATTGTTGGTTTGGGAGGTGTTTTGATAAACTCTTTGTTCTAGCATGTTTGCTATGTTGTTTCGGGTTGTAAATGGGCTTTAATGCTTGGTATTGCTTTGAATTTACAATTCATGCTTCGAATGATTTTGTTTTGAAGCATAAAGCCATGTTATGGTGATGATTCTGTGATGCTTTGGTATAGATTAATCCTTAGGGATGTTGTGATAATGTTTGAAACTTGTTGGAATGTTGTCGTAGCATTGAAAGCATGTAAAACCAGCTAAATTGGACATTACAGGTCCAAGCATAACCCTGTATCGATACGGGTAATCTATTTTAGGGATAGTATTTCGGTACACGAGGATCTATTTTTGGTACGGGCAAGAGTATTGTGGAAAGGAGTATCGATACAAATAAGCCGTATCGATACAGTTTTGAGCTATTGGAATATGAGATTTTAAGAAATGGAAAAGCGTACCAATACACTTGCTCGTGTACCGATACAGGCAGCTGTTATTTCAGTTAATGTGACATTTGGATGTTTCTATTTTCTTTCGTTTTGTTCCTTGAATGTTACACATGCAATTGAATGGGTTTGGATGATCGTTATGAGACAATTTTCTGATATGTGAGTATGAAACCTGATTGATTAAGGATTGATAACTTAAAAATTGTTCGAGTCCCTGTAATTTTTCAGAATTGCAATTTGGTCTCTAAATTGCAATTGCATGCAATTGGATGTCAATTCGACACCCAATTGAGTTGAGTTTTCACCTGCTTCTAGTATGCACATCGTAGGTTAATAAATTTTATCTAGATAAGATAAAAGAAAAAAAAATGGACATAATTCGAGCTAATCTTTACGGGTTTGTTTCGTCAAACCCAATGTAGCTCGCTCGGTTTGATCCTGCGGCTAGGCCTGAATCATTGTTTTGTATATCGATATAGTATTATGTCGCATAGTCTTGTATTGGTTTTTGAATGAATTATTGCACTGATCACCGTATTGTTCACCGGTAACGCTTTTCGACCGGTTTTCTACCAGATCGAGAAGTGGGTGTTAGAGTAACAATGAAATAAAATACAAGTGTAAGATATAAAAAATAAACAATAAATAATACAAAAATAAAACCTATGGCTTCACATGGCTTTAATGGGGTAGGCTTTCTAAAACATACATTCGTACGAGTATGGATCTAAAAAAATTTCTCGAACCGTCCCTATTCCCTACTCCATGGTGGATAAGATGTTCCATTCTGGCCCATCACAGGCTTGCGAGTCGAACACAGCTCGAGAGGATTCGTTTCCGTTATGCCCCTACAGAGGGTTACCCACGAATGCATAAGTACTCTAGACCTTAGAAGACTTTCACTAGCCCATGCGAAGGGTTACTCACGATGGCATAGCTATATTTTTTGCTTAAGTTGGATAAAGCCCGGGTAGAAGGCTTATGATATGATTCAAACAATTTAGAACACCCAAAAATGCACACAAAATGCAATGGACTAATAAGGAAAATAAATCGTGATCAAGTAAAAGTTGTGCCCTCTTAAAATGTCCCCAGCGGAGTCACCAAGCTATAACAAAGGAGTTGCAACCGATCTCTTTTATTGTATTAGGCAGACCGAAAACCTATAAACTAACTAGATTGAGGGTTCGAGGGTACGGTTACGACTGGAGAAGGATTGACTCCTCCATCAACCCCGTAGAACGGCGCTTACTTGATCACTAATATTTTCTTGTAACCCGAATGAATGCATGCAAGGATAAATACAAAAATCCACAAAGTTCTAAAATTGACTCGAATTCGCTCACGGCCGAGAAAACCCGAATCAATCTAGACACAAGGGGATTATGGTATTAATCCCTAAAATCAAGAAATATAGTCTCGCATAGGAGTTTCGATCGTTCCCTAACGTCTAGGGGAAGACCAAATTAACCCTAGTTGAGAAAATTCTCGTTTTTCGTGATGCAGTAAAAAACCCTTATTAATTTTATGAGTGATTTTAATGTTCAATGTTTATTATTATTCTTAAAAGCATGTGTTTAAAGACACTAATCCTAAAGGCTCTATCTAATTATTTACATTTAATGAAGATGAATTATTTACTTTTCTAACAATTATCTAAAGAGTTTTATTTACAATTAAATAATTATTTACTTTTTATTAAAAGAATTACCAAGTTAGTTTTTATTTACCAATATTTACAATTAATAAAATATTTACCTTTTAAGAAAAAATACCTAAGGGTTCATTTCAACTATCTACAATTAAGGCGAGTTGAGATATTGAAGTTATCTATTACTAAGATGTACATTATTTTTCGAATCTAGATCTAGATATTTAATTAAATTACTACCGGTAAAGTATATTATACTAATATTTAGATTATCTATTAAGAAAACAAATTTAAAGGTATTTATTTAAAACTAGTTAACAAACCTTTATTAAAATATGGATTAAGATATTTATTTACCCTAAGGCCTTACCGAGTTAGAATGTGAAAAGATGAAGTAAACAACGAATTTGAACGAATCAAATAGTCAATAAAAAATTAGAAAATTGAATTAAAAGCAAAGAGGGAAAAGAAATTGCAAACATTGGATTGAATTGCGAGCTCATTGGCACATGGTACGTGTTGAACGGCGCCTCCGCTGCTGCTGCCACTATCGGTCGCCGATCACGCAGACAGCATGCCGCTGTTGCTGATCATCGACCGCTACAGGCCGCCGGTAGCACACTGCCACTACTCTTCTTTCGGTAAATGCGTCGGCTTTCTCTTTGGGTGACAAGAAACTTTTGCAAGCTTCGATTAGCGAGGACCCGTACCCTCTTTTTCTTCCTTATTCTAGACCAAATACCCATGAAAAAAAAGTAAAAAATAAAATATATAGAGACAAGATTTGGGCAAAATACCTCAAAGAAACTGCTTGTATTGCTCTTCAATTTCTGTATTACAATTGCTTGTGTGTGTGTGTTACAATGGGTGAATTTTTGGCCTTTTTGTAGCCAATTACAAGGGTTTAAAGGGGAAAAGAAAAATAAAACCCTAATAAAGCCTAGTAAAACCCTAGTATCTCTATGATTTTCCTGCCTAATTTGCTTGATATGAATAAAAGGAGTGTCGCACAAGAAAAACTAGGGTTTCTCACATACGAGGCCTAATTGGGCCTAATGCACATGGATTTTTTTTAGCTTTTGCATTTTACATATTTTTTGGGCTTTTGTATCGTATATACATTTTTCTTATCATTTCCAATAAAAAGAATCGAATAAAGGGTTGGATAAAATAGGTGACTACACCTTTCAACTTGCCAAAACTCGTGCTTACCCAAATAAGGAACAAACATTCCCTTTTTGCTACAAAAGCCTAGTAAACAATCCTTGGTTGTGGATAAAGATCTTTCTCAGTACCATTGTACATGAGAATAACATCACTCTTGCTACTCACGAAATCAGGTATTCACTGAATACTCAACTCATCCCAACCTCGAATGTCACTAATGCATTCACCATCTACACGACATAACTATAAACCCATACAGACCAAATGGTCTCAAACACCGTTCACGTTAACAACCACACTGGTGCATCAAAAAATAGAACTTCCGATCAAACATATCCACAAACCAACCATTTTCACAATCACACTCTCCACTCACACACTTCCTTAATGTCCATCAATACGACACCAAAAAGGATTCGGGAACCGCACCAAGGCACCTCTCAATACCGAACTCAACTTCGCAAACATAGGACAACACAGAAAACTCCTTTGAAAGAATTCCAAGAAAGAATTCTAGAACGTCAAAGACATTCAGAATCCAACATCCTTAAACCTAGGATTATCACTGTAACCTCCTCGACCCGTCATAGATGCCAAACCGAACTGAGCGAGCTAAACTGGGTTTTGCCGAAACAAAACCCAATACAATTAACTACGATTAGGACTATTTTTTCTTTTTATCTTGTCTAGATGCAACATTATGACCTAAGGTGAGAATACCAGCAACGGTGAGGACTCAAATAAATCAAGCGTCAAATGACATCCAACTGTACGTATTTGTAATTTAGGGACTAAATTGCAATTTTGGAAAATTACATGGATTTAATTAATTTCAAGGTTACCAATCCTCAATTAGTCAGGTTACATGCTTACTTGCAAAAAACTAGCTTAAAACAATCAACCAAATTCATCTAATTGCATTCATAAGAACCAGGGACAAAACGGATGAATTTCAAAACGTAAAACCTCCATAACTAACATAACGTTCAGTCGTACCGATACGACCCCTAGGCGTATCAGTATGGGGGCTACATTAACTAAAACTCACATTCCATTAGCTCAAAGGCGTACTGATACACTCCCCCGAGTACCGATACAAGGCCTTCATTACACATACCCGTTCCGATACGAGGCCCTCCGTATTGGTATGCTTGGGCCTGTTATGTCCCAAAAATGCTAGTTTTTCACTCTAATAATGATTCAAACATGCCTTAACTCAACATAACCAAATATACAACTAAACTAAGGACCAACCATGCTATAAACTTAAGGTACATGATCAATTCAAGAAGAAATACTTCAATCACAAATCTAGAGGCATGCTTCCTAAGAACCATCCAACTAAATGTTCAAGAAGAGATCCAAGGCACATTTCATCATAGGTATTACATCAATAACCTTTTATCAACATTTAAAACATGCTATCATCACAAAAATATGAGCATAAGCATTTTCATCCAATATGCATACAAAGGGTAAACCACAAAGCATAAACTCATACTCGCATGCCATCAACAATCATGCCTCAAATCCAACCACAAAAGCCATCAAGCCACAACAATAAAACCATTGCAAAAAAAAAAAATCCAGATTACAAATTCCCCCAAAACATGGTAACACATTGCCTTATTAACCGAATTTAAAACCAAGTTTTCATACTCAAGTAATTGTCTTGATCTTGGACCTTCCTTGCCAAACCAATGCAGCCCCTCAACTCTATTGCTCTGTATCAATAGGAAAAAGAGAGTGTAAGCACAAATGCTTAGTGAGGACGCTCATATACCAACATTGATGCAATTGAAAACCGTTTGAAAGCCATAAAACATCTTGTTTCCAAAACATGTTAACTTCCCAAGGATTAACACAATTGTATTATTTTCAATCCATGCTTAACTACCCAAGCATTTCACATTTGATTGAAAATCCATTTGAAAATGATAGATCTTCTTTTTTTCAAAACATGCTTAACTACCCAAGCATTTTGTCATTTGTTTCCAAATAAATCATGCATAGCAACCATATGCATCATAATCATTTATAAACTCTCTATCACATACATTCTCATATGTTGGCATTTAGAGTAACCCGGATAGACTTACCTCTATCCATTATAGCACTACCCCTATCCATACATGTTCGGATACACGGATTCCCTTGATGGCACTACCCACATCAAGTCTTTTCTCATGGCGATACTACCTCCACCATAACTCACTTTGACCGGGAATGGAACTACCCCTATCTCGTTGTGATAGCACTACCCCTATCACTTTACAATAGCACTACCCCTATTATGTAACCGAAGAATTTCACACGATCGCTTTTACATTTTATAGTGCACATTAATCCTATGGCTAGCCAACTATATCCGATACTTTTTCTTTTACGTCACATAGAAAATATATCATTTTCAAACACACTACTTATTATTTTTCAATGCATTTCACAAAACCTTTTCATATGCAAAACCACATTGCCAAAGGCAATACACATTCCTTTCAAGGAACAATTCTCAATGCTAATGGGCATTCATTACTTTGTTTAAGCATTGCATATTAATCCAAAATATTGCATTTATAGTAAGTAAACCAAACCATGTTTAATCCCAAAATATGAAATCTACAAGCTCATATCAAGCCGATAACCAAGCGAAATAAGGGAAACTTGCCCTTGAGATTAGGTAAGCTTGCTAGGCTATAACTAAACCCCCATGATCCATCGATCAAACCTTTAAAGAGATTTAACGCATTTATACACTCACCAATACGCCTCACCTCGCTTGCCAATATGATTTGAGCCACCAGTAAGAACGTACGTAACTAGGCAACTTTGCCTTGTTCGTCTCCTATTTTAACCACACAAAACTAGAGGGAAAATGCATCATTATGCATTCAACTCGTTGCTTAACAAAGATCCCCTGCATCCTTTACAATTGCCTTCTAAAACTAGCCAAAACTACCGAAAACAACACCAACCTTCACTCTATCAACTCCTAACTTCTAACCAGCGATTCTAACATTCAATCCACATCAAAACATAACCACAACCACCAACTAAAAATCCTTATATCTCCAGCAACTCAAAAACATATAGAACAGGCCCAAAAACCACTAAAAACTCATCTAAGAATTAGCCAATTAAATAGTTTCGGGATTTATTCTCATAATCTCATTACACATTATGATTACCTTATCAAAACATGAAATAACCCAATTAAAATCTCTAGGTTTCATCAATTTAAACAAATCTTTAGGAAAATCATCAAAATCACCATTAATAGCTCAAATCTTGAAATCCATTGCAAAACCATGTTAATATCAATCCATAATCAGCCAACTACTAGGGAATATCAATAAATAACCTTAGTTTAAAGAGAAGAAAAGAAATTCACCTTTGAAGAAGCTCCCACCAAAATTGACATAAGATTTTCTTTGAAACTCAACTTGTGAAATTGATGAAATCCTTAAGAAAATCTTGTGAGGTTTTGTTAAGAAACAAAGGTAGAATCACATGATGAATTCTCCACTAAAATTTAGAAAAGAATTTTGGAGAATCTTGTTTGGAAGTTGAAATGGAAAGTGAGGGAAAATAAGAAGAGAAAATGAAGAGAAAAAAGGTAATAGGAAAAATGATTTGGAAAGATATTAACCGTCAATTCCTTACTCAATTAAGGTGGGATTTTCAGATTAAAACATTTAGAAAATATAGCTCTCTAAGGATTCTTAGTATTAGCCCATTTACAAAATAGTCATTAAAGTAGTTTTGCATTTTTTACAATTTAGTCACTAAATCACAATGTCACTTGAAACTATTTAATTAACTCCCAAATTAATTACCAAAACACTTGATAATATATTTAAACGTTTTGGTAAATCAAACCAATTTTTATCTCCTCAAATTGTATTTTAAAATATTAATCTCGCTGAAACTTATTTAACCGATTAATCTGGTTCGACCGGGTCAAACCTTACCTGATCTAACCTCAAAATGTCTAGCCTTTTTTTAGGGTCTTACAATTCTCCCCCTCTTAAGAAATTTTGTCATCGAAATTTACCTGAAGGAAAGAGATGATCAAATTCTTCCATCATGTCCTGTTTTGATTCCCATGAGGCTTCCTCTACTCCTCAATGTCGCTACAAAATCTTGACCAACTCTATGGCCTTTCCATGCAAAACCTTAGGGCTTGAATCCAGCACCCTAACGGGCTCCTCATCATAAGCAAATCTGGACACAACTCAATCTCCTCAATAGGCACAACATGCGACAAATTCGATCTATACTTCTCAAGCATCGACACATGGAAAACATCATGTATTTTTTCAAGGTTGGTTGGTAACCTCAATCTATACGCAATAGGACCAACATGCCCGATTACCTCGTAAGGTCTAATGAACCTAGGGCTTAACTTAACCTTGCGTTCGAATCTCATTACCTTCTTCCAAGGCAAAACCTTCAAGAACACTTTATCACCCACTTCATACTAAACCTGTTTTGATTTCAAATCCACATAGGACTTTTGCCGACTCAAAGCTACCTTGAGCCATTCACAAATGAGTTTCAATTTCTCATTCGTACCCTTAAGAAAATCAGGTCCTGCCATATGCTTCTTACCCGATTCTGCCCAACAAAGGGGTGTACAACACCTACGACCATAAAGGGCCTCATAGAGAGCCATCTGGGTACTCGACTGATAACTATTATTGTATACAAACTCCACTAATGGTAGTTGCTTCTCCCACGTCCCTTGAAACTCAATTACAAAACACATCAACATATCCTCCAAAATCTGAATAACACGTTCAGATTTACCACCCGTCTGAGGATGATAAGACGTACTAAGATTAAGCCTTGTACCAAAAGCTGTCTGAAAACTTCTCCAAAACCTTGACGTAAAACGTGGATCCCTATCTGATGTAATCGACTTAGGAACTCCATGCAACCTTAGAATCTAGACAATATACATATTAGCCAACTTATCCAACGTGTACGTCGTATGCATAGCAAGGAAATGCACACACTTCGTAAAATGGTCAACAATTACCCATATTAAATCCTTGTTGGACAGTGTCAAAGGCAAACCCGTCACAAAATCCATGGTGATCCTTTCCTACTTCTACTCCGGAATCTGAACAAGTTGCAACAACCCAGAAACAAACCCGCTGACACACCATGCAACGAGAAACAAACACAGCTACATCCTTCTTCAAAATAGTGCATAGCAAAAGGACTAAAATGAGACTCAGTTAAAATAGTGCGCCTCAACTCCAAATCATCTGGCACAACTATTCGACCCTTAAAGCACAAAATACCATCATCATCAAAATAAAAATCTGTTGGGTTACCATCTGAAATATCCTTAACATGTGGTACCAATGAATCATCATACAGTTGCCTTACTTTAATCCTTTGAGACAACATAGACTTTACTTGCAACTCGGTGAACAAACCACCTTCTTGTGTTACACTTAACTTTGCAAAGATCACCCTAAGCTCAACAGAAACCTTATGACTCAACGCGTCTGCTACCACATTAGCCTTTCTGGGGTGATACTCCAATGCCAAATCATAATCATTAAGCAACTCAATCCACCATTGTTGCCTAAGATTCAACTCCTTTTGAGACATCAAATACTTCAAAACTCTTATGATCGGTGTAAACAACACACTTTTCACCATATTGATAATGTCTCCAAATCTTCAAAGCAAACACAACCGCCACAAGCTCTAAATCATGAGTCAAGTAATTACGCTCATGAACTTTCAATTGCCTTGATGCATAATCCACAACCTTACTGTCTTGCATCAACACATAACCCAAACCAACATATGACGCATCACTATAGACTACAAACTCCTTACTAGACTCAGGTTGAATTAGTACATGAGCGTGTGTCAAAACCTCCTTCAACTTCTCAAAATTGTGTTGTTGACTCTCCATCCACACATAAGGAACATTCTTTTGCAACAACTTCATCAATGGAACAGCAATACTAGAAAACACATCCACAAAATGACGATAGTATCCGGCCAACCCAAGGAAACTACGAACCTTCAACACTAACTTAGGTTGTTTCCAATTAAGAATAGCCTCAATATTTTGTGGATCAACACGGGAACCCTCAGTCGAAAGCACATGACCAAGAAACATTATTTCGAGTCGAATCATTGTTTTTTATTCGATATAGTATCGTATCGTATAGTCTTGCATTGGTTTTTGAATGAATTATTGCACTGATCACCGTATTGTTAACTGGTAACGCTTTCTGACCCAGTTTTCTACCAAACCGAGAAGACGGTGTTACAGTAACAATGAAATAAAATACAAGAGTAAGATACAGAAAATAAACAAAAAATAATACAAAAAATAAAACATATGGCTTCACATGGCTTTAATGGGGTGGGCTTTCTAAAACATACATTCATGCGAGTATGGATCTAGAAAAGGTTCTCGAGCAGTCCCTATCCCCTACTCAATGCTGGATAAGATGTTCCATTCTGGCCCATCACAGGATTACGAATCGAACACGGCTTGAGGGGATGCATTTTCGTTCTTCCCCTGTGGGGGGTTACTCACGAAAGCATAAGTACTATGGACCTCAGAAGACTTTCACTAGCCCATGCGGAGGGTTACTCACGAAGGCATAGCTATTTTCTTCTGCTTAAGTTGGATAAAGCCCGGGTAGAAGGCTTATGATATGATGCAAACAGTTTAGAGCACCAAAAAATGCACACAAAATACAGTGGATTACTAAGGAAAATAACTCGTGATCAAGTAAAAGTTGTGCCCTTTTAAAATGTCCCCAACGGAGTCACCAAGCTATAACAATAGAGTTGCCACCGGTCCCTTTTATTGTATTAGGCAGACCGGAAACCTAAAAACTAACTAAATCAAGGGTTCGGGGGCACGGTTACGTGTGGGGAAAGATTGGCACCGCCATCACGCCCGTAGTACGACGCTTACTTGATCACTAATATTTTTCTTGTAACCCGGATGAATGCGTGCAAGGATTAATACAAAAATCCACAAAGTTCTAAAATTGACTCGAATTCGCCCACGGCCGAGAAAACCCGAATCAATCTAGACGCAAGGGGATTATGGTATTAATCCCCAAAATTTGGAAATATAGTCTCACATTAGATTTTGATCGTTCCCTAACGGCTAGGGGAAGACCAAATTAACCCTAGTTGAGAAAATATCTTGTTTTCATGATGCAGTAAAAACCCTTTTTTAAATGATGTTTTATTGGCCTTTATTAATTTTATAAGTGATTTTAATGTTCAATGTTTATTATTATTCTTAAAAGCATATGTTTAAAGACACTAATCCAAAAGGCTCTATCTAATTATTTACATTTAATGAAGATGAATTATTTACTTTTCTAACAATTATCTAAAGAGTTTTATTTACAATTAAGGAATTATTTACTTTTTATTAAAAGAAGTACCAAGTTAGTGTTTATTTACCAATATTTACAATTAATAAAATATTTACCTTTTAAGAAAATTTACCTAAGGGTTTATTTCAACTATCAACAATTAAGGCGAGTTGAAATATTGAAGTTATCTATTACTAAGATGTACATTATTTTTCGAATCTAGATCTAGATATTTAATTAAATTACTACTGGTAAAGTATATTATACTAATATTTAGATTATCTATTAAGGAAAGAAATTTAATGGTATTTATTTAAAACTAGTTAGCAAGCCTTTATTAAAATACGGGTTAAGATATTTATTTACCCTGAGGCCTTACCAAGTTAGAATGTGAAAAGATGAAGTAAACAACGAATTTGAACGAATCAAATAGTCAATAAAAAATGAGAAAACTGAATTAAAAGCAAAGAGGGAACATAAATTGCAAACAATGGATCGAATTGTAAGCTCGTCGACGCAGGGTACGAGCTAAATGGCGCCTCCGCTGCTACTGCCATTGTCAGCCTAAAACTGGTGCACCCCACGGAGAAGCACTAGATCGAGTCAAATATTGAATTTTTCACAAAAAGGACTGGCACACCCTACGGAGAAACACTAGGTCGGGTGAACCCCCGATCCAACAACTCTTGGAGATGAGTCTTTAATTCCTTCAACTCCTTCTGTACCATACAATACAGAGCAATGGATAACGGTTTCGTACATGAGTACGTCTCAATGTCGAACTCTACCTCACTATTCATCCACAAACCTGACAACTCTTCATGAAACACCTCCAGAAAATCACACATTGTTCGCATGTCTTGCACTCGAACCCCTTTGACATCCAGATTCATCACAATTGTTAGATAAGCCTGACATCCCTTTTGCATCACCGAAAAATGTTAGACAAGAACTTAACATTCTTGTCAACCACGATGACTTCATAATTGTCAACAAGCCCCAAAGAACTCCTTTTGGATTCACAATCCACAACCACTTTATGCGCACTTAATCAATCCATACCCAAAATAATATCAAAGCCATGGAATGGAAACTCCATCAAATCTGCGGCAAACTCATGGCCTTGAACAACCAAAGGACATCTCCTATATAACCTTCTAACTGTAACCGTCTCACTAAAGGAACTAGTTACTAACATACCCACATTTAAGATCTCAACAGGTACATTTAACAAATGCGCATGCTCACTTAGAATGTAAGAATGAGTGGACCCAAATCAATTAACTCGAACATCCTTAAACTTGGATTACCACATAAGCCAAAAACTTAACAAACATAATTCGACCCATTCCTAGACACACTTTGTCTCAAAAAACAATTACAATCTTCAAAACTTCAACACACTCAAACAACTACCTTCAACTAATATGAAAAATTTCAAGAAGCCAGAATCCACCAGACGATGCAACAGGGAAAGAAAAGCAAACAACACATCCTTTCCTTGATCAAAATACAGATTCCATGATACCGCTGTGCACTCTAACGCCCAAAAATGAAAGTCAATCCAATGCCTTATGCATATTTCATACCTTGACCATCCTCATGGAAATGACGTTAAGGACACTATAAAATTCTCCTTAAAAATCAACATCACTAGTCAGGTTTCGATCCTGAACATCAACTTTCTTGTCTGATTTGTACATCATAACTTTATTAACTCAAACACTAAAAAATCCTCATTAGAATCTCAACAGAATCTTCCTCGAGCAAGCTTTACGAATCTTGATATTACGATCAAGCGCACGACACCTTACAGTGTACTCAATCCATTTACATCACCTCACTAACTTCCAATCTTCAAAATCCAAATCATTAACATCGATGATACTAACCACTTTTAATATTTGAAATAATGGACCTAATCCACCTATAAACTCATGAACGAGGACAACGTCACTCAAGTTCAAAGACCACTTTTAACTATTTTTGATCAAGAACCAAGTTAACTCGCGGTCGAAAACCACTTATCTTATACGATCAATAACCCAGACAACACTTACTAAGCTTAGAAGAAATTACTAATTAAATCATTTCTCATTTAAAATCAAATTAATCATCGATGTTTAAGCCTAATAGTTGGGGCGTAGGCTCGACAAGTAACCCAAGACAAACCTGCAAAAATCTTTTCAAAAAATTTTGTAATAGGCAATATGTTCCCGGTTAACCCCAACATAGGTAATTAACAAAATGAGCACATACAAATACATTTATCATTTTCTCAAAATAACCAGATTAAACTCTATTCGTCCGAGGTTGTGAACCTAGCTCATATACCAACAAATGTAACCCCTTGACCTGTCATAGTCATTAGACTTGAACCAAGAAGATCACATTGGGTTTACTAAAGCAAACCTGAACTAACTTGCCCAAATTATGGTCTATTTTTTACTTATCTAAATGCATTATTAAAACCTATGGTGTTCATACAAGCAACGGTTCAATTTTCAGTCAATACGAACATTAATAAGGCACTTAATTGCAAATACAACAATTTTAGGGACCAAAATGGAAAGAACTTAAACTTGGTAAAGCTCATTAACTAAATAAACTATCGGTCGTACTAGTACACGGGATACTATACCGGTACAGGAAAATAGCGAAGCAAATATTAGAATTGGTATGCAACCGGGCGTACTGGTACTCGGTTACACGTTCCAAAACCTGGTCATGCGTACTAATACCCACATGTTGTACTAAACATTGGAATGACCTTGCTTACCGATACTAAACATTAAGCGTACCGGTACGGGTTGCTCTAAATTTCATCCTAGGGAATTTGAATCCCAAACTGAACATACCCAAATCACATACAACCAACCCTATCAAGTTCTTAAAATTATACCATCATTAAACAAATAGGCTCAATTAATTACATGCCTATTATTCAACTCAATTCATATTCATACAAGTAATCGAGAGGCATGCTTCCCAAAATATAAAGCATTATCCAATAAGCACCAAATGGTCAAGACCTCAACATAGTCCATAGATCAATTAAGAAATAGAAGCATGTTCCCATATGTACTCTTAGGACACAAGCAATCAATCTAATCATTATTTAAACCATTTTAAATCATCACAACCATCAAATTTACTTGGCATTAAATAAAGCTAACATCGTACACATTAAGTAATGTCATCATATAACATGATATAAACTCCAACCATATAATCATGCCTTATACAAAATAACATCTCAACGATTAACCCACATTGCCTTATTACAAATAATGATAACACCATAAAACATACTCTTTAGAACGCTTGTCTAGGGATCACTCCTTGCCTCAAACCACAATCCCGCACTTGCTTAATTCACTACATTAACAGAAGAAAAGAGAGCGTAAGCATGTAATGCTTAGTGAATGCACTCAAAAGGATAAAACATCAATGCATTTTCAAAATCAAAACCAATATTAGAAAGCCCATATTAAGCAAGTCAAACTCGCCATTTCCAAAGCATTTAAATAAAACATGTTTATTCGAACATAAACTTCATGATTTCATAACAATCCTTTCATTCTCAAGACATTAAAATAAAACATGCTTGATCAAATCATAAGCATCATATCTTTCAGCATAAACCATGCATTCATTATAAAGTAAGATATGAGTGTAAAGCCAATGCAATTTGCTTACTTTTTTCGAAAATATAACATGCATAACAACCATATGCAAAATAGCTTTCCATTTTGATTCAAATATATTGGCAATTAGTGTGACTCTCAATAAACCATTGTTCCTTTATAAAACCACATCAGATACACAAATTTCCCGGTAGACTCACCTCTTCCAAACCATACCTTGACCTGGATAGGCTCACCTCTATCCTACTACAAGGTACTCCATCAACTAAACATGTTATAGTGCACTTTAAACCATATGGCATGCCAACTATATTCGATATTTTTCTTTTCTTTTCACATAGCCAATATACATCTTTTATAAATTTACTTACTATTTTTCCTTATGCATTTAACAAACTATTTTCCATATGAAAAACACTTTGCTCAAGGCAACAACACATTCCACTTAGGAACCATTTCGCAATGCACTTAAGCATCATCATATTAGATAAATCATTGCATATCTTTTAAATGATGCATAAAATAGTAAGTAAATCAATCCATGCTTTTAAACCGAAACATCAAACGCAAGTCTCATATCAAATCGATATTCAAAAGGCAAAAAGAGGGAAAACTTACTTTCGAGCTTAGCTAAGCTTTCTATGCTTTAACTAAACCCCCACAGCCACAATTCAAACCACTTTATAGTATCAAAACATGTAACGCCCAGATTTGGGGCCTAGGAGTTAGTTAAGTGGAATAGTCGGTTCGGGTGAACCGAATTAGTCGGTTTGAGTTAGTTTTGGGAATTAGTTTTAATAAATGTCTTAGTGGGAAATAAAATATGAGAAAATGTTGGAAAATACCTAATTAATATATTGAGGGTTTTGGTAAACTCAATTTGGTAAAATAAATTCAAATTTTATAACATTTGGATTGGTGACGAAAATGTAAGTTTTCAAAACGTTTTTGGTGACTAAATCATAAAAGGGTCAAAACTTAGAATCTTTAAGGAGCTATTCTACCAATATTTTTAATCAGACTTTTCCCTTAATTTAGGCTATTTTTAAATGGTTTTTAAATGATTACTAAATAAAAACAAAATGGATTTAATTAATATGGTTTTGTGAACTAAATTCATTTTTCTCATGTAAGTACTTTTGCTCTCAATTTTCTCACCAGCCAAACTAGTTTTCCCATTCTAAAATGACCATGAATCAACTATTTTGATTTCATTTTGATTAAACAATTGATTCCTTTGATTTCTACATCAAACCTTACTTATTTTCTTGGAGATTTCACTCAAGTCTTGCCTTCGTTTCTTTCCTCTAATCAAATGTTCTTTATTGAAATTCCCAAGTTCTTGATCCTTTACAAATGATTTTTGTTATGTCTGGATGATTAAATTAAGATTAAAAGGTTTAAAGTCAGTTTTAATAAGAGATTGGAATATCTTTGTTTTAAATCTGATTTGTGGTGATCTAGATTGATTTATATCATGTTAATAATGTGATTCAATGTTATAATAAAGGTGTTGTAATAGGAATCCAAAAACTAATTGAATTGCTAATTTCCTAGGTTGTGAATTGTTAGATTTTGATGTGTTTATGGTGTTAGAAGGTTTCTAGAGGTATAAGGTGTTAATGCAAGTGTTTTTTGATGTTGTTAAGATGTTCAAATCGATAGGTTGTGGTTGGGCTTTGTTTAGGTTGTGTTTGGTGATGTTTTCGGTTGGTTTTGGAAGGCATTTGATGGTTTGTTGTGAGGAAAGGTTGTGGGTTGATGCTGATGGGATTATTGATGCATAATGATGCATTAATCCTCTATTGTTATGTGGTTAAAATATGGGAGATGGATCCTACAGCAATTGGCGAAGTTTTAGAAGCTTCAGACGCTTGATTTTAAATCGGCAAGTGGGGCTTTGTGTTGTCGGTGAGTGGAAAGGAGATTTAAAGCTTATTAAAGGTTTGAAAGTGATTTTGGAGTTTAGATTAAGCTTGAAACACTTTTCTAAGCTCAGAAGTAAGTATTGGACGTTCTTGCTCTTATTTTCGGTTTTGTAAAATACATTTTCATGCACATGCTTATGATTTTGATTACCTATTGTTATATGCATATTTTAGCAATGAAAGATGTTGCAAATGATCATATGTCGATGATCTATGAGTATGAAAAATGGTTTGCGAAAGATTTTAGAGAATGCTTAATACATGATTTAATGTATTGGGAATTGGTTTGATTGATGCATATGTAAAACAGTGAAGTAACATGTTTTAAATTGGGTATATTGGCAAGTGGAAATTGTTAAAAGTTATCGAATATAGTTGGCTAGCCATAGGGTTTAAAGTGCACTATAATAAATCGCCTCATGTGTGTCGAGGGTGGCACTCCACCATGCAAACTGTAGCGGTTTAGGGATAATTGTTTAGAAATCTCTCGCTGGTGGATTTATACATCATAATCGTTGAGGGGTAGTAGTACCATGCTCCAGTTCAAGGATGTATGTGTAAGTGGTCGAAGGAGCCACTTGGGAAATTCGTGTATCCGATGTGTTTTCTTTAAATGGAAGGTTTGGTTTGGGTTACTCTAATGTCAATATATGAATTAATGTATCACGATTACTAGATTATGTTGTATAATGTGATTTATACATGTTGTGTTCCTTAAGCTTTACTATTAGAAGAATAAGTACGTGGAGGCTTTAGTTGAGGTTTGTAAAAAGGTTTATGCTAGAGATCCATGATACATGTTAGCATATGTTGATATACATACTTTTGAAATGATAGAAGAAGCATGAGATGTTTTGGCATGATACACATTACATGTTTTGAAAACAAATGGTTTAATGCATTGATGAGTGTTTTTGAGTAATCACTCACTAGGCATTTTATGCTTACGCTCTCTTTTCTCATCAATGCAGATAAGTAAGCTTTCGAGGCAACGAACGAGCAAGAAAGAATCCAAGAGTTGAACTTCCTCAAGTATGGTTTTATAAAAATTAGTAGTAATAAGTGGCAATGCGACCAAGTTGTAATTGGGAGGGTTGTTTTAGTAATTCCTATTTTTGGAAATGTTTTCTTTGTTTTTTTAATTGGTATGTTGGTTTATGTTTTGAATTGTGGGCTTTGGGAAGATTTAAGCATGTGGGGTAGATATCATGCCTATAGGTCTATTTTGAAGTTTGACTTTGTTTCCTTGATGCCTATGCTATCTTAACTTCATGGAAATTATCAGTCTTGTGTTAGTATGATTTTTATATGTTGCTTGAAGCTTACCCCTTTGAGCCTAAGAGTCATATGTTTGTCCAAGAGGTCACTATAGGCCTAGTCATACCGATACAGGTCATATGGTTTCGGTATGCGGGGTCTGATACGGCTCAAAAAGAGTTCAAAATTGCACAGGGGTATCGGCACGCCTAGCACCGTATTGGTACGCCCCTTTGGAATTTGCAACAGGTGTCGGTACATAAGCAAGCTTATCGGTACGCATTTTAACTACTGGAATTCTCAGATTTGAAACTGTATCACCCGTACCGATAGGGGCTAGGAGTGTACCAGTACAGGGTAAGTTAATTATGGTTTTTTCCTTGATGGATGATAGTCTTTTTGCAATTTGGTCACTGCATCTTGTTTGTGCAATTAAATGAGTTTGGATGATTATTTTAAGTTAAAAATTAATCAGCATGCATATAACCTGATTAATTGAGGTTTGGTAACTTTGGATTTAAGTAAGTCCTCGCAGTTTCCTAGTTTTGCAATTTGATCCCTAAATTGCAATTATGTCTAATTGGATGTCGATTTCGATGCCCGATTCAAGTGATAACTTATTCGCTGCTAGCACGCTCACTCTAGGGTTTAAAATGTATCTAGACAAGATAAAAAAGGAAAAAATGGCCCTAGTTTCATGTATTTCGTTTGGGTTTGTTTCGGCAAATCCAATGTAGCTTGTTCGGTTCGGTCTAAAGTCTAGGTTTGGTCAAGGGAGTTACAAAACACATTTTCACTCACCAATATGCTACCGTCTTAATGCCAACGTCTCGATGGTAACGCCTAACCGAAAATCATCCAAACACTTACCAACCTCTATGAGAAAATTCAGGGGTCAATATTTATTGGACCACACCAAAATAACCTCTTTATTAAAATACACTACGCACAAATTACATACGAATAATCATTATCATGTAACCCATACACGCCACTTCTTGGGACAATTTCCCATCAAATTCACACACTGATTTACCATTCCTTTTTTTTTTACTTTTTCAACCAATATGTGTACACTGCAGTGAATAATAGCAGCTGCTCACGCAATTCTAACCCCCTAAAGGAAATACAATATCGCTATGGCCTTGTTCAAGCCCTCTGCATGCGCCCTACTTCGGCCATGTGATTTTCCATTTATTTTCTTACGAGCATTTCATCAAACAAATGCAAAGCACACTAATATGTGATCCCATAATTAAATTAACCATTCTACCAATCAGAAACCTAAATCTAACCTTAACCAGTTAGATTAATTCAATAATCAATTTCATAAAATTAAATTTAGATTTCATCTAACCCATTAAAATTAATTCTCAAACCAATTAAAACATCTTGATCTTATGTATCAAATTACAATCACCATTTATTATCCAAAATCAAACAAATCAAATTAAGTTCATTTCAATTCATGAACTCCAGTAGAAATGATAGATAATCAAGTAAAAACAATTAGAAAACCTTTAAGAATCAAAAGCTTACCCAATTGATAGGAAAAATGGAAGTTGAAAACACGATCCTCCAATTAAACGTGAATTCTAAGAAGATTTGATGAATACTACTAGCTCTAGCAAGATTGATGATTAGAAATCATTTAGGATATAAAAGAGATGAAAATCAAGAAGGAAAATCAATATTCTTTAAATTGTGTTTGGCAAATTCAAGAGAGAAAATGAGAAAAAAGCTTGGATATATTTTTCTCATCTTTTGGAAAATAATAACCGTCGTCTTCTTTTGTTAAAAAATAATAGGGAAAAGATATAGTAACAATTAGTTTAATAATACCAATAAAATGTCACTTTAATTTATTTTTACAATTTTGTCAGCATTAATATTTTGCAACCATTGCAAAATAGTAGCTTTTTAATTTAATATTAAATCAACCCATTTTAGAATTGCTCAAAACTAAATTTCATCCTTTAATAAAATCACTAAATATATTTTCAAAAATATTTGCCATGATAAATTTATTGGAAACCAATTTAATCAACCCAAATTATTTTATGGAATTAATAAATTAGCTAAAGCCTAACAAAAAATTCCAATATGATCCCGATAATTCACCCAACTCTTCTAGCCCTTTTTCGAGATGTTACAGTATTTAGTTAAATAGGAAGATGTGTGTTGACCTTTGGAACGTGGGTTCCTTGGTTTTTGGAAGCTTGCTATCCAAAATGAGGCTTTTCTCATGAATTTGGCGTTTAACCATTTGACACAGCGTAATGATTTATAGGTGTGTTTCCTTAGGGCCAAGAACAAGTGTGGTCCTGGGATGCCGGATTCTCTTCGTTCTCAAAATTTTTCTCACTTATGGAAAGGGCTTAGTATCAAATAGCTGTTGCGGAGATGGTGGGTCCTATAACACCCCTCCCCGGTCTGGTAGAAAACTGGGTCGAAAACCATTATCGAAAAACAAAACAGTGAACGGTACAATGATTTCATACAAAATTCAATGTTAGGCTATGCAATACGATGTTATGGCAACAAAATAGGTCAAAAATTGATATAGAACGATATTAATCAGATTTAGGACCAATTTTAAAATTTAACCACCTTTAGGGAGAAAATTGCAATTTTTGGAAATTATGGGTCCTTATCAGAATTTAACCATGCAACAATGAAATTCAATCCATAACTAATGTCCCTACAAAATCTCATGTTAATCCGATGTCATTTACCCGTCCAATTAGACTTACCAAGTTTCAGTGATCAATATGCAAAGTTTCAATACTGTGCTCAATGACTTATAACAGAATTAACTGCTACCGTACCAAAACACTATAGGCCGTATTGGTATGGTGCAGATGGATTATGAAATGTAGACTTCACTGCCAAACTCATTTTGATATGGTCGAGGATCGTATCGGTACAACGTGCAAGGGTGATAACCCAGCTTTTAGCACCCCAAGAACTCGTTTCGATACAGCTCAAGCCGTACCAGTACCCGTTGACCTTCATTTACCCATTTTGATATGCCCTTAGCACCGTATCGATACAATTAACTTCCAATTGCTAATGAGACTTTATGTACTTAAACGCCCTCAAATCGTTTTGATACGCCTAGTTTAACCTGATCCTTGACTGACCAAATATGCATAGCCGTACCGAAATATGTGAACTCGTATCGGTACGCCCTGCACTGTAATGGCAGATTTTATCTGCTGTTTAGCCAATTTAACTTGTTGAACGATGACCAAATCCAATGAAATTTTACCAGCAAGATTTAATCACTATAATCTACTATCATGCCAAATTTTAGAGCCATGTGAATCCATTTACTAGGTTTTCACCTTTTAGTGCCCAATATGTCATTTTAACCATTTTAAGGCAAACCAAAAAGCCAAAATAAGCCTTAAACATTATTACAATGCAAGCATGACTTAAACACACCAAAAGGGCTATATGTGACTAGTCTAGCTACTTTGCCACCATCCTAGGAGTTCATAGAGACAAAATACATTACTTTGGCCTTATTTGTGACTTGTCAAACTCTTCAACTACTCCGATCCTCACTGCAAATCTCTCAACCTGAAATGTACGACATGAAATACATTAGGCATACTTTGCCTAGTGAGGTAGTCTAAAACAATAGCAATAGCAATGGTAGGCATTTCAATTCATGTATAGGCAATAACAATGCAATAACACAATGTTAACAATGCATGATCATGTTCAATAACAACAAGTCCATATTTCAATAATAATCCTTGGATTGATTCGGGATAGTGGATACACAAATTCCTACGCCTCGCCAAATCAATGAATGGTCCAGTCCCTCCGCCTCGCCAATATGACCAATAACAAAAATATCCCTCCGCCTCGCCACAGTAAAGGTCGTTATCCACTTGTACACTGAGCTCATGAATTCTATGGCATGCCAATTGTATCCAATGTCCTTTCGAATCCAAGGTCTGGTAACAATATCAATGATCGGTGTTCGGTAACAACAGCAATGTTCAATATTCTTGTTAATAAGCAGCGATTTGATATCGATGTTCAATAACAATAGCGATAACAATGTCAGTGCTCAATAATCTCAATGACAATGGCAATAATTGATGCTTCATTTATGATATTTCGATAACAATAACTCTATCAATAAAAATGCTTAATGACAATAACAATGACGATAGCAATGGCTATGCTCTATGATCGATGTTCTATGTTTCTATAATTCAATGACGATGGCAATAGCGAAATCGATAGAGATGTCCAATAACAATGTCAATGGCTATGTCGATGCTCAATAATCTATACTATACTTACCGATGCTTACCAATAACATCCACAAAGTGAGTCGGTGCAATATTCCTTAACAATGATGTTAGCAATACAATAATAAATGACAATGGGATCGGGAAAGGTACCTAGCCTATCCTGAGACTCCGACTACACTCACCGTGAAAATCTGAAGCACATATGGCTCTCGGATAACAATCCTCTTGTTCCCAGCCTTCGACAGTGATGGTGGATGTTCTTTCTCCACTTCTTGAGCTAGGTAAACAATAGGGTAATTGTTGGAATTCACCAAACGATATCGGAATCAATATAACTATATCAAAATCAATATCTAAACACAAAATAGCCATTAGCTACAAGATTTCCATGGGTAGACAAAGCCCTAGCTTAAGATTAAGCTTGATCGATCCATGGATTTCAACAATAGTTTGGGGTTTATAGCTTACCCGATCAATAGCAATGTTTCGATATCGATAAACCAAATAAATATCAAGTTGATCTAACCTCAACAATGGAGGTGCTTGCTTGGAGGAAGGAAATGATATAGAGGTGTGTGCTTAGTTAAGTAATCAGGTAAAGCTAAAATTTGCTATCCATCTTTTCCTTTAACATTTTAATGACAAGGTTTTCCTTCATATGAAGGAATTGCACCTGATCATCCCACGTATGGATGATTATAATTGAGGAGGGGCTAATCGCAGGGTTAGTCTCTCAACTCTCAATTCTCTATACTTGTACCCCCAAACTTTTAATTTCTGTAATTTAGTCACTAAACATATTTTCAGTACATTCAATAAGGTCTTTAAACAATAATTTGACTCAATTGGAGTCCATTATCAATGCAATTGACCTAGTAGTTAAAGTCAATATGATATTTGGACCTTTCTAATGTAGGGTTTTTGATCGTCGGAACCCAAATCTGACTAGACTGATTTTTGAGGTGTTACAACTCTCCCCTTAAGAAAAATTCATCCTTGAATTTTACCTGAACCGAAGAGGTGAGGATATTGCTTGCACATTGTCTCTTCTGGTTCCCAGGTTGCTTCCTTAGTGGTGTGGCTCCTCCAGGGTACTTTAACCAATGGGATGAATTTGTTATGAAGCCTTTAACTTTCCTTGCAATTATCTAAACTGGTTACTCTTTATAGGACAAGTTCGGTTTGATTTCCACATATTCAGGCTCAATGATATGTGAAGGGTCAGAACTATACTTCCGCAACATCGATACATGGAATACATCATGGATTTTACTCAGTTTTGAGGGCAAAAACAATTGATAGGCCATTGGGCCAACTCTTTCGATCACCTCGAAAGGTTCAATAAATCGGGACTCAGTTTCCCATTCTTACCAAATATCATAACTTTTTTCCATAGTGAAACTTTGATGAGGGCTTTTTCACCAACTTCATACTGTATATCCCTTCGCTTAAGATTAGCATAAACTTTTTGTCGGTCAAAGGCCCCTTTCAAGCAGTCATGGATGATGGCAATCTTTTCTTTGTTTTCCCGAAGGAGATCAGGGCCTAACATCTTGCCTTCACCAAGTTCAGACCAACACAATGGAGTTCTACAATGTCTGCCATACAATGCTTCATACGGTGCCATCATAATGGAAGCTTGATAGCTGTTGTTATAGGCAAACTCAATAAGAGGTAGAGATTTCTCCCAAGAGCCCTTAAAGTCGATGATACATGCTCAAAGCATGCCTTCCAATATTTGGATGACTTTTTCTGACTGGTCATCATATTGAAGGTGAAAAGTAGTACTAAGACTATCTCTGGTGCCCAGAGCTCCTTGCAATGACCTCCAAAATCAAGAAGCAAAATGGATCTTGATCGGAGATAATAGACTGAGGCACTTCGTGGAGTCGGATGACTTTCTAAATATACAAGTCAGCTAGTTTGGGAAGACCATAGTCTATTCGAACCGGTAAGAAATGCGCTGACTTAGTGAAACGGTCCACAATGACCTAGGTGGCATCGTGTTTAGCAGGGTTCAAGGGTAAACCACTAACATAATCCATAGTGATTTTCTCCCACTTTTATTACGGCAGATCGATTGGTTGTAATAGGCCAGTAGGAACACAATGCTCAGCTTTAACACGCTAGCACGTAAGGCACTTGGATACAAATGTCACTATGGCTTGCTTCATAGCCAGCCACCAATAAAGCTCTTGTAGGTCCAATGAATCGGGGACTCGATTTCCCCTTCTTGCCAAATCTCAGAACTTTTTTCCATGGTAAAACTTTGAGGAGGGCTTTTTCACCAAGTTCATATTGTATATCCCTTCGCTTAAGATCAGCATAAGCTTTATGTCGGTCAAAGGCACCTTTCATGCTATCATGGATGATGGCAAATTTTTTTTCGGTTTCTCGAAGGAGGTCAGGGCCTAATATCTTGCCTTCACCGAGTTCAGACCAATACAATGGAGTTCTGCAATGTCTGCCATACAATGCTTCATACGGTGCCATCTTAATGGAAGCTTGATAGCTATTTTGTAGGCAAACTCAATAAGAGGTAGAGATTTCTCCCAAGAGCCCTAAAAGTCGATGATACATGCTCGAATGATGTCTTCCAATATTTGGATTATTCTTTTCGACTGGCTGTCATATTGATGGTGAAAAGCTGTAGTAAGATTAACTCTGGTGCCCAGAACTCCTTGCAATGGCCTCTAGAATCAAGAAGCAAAACGTGGATCTCAATCGGAGATAATAGACTGAGGCACTCCGTGGAGTCGGATGACTTTCTTGATATACAATTCAGCTAGTCTGGGAAGACCATAGTCCATTTGAACCAGTAAGAAATGCGCTGACTTAGTGAAATAGTCCACAATGACCCAAGTGGCATCCTGTTTAGCAGGAGTCAAGGGTAAACCACTAACAAAATCCATAGTGATTTTCTCCCACTTCAATTGCGGTAGATCGGTTGGTTATAATAGGCCAGTAGGAACACGATGCCCAGCTTTAACATGCTGGAACGTAAGGCACTTGGATACAAATTCCACTATGGCTTGCTTCATACCCGACCACCAATAACACTCCTCTAGGTCCTTGTACATCTTCACAGAGCCTGGTTGAACAGAGAAATAACTTAAGTGTGCTTCTTTAAGAATGTCAATACAAAGGGGCTCATTATTGGGTACACAAACCAGTCACGAAAGCACAAGAGTCCTTCAAGATTAATCCTGAAGTCAGGATTATCTTGTAGCTTGGCAACAATAGATTGAAGTTCAGGATTACGATGGTAGATTAAACTTGTAGCTCAACTAGGAAACAGCGATGCTTCCTAAGATGAAAATGAGCATTGATAGCATGAGGAGCTACAACATAATAACTTTACGATGAGTCGATATGACAATCAATGCATCTAAATTCAATTATCTATAACAATACTTACTAGGTAGAGGTTTGCAGCTAAGTGCATCAGCTACCACGTTGGCCTTGCCCGGATGGTAATCGATGAAAAGATCATAATCTTTGAGTAGTTCCATCCATCTCTGTTTCCGAAGATTCAACTCCTTTTGTGACAAGAGGTAACATTTCTCTTCGTAGAGATAATGCCTCCAAATTTTCAATGCAAAGACAATTGCAGCCAACTCTAAATTGTGGGTAGGATAATTCATTTCATGTGGCTTTAGTTGTTTAGAAGCATATTGCATCAACACACATTCTAACCTGAGATGCAAAGCATTGCTATAGACGGTGTAATCTCTTCTAGGCTCAGGTCGGGTCAGAACCAGTGCATGAGTCAAAACTTGTTTTAATTGATCGAAGCTTCTTTGTTGTTATTCGGTCCAAGCAAACAAGGTTTCTTTTCTTAGCAACTTAGTCAATGGAGCTGCTAGCATAGAAATTCCTTTAATGAATCTTCTATAATAGCCAGCAAGGCCAAGGAAGCTTCTCACTTCACCAATGTTCTTCAATGGATGCTAATCAACAATGGCTTGGATTTTTTCGGGTCTACCTGGATCCCCAAAGTTGATACAATGTACCCAAGAAAGGTGACTTCGGTGAGCCAAAACTCACATTTAGAAAACTTAGCAAATAATTGCTTCTCTCGGAGAGTCTGAAGCACCACATAAATGTGGTCTCGATGTTCAATAGGGTTCTTAAAATAAATTAAGATATCATCAATGAACACCACTATGAACTTATCAAGGTAGGGTTGAAAAACCCAGTTCATTAGGTCCATAAAAGCTGCCGGTGCATTGGTTAGCCCAAATGGCATCACCAAGAATTCGTAGTGACCATATCTTGTACAAAAGGCATTTTTGGGTACATCACAATCTTTAACTCTCATTTGATAATACCTGGACCTTAAGTCGATCTTAGAGAACACAGAGGCATTCTTGGGTTGATTGAATAGGTCATCTATCCTTGGCAATGGATACTTGTTCTTGATAGTCGCATTGTTCAACTATCGGTAATCAATACATAACCTCATGGAACCATCTTTCTTCTCGATGAAGAGAACCGGTGCTCTCCAGGGTGAGGAACTCGGTCAAATTAAGCCTTTATTCAATAGATCTTGAATTTGAGCCTTTAGCTCCTTAAGCTCAACAACAACCATACGATAGGGTGTAATATAAACTGGGGCAGCTTCATGTTTCACTTTGATGCCAAATTCAACTTCACGGGTTGGAGGTAGACCTGAAAGTTCATTAGGGAATTCACATATAGTGTCAACATCCAAAAGCCGAGGTCCATCCTTGGCTTCCAATGTCAAAGCATACAAGGAAGGATTTCTTGAATTGTCAACACGATGCTCTCCTTGCCAAGGCCTCAGAGATACAATTTCCTCTTGCTACAATCTACCCAAGCTTGATGTTTACTAAGCCAATCCAAACCTAGTATAACATCAAACTCGTGGATCGATAAGGCTAATAAATCAACTGAAAACAGAATCCCTTGTATCATCAAGGGGCAGTTCTTGCACACAAGGCTTACGGTAACACAGTCACCCAAAGGATTAGTCACTGAGATCTTCAATGCTATAGGTTTAGAAGACATGCTATGCTTTTTGATCAACACAGTGATTATAAAAGAATGAGTGGACCAGGGTCAAACAATGCATATAAAGAGTGGGAATATAGTTCAATAGTACCTGCAATGACATCAGATTCTTCATCTTCTTCCCTACTCCTCACATGATACATCTGGGTAGGAGTCTTAAATTCTTGCTTGCTCGGTGCTTTTCCAGAGCTGCTAGGTCTCCTTGCAGCTCTTTGTGAACCTTGCCTTGACCCCTTGCCTCGAAAGGACTGTGTTGAGGTTGCATTACTTGCCGGTGTAGTAGTAGACTTGGTTGCATTGAGAGGGCAATCTCGGATGAAGTGACCTTATTCACCACAGTAGAAACAAGCATCAGACTGCTTACGGCATGGACCCGCTGGATGCCTGTACTGGCAGTAGCTAAAAATATGGTGTTGTGAACCCCATTCGAGCCTCCAGTGCTCTCAACTAATGTTGCCTTGGAAAAAGACTACGTCATGGTCAAAGGCCTCTCGATATTCCCAGAACGAGAAAGCTTTGAGTAGATGTTCTACTTGTGGCCTTGGTGCTTGCCCCTCTTGTTCCACTTAGGAGGTCGAGAATTATCTCTGAACCTCTTCTCAAACTTGCCTGATCCATCGACCCTTTGAGCTTTTTGTATGCTTTAGTAGCCTTGAATCGATTCACAAGATCCTGGAAGTCAGTGATGCCCAAAGTGGTAAACATAAGGCGTAGCTCATCGCTAAGCCCAACAATGAACATTTTGCACTGCTCTTTCTCCTTCTTGATATACTCTGCACCATATCGGTAGTACTTGCAAAAATCATGGATATACTGCTCGATAGGTTGACCGACTTGTTTCAAATGGAGAAAGATGCTACGCCTTTTGTGAGGTAGTACTCGTTGACATACTTCTTTCAGAATTCTTGAAGGAAGAACTCCCAAGTGATAGTTTCCTCAGAAACGGTAAGAATAGTGTCTCCCACCACTAAAGTGCTTCATCAGCTAGCAATGCAAGGGCGCACTCCAACTTGTGCTCATCCGAACACTACAATTGTTTGTTTAGGACTCTCAACGTATTATCCAACCAATACTCTGGTACTTCAGGATTATCATCATCCTGTCCAGTGAAAGTGTAAGCTTGGAGCGATGTCAGCTTATCAATAGGGGCCCGAGCATACTGAACAATAGGTGGAGTAGGTTGCACCACTGTCCCGACTCTCATGGATGTCATAAATTGCTTTAACATGTCATTCATGTTCTGGTAATATTCAGCCTATGATTTAGGCAATTCCGGCTCAACATTCTGAGGTGGGCGATTAGGTGGATTCGGAGGATCTCCCCACTTATTTCCTCGCCATGGGTCGAGAAGCCGGTTGCAGGCTCATTTATGTGAGATTCATTAGTCTCAGACATATCTATAACATAAAGAGGTCAGATTAGTCAACAAATCACAATATTCACAATATACAACTCCTAGGCGGTAAAGTAACACAATAACAATACAATAAGCTCTGGTTTAGTCCTAGAATAGACAAAACTCTAGCTCTAGTAGCACAATTGTAACACCCCATCCCCGGTCTGTTAGAAAAATGGGTCAGGAAGCCTTATTGGAAAATAATACAGTGAACGGTACAACAATTTCATTCAAAATTCAATGTTAGGCTATGCAATACGATGTTATGGCTACAAGCTAGGTCAATGAATTGATATGAAATGATATTAATCAGATTTAGGACCAATTTTAAACTTTGACCACCTTTAAGGACTAAATTAGGGGTCCTTATCAGAATTTAACCATGTAACAATGAAATTCAATCCATAACTAACCTCCCTGCAAAATCTCATGTTAATCCGATCTCATTTACCCATCCAATTAGACTTACCAAGTTTCAATGATCAATATGCAAAGTTTCAATACTGTGTTCAATGACTTATAATGGAATTAACTGCTCCCATACCGTAACACCATAGACCGTATCGGTACGGTGTAGATGGATTATGAAATCCAGACTTCACTGCCCAAACTCGTTTTGATACGGTCGAGGACCATATCGGTACAACATGTAAGGGTGATAACCCAGCTTCTAGCACCCCAAGAACTCGTTTCGATATAGCTCAAGCCATACCGGTACCCGTTGACCTTCATTGACCCATTTTGATACGCCCTTAGGGCCGTATCGGTGCAATTAACTTTCCAATTGCTACTGAGAGTCTCCGTACCGAAATGCCCTCAAATTGTTTCGATACACCTAGGTTGACCTGAGCCTTGACTAACCAAATATGCATAGTGATAAAGTAGCACAATTATAGATTTGGAAGCCTTCAGTCAAGTTGTTGTAAGAACTAGAGGCTCTAGACTCAATCAAGAAAATTTTGGGCAGATCTGAAAATTCAAGAAAAAAGATAAGGGCTTTTCTTGAAATTTTATATTCAAGGCTAAAAAATTAAAATAAATAAAGACAATATGGAAGATTAGAAGATGAATAATAAGAACTAAACAAAAAAGATTGAAAAAGATTAAGAAAAGGATAGGTAAAACAAATCTGAAAATTTCAGCGTTGTTTATGGAATTATGGGAGATGACATGAAGGTTGAAGATAAAGATGGCTTGCAATTTGCTGTTGTTGTTTTGTCCTTGGCACCCTCTTAGACGCAATTATCTAAGCAAGCAACCTCAAGCGGCTTTAACTCACCCTCCTAGATGCAATTACCTAGTCAAGCAAGAGTGTGAAGATGATCTCCCTCACAAGAACTGGTCGATCTTATGTTGAAGAAGACTTCTAAGGCACAAGTAATTAGCTCTTGAAAAAACAAACTCACTAAATATTTCATAAATCAAGAAAATTTGCGTTACAATGTTAGAGGCTTCATCCTTTTATAGGTGAAGGATAGACAAAGTAATTTAACTTCTACTAAAACAAGGAAAACCTAATGTAATTAAAATAATAAAGAAAAAACAGCAATTAAACTCCTTGATGGCTTGGGCTGCAAGTGATAAGCTGATAAGGGCTGGTTTGCTTGGGCGACAAGTAATGGGCTGATAAGAGTTAGTTTGCTTGTGCAGCAAGTAAGAGATGATAGGGGCCTTTATTTGGATGAATTTAAAGGGTATTGGGCTGGCTTGGACGACAAGAAAGTGATTCTTGTGCAAGTAGACATGTGTGGGCTATTTTAAAAGCTAACTAGGCCTAAAACATTTGTAAGTCCTAATTTGGGCTGAAAGTAAAAAACTGACCCAATCTTTTATAGTAACAAGTATTGGGTCTAATTACAATAAAAAGGGCTAATTAATGGAAATCTAAAGGCTCATGGATATCTATAGCAAGTTGAGTTTTTGTGACCCAATTTTTCTTGAAGGATGTTAAGTGTGGACTTCCTTCAAGAAATTCTTCTTTCTTCATAGCAGCTTGCAATTCTTTGCTCACGAATCCTTGGACGGTCGAATTTAGCTTATCCTTGATTAGTTTGGATTTGGCTTAGGTTATTGGGCCAAGTGGAAAAGTAAGTCCATTTCATCCTTGGAATTGCCTTGTGGTACATACATCATCCCATCCCTCCTCAAAAGGATTCGTCCACGAATCTAAAACATCAAAGGGAGAAAGATCAGAAACATTAAAAGTTGTACTCACATTATACTCACCGGGAAGATCAATTCAGTATGTATTGTTGTTGATCCTTTCAAGGACTTGGAATGATCCATCTCCTCTTAGATCCAACTTGGATTTCCTATGGTTCAAGAATCTCTCTTTACGTATGTGTAATCAAACCCAATCTCCTGGGTCAAAGATAACTTGGCGTCGGCCTTTGTTAACTTTTGCAGCAGCTCTTTTGTATGTTTTCTCCATTCTTTCCTTTGCTTCAGTGTGTATGGATTTAATCAACTTTACTTTCTTTTCACTATCTAAGCTGAAAATAGTATCAATAGGCAAAGGGACAAGGTCTAAAGCAGTTAAGGGGTTAAAACCATAAACTACTTCAAACAGAGAATAACTGGTGGACGAGTGAATAGAACGGTTGTAGGCAAATTCTACAAAAGGAAGTTATTCTTCCCAAGTTTTAGTGTTCTTACCAACAACGGTTCGTAGTAATGCACCTAGGATCCGATTTATTACCTTAGTTTGTCCATCGTTTTTTGTGGGTGGCACACAGTGGAATTAAGAAGTTTGGTACCTATCTTTCCCCACAAAACCTTCCAAAAATGGCTATATGTGTGCGGAATTCCATGAAGTCTCACTACTTCTCGAAAGAAGAGATCGGCTATATGTGTAGCATCGTCCGTTTTGTGGCATGGTATGAAGTGAGCCATCTTTGAAAACATGTCAACCACAACAAAAATACTATCCCAACCCTTTTTGGTACGAGGTAATCCCAGAATAAAGTCCATAGATAAATAGACCCAAGGGGAAGAAGGGATAGGAAGAGGGGTAGATAATCTATTGGGACTTACCTTGGCTTGTTTACATACTATGCAAGTTGCGCATGCCTTCTCTACTATTTTATGTATGTGTGGCCAAAAGAAATGCTCCATTACCATGTCTAAGGTCTTGGATACTCTGAAGTGTCCCATTAGTCCTCCAGAATGTGATTCATGAACTAGAAACTCTTGAATGGAGCCTTGTGGAATACACAACCTGTTCATTCAGAAAAGAAACCCATCTACAAGATAAAACTTGTTAAAAGCACCTTTTAAACAATGAGTATAAATTTCCTTAAAATCTGGGTCATTAGGATACAATTCCTTTATTTGTTCAAATCCTAATATAGTAGCATGCATTTTGGTAATTAAGGTATATCTTTGAGATAGTGCATCTGCTACTACATTATCCTTACCTTTCTTGTACTTGATCGCATAAGGGAATGTTTCAATGAACTCTACCCAACGAGCATGTCTTTTGTTCAAATTACCTTGACCATTTAGCCACTTCAAGGATTCGTGGTCGGTGTGGATCACGAATTCCTTTGGAAGAAGGAAGTGTTGCCAAACTTCAAGTGCACGAACTAAGGCAAGGAGCTCTTTATCATAAGTCGAGTAGTTTAAATGTGCTCCTTTTAACTTCTCGCCAAAGTAAGAGATTGGTAGTTTTTCCTGCAAAAGAACTGCACCTATGCCTATATAGGAGGCATCACATTCTAATTCAAAGGTGTTAGAAAAATTGGGAAGAGGAAGAATAGGAGCAGTACAAAGTTTACCTTTTAGTGTTTGGAATGCTTTTTGCTGAGCCTCAGCCCAATGAAAACCTATTGTTTACTTGATGATATATGTTAATAGTGCGGCAATGGTAGAGAAATCCTTGACAAAGCGACAGTAGAAACTTGCTAAGCCATAGAAGGATCACACTCCTGTTATAGAAGATGGCATGGGCTATTCTTTAATTGCCTTGACTTTTTCATCATCAACATGGATACCAGTGCACTTACTCGAAACTCCCGCAATACATGGTTCATCAATCGCATGAATGTGCTAGGGGCACTGGTTAGGCCGAAAGGCATTACTATCCACTCATATAAACCGAACTTGGTCTTTAAAGTGGTATTCCATTCATCTCCTTCCTTCATTCAAATTTAGTGATAGCCGCTCTTCAAATCGATCTTGGTGAAGATGCATGAGCCATAGAGTTCATCAAGCATGTCATCTAATCGTGGAATAGGATCTCTATACTTGATTGTAATTTGGTTGATCGGTCGATAATCTACACACATTTGATATGAACCATCTTTCTTTGGCACCAAAAGTACTGGAACAACACAAGGGCTTAAACTTTTATGGATATAGCCTTTTCTGAGTAATTCTTCCACTTGCTTTTCTAATTCCTTAGTCTCTTCGGGATTGCATCGATATACTGGTCAATTTGGAATAGAAGACCCCGAAACTAGGTCAATTTGATGTTCAATTCCTCATAAAGGTGGTAAACCATCGGGTGGGTCACCTAAAACATCATCAAATTCTTGCAAAAAAGAAACAAATATACTAGGCAAATGTTTGTTATCGCTAGTGATTAAAAAAAGTTTTCTCTAAAGCGGATGAGGTTACAAGTCTGTTTAAGAAAGGGGGCTTGTCTCACTTCTTTTTCTCTAGCATAAATATTTTGAGACACTCTTTTTTTTCTCACATTTAGGATCACTCACCTCTCATGGGCCTTTATTTTTGTGGCTTTTATCACTACTGGTCTTTTTTGTTATTGCATTTTGTTTTTCATTTTTTTCATTGTTTTCATCTTTTTTTATTTCCACCCCCTCACAAAACTTCTTCATTCTCATTTGATCTTTGTACACCTCTTTTGGATCGAGTGGGGCCAAGGTATACTTCTTGCCATGGAACACAAGTAAACACTTATTCAACTTGTCATGGTGAGTTACATCACGGTCATATTGCCAAGGTCTCCCTAAAAGTAAGTGAGATGCTTGCATAGGGATAACATCACACCAAACGCCATCACAATATTTGCCCATAGTAAAAGTGACTAGAGTAGTTTGTTTACCTTTAACTTTGATCCTTCATGAAGCCATTATAAGTAATATGGCTTTGGATGGCATTGACAAGGTATTTTAAGTGCATTGACTAGATAGCTGCTCACCATATTTTCACAACTTCCGCTATCAATGATGATAGAGTAAAATTTACCTTTGATCAAACACCGTGTGTGGAAGATATTTGTTCTTTGTACATCTGTATCTTCCATAGCTTGGATATTACGTGTACGTTGAATCACCAAGCTTCGTGGATCAAGTTCATCACTGGAATAATTGTCGGCTATGAACTCATTGTCAGATAAATCATCTTCTGACTCGGAGGAATGAGTTCCATCTTTTTAGAAGAGGAAAAGTCTTGTATTTGGGAAATCCCGTTGATAATGACCATGACCTTTGCATTTGAAGCATTCAATGTCTTGAGTCCGGTTAGATCCTTGAGTGGTTTCTGTCAATGTGGGGGCTTTGTCCTTGGGTTTAATATGTGGCTTGTTTGCTTCAATTTTCTGTTTTGCTCTACTAGATTCGGGCAAGGGATTAGAAGAATTGAGATGAGATAAAGGTTGAGGTGTACCTTTTTTATAGTAATAATTCTTCTGTCGATATTGTTGTCTGTCTTTGCATCCTTTTTCAGTTGTCATTGCAATTTGGTATGCCTCATGAAGTGTATAGTAGGTTTGGAGTTCAAGTACCTCAAGTATGTTGTCATTGAGTCCAACAACAAATCTGTTCAGTGTGTCCTCCTCTTGTTCTTGGACATCAGCTCGGAGCATCAAGGATTTCATCTCTTTGAAGTATTCATCGACCGTTTTGTACCCTTGTCTAAGTTTTTGTAACTTTTGTTTGGTCTCTCATCGATATTTCGGTGGGACGAATCATTCTCGCATGACTTTTTTAAGCTCTCTCCAAGAGTTTATCTTGGCTTCTCCATTGAGAAGCCTGTTTCGGGCCAATTGTGACCACCAAATGGATGTGTAGTTAGTAAATTCTATGGTCAACATTGGAACTTGATCCTCCTCTAGATATCGGTAATATTTGAACATGAGATCAACTCGAATTTCCCAGTCACAATAAGCATCAGGATCATATTTCCCTTGAAAAGACGGCACAATGTACTTTGGTTTGGCAAGGATGTATGTGGCTCGTCTCGGGTTTAGATGAGGGTTTTTCCTTGGTTGTTGTTCACGTCTATTCTGAATGGGGATGAGATTTGGGTGTCGAATCTCATCATCTTCGCTTGCAACATCATTGGCTTCTAGTCTAGCTATAGTATGAGTGACTTGGTCCATCCTTGCGTCGATGTTATCAAGTCTGGTTACCATGGATGATATAGTCTGTGCAAGTTTAGTAACACTGTCTGAAATGCTTGTAAGGTTTACTTCTTGTTGCTCCTCGTCACTACTTGTTTGGGACATCCTGAAACACTCAAATTGAAAAGGTGAAAAGAAAAAGAAAACTAGAAATCTCACTAAACACTCCAAGAAATAAATTTTTACCGAGGCAAGTAAACCGATCTCGTGCTCTTTAAATACCTTCCCGCCACAAGTTAGCAAGTTAAAATCAGAGTTTAATCCTATCAATGAATCCTAATTGTACTAGGAGTCCAAGGAAATGTTTGACACCAATTGAAATATGGTTGCAAGAAAGAAGAACTGTAATGCAACTTTTAGTCCTACTCACACAAGGAAGAGAAAGTGTTAATGGTGTAATAGAAGAAAGAAAAGCAAAACAAAGGAACTTAAAACTAAGAGTAGAAAAAAATTCTAGAAATATGAAAAAACAAAACCCGGAAACAACTTGAAGGAAGAAATCCAATGTTGAATCCACTTCAATGTGACGCTTGTGGTGGTGGAGGATGATTATCTTGATGATTCTTGATGTTGGTTGGCGGTTAGGTGTGAGCTTTCTTACTCTTCTTCACTTTTTTTATTTTTCTTTCTTTCATTTTTTCGTTTTACAAGGTAAATAAACTGAAAATAACGAAAATTGAAGAAAAAACAATGAAAATAGGGTTAAAATAGAGGAAAAACCCTAATTTTGCTGAAACTTGATCCACTTTGATCGAGGGGTTCCCGATGTCAAAAAATTATAAAATTTTATGTGGAGACTCCTCCAATTGTGTAGATCTGATATGGAAATTTTCAGCTCAAAATTTGCTCATTTGATTTTGACAAATTTCCCCTAATTTTCGAGTTTTTCGCTCAAAATGCCAAAATTCTTGCCAAGAATCGTCCCAAATCTGATACCAAATGATAGAGTAGCGCAATTCTAGATTTGGAAGACTTCATTCAAGTTGTTGCAAGAACTAGAGGCTCTAGACTCAATCAAAAAAATTCTGGGCAGATCTGAAAATTTAAGAGAAAACAGAAGGGCTTTTCTTGAAAATTTCAGATTTAAGGCTGGAAAATTAAAGAAATAAAGACAATATGGAAGATTAGAAGACGAATAATAAGAATTAAACAAAAAAGATTGAAAAAGGTTAAGAAAAGGATAGGTAAAACAAATCTGAAAATTCCAACTTTGTTTATAGAATTATGGGAGATGGCGTGAAGGTTGAAGATGAACATGGCTTGCGATTTGTTGTTGTTGTTTTGTCCTCAGCACCCTCTTAGATGCAATTATCTAAGGAAGCAACCTCAAGCGGCTATAACCCACCCTCCTAGACGCGATTATCCAGGCAAGCAAGAGTGTGAAGATGATCTCCCTCACACGAACTCGTCGAACTTATGTTGAAGAAGACTTCTAAGGCACAAGTAATCAGCACTTGCAAAAACAAACTCACTAAATATTTCATAAATCAAGAAAATTTGCGTTACAATGTTGAAGGCTTCATCCTTTTATAGGTGAAGGATAGACAAAGTAATTTAACTTCTACTAAAACAAGGAAAACCTAATGTAATTAAAATAGTAAATAAAAAACATTAATTAAACTCCATGATGGCTTGGACTGCACGTGATAAGCTGATAAGTACAAGTGATAAGCTGATAAGGGCTGGTTTGCTTGGGCGGCAAGTAATGGGCTGATAAGAGCTTGTTTGCTTGTGCAACAAGTGAAAGCTGATAGGGGCTTTATTTGGACAAATTTAAAGGGTATTGGGCTGGCTTGGACAGCAAGAAAGTGATTCTTGGGCAAGGAGGCATGTGTGAGCTATTTTAAAAGCTAACTATGCCTAAAAGCACTTATAAATCCTAATTTCGGCTGAAAGTAAAAATTTGACCCAATCTTTTATATTAACAAGTATTTGGTCTAATTACAATAAAAAGGCTAATTAATGGACTTCTAAAGGCTTATGCATATCCAACTCCAAAGGTGCAGCAAGTTAAGTTTTTATGACCCAATTAATCTTGAAGGATGTTAAGTGTGGACTTTCTTTAAGAAATTTTTCTCTCTTCATAGCAGTTTGCAATCCTTTGCTCACGAATCCTTGGACTGGCAAATTCAACTTGTCCTTGATTAGTTTGGCTTTGGCTTAGTTATTCGGCCAAGTGGAAAGTATGTCCATCTCGTCCTTGGAATTTCCTTGTGGTACATGCATCACATAGCCATACCGAAACAGGTGAACCTGTATCAGTATGCCCTGCACTGTAATGACAGATTTTATCTGGTGTTTAGCTAATTTAACCTCTTGAACGATGACCAAATCCAATTTTACCATCAAGATTTAGTCACTATAATCTACTATCATGCCAAATTTTAGATCCATATTAATCCATTTACTAGGTTTTCACCTTTTAGTGCCCAATATGTCATTTTAACCATTTTTAAGCCAAACCAAAAAGCCAAAATAAGCCTAAAACATTATTACAATGCAAGCATTACTTAAACACACCAAAATGGCCATATGTGACTAGTCTAGCTACTTTGCCACCATCCTAGGAGTTCATAGAGTCAAAATACATTACTTTGACCTTATTTGTGACTTGTCAAACTCTTCAACTGCTTCGATCCTCACTGCGAATCTCTCAACCTGAAATGTATGACATTAAATGCATTAGGCATACTTTGCCTAGAGAGGTAGTCTAAAACAATAGAAATAGCAATGGTAGGCATTTCAAGTCATATATAGGCAATAACAATACAATAACACAATGTTAACAATGCATGATCATGTTCAATAACAACAACAATAAGTCCATATTTCAATATTAATCCTTGGATTGATTCGGGATAGTGGATACGTGAATTTCTATGCCTTACCAAATCAATGAATGGTATAGTCTCTCCGCCTCGCCAATATGACCAATAACACAAACATCCCTCTGCCTCGCCACAATAAAGGTCGTAGCCCACCTGTACACTAAGCTCATGAATTCTATGGCATGCCAATTGTATCCAATGTCCTTTCGAATCCAAGGTCCAATAACAATATCAATGATCGGTGTTCGGTAATAACAACAATGTTCAATATTCTTTTCAATAAGCAATGATTTGATATCAATGTTCAGTAACAATATCGATAACAAAGTCAGTGCTCAATAATCTCAATAACAATGGCAATAATCGTTGCTCCATTTATGATATTTCGATAATAATAACTATATCAATAACAATGCTCAATGACAATAACAATGACAATAGCAATGGCTATGCTCTATGATCGATGTTTTATGTTTCTATAATTCAATAGAGATGGCAACAGCGAAATCGATAGTGATGTCCAATAACAATGTCGACGGCAATCTCGATGCTCAGTAATCTATACTATACTTATAGATGCTTACCAATAGCATCCACAAAGTGATTCGGTGCAATATTCCTTAACAATGATGTTATCAATACAATAATCAATGACAATGGTATCGGGAAAGGCACCTAGCCTGTCTCGAGACTCCTACTACACTCACCTTGAAAATCTAAAGCACATATGGCTCTCGAATGATAATCCCCTCGTTCCTAGCCTTCGACGGTGATGGTGGATGTTCTTCTCCACTTCTTGAGCTAGGTAAACAACAGGGAAATTGTTAGAATTCACCACACGATATCGAAATCAATATAACTATATCAAAATCAATATATAAGCACAAAATAGCCATTAGCTACAAGATTTCCATGGGTAGACAAAGCCCTAGCGTAAGATTAAGCTTGATCCATCCACGGATTTCAACAATAGTTCAGGGGTTATAGCTTACCCAATCGATAGCAATAATTCAATATCAATAAACCGAAGAAATCTCAAGCTTCTCTAACCTCAATAATGGAGGTGCATGCTTAGAAGAATGAGATGAGATAGAGGTGTGTGCTTAGTTAAGTAATCGGGTAAAGCTAAAATTTGCTATCCATCTTTTCTTTTAACATTTTAATGACAAGGGTTTCCTTCATATGAAGGAATTGCACCTGATCATCCCACGTATGGATGATTATAATTGAAGAGGGGCTAATCGTAAGGTTAGTCCCTCAACTATCAATTCTCTATACGTGTACCCCTAAACTTTTAATTTCTATAATTTATTCACTAAACAGATTTTCAATACATTCAATAAGGTCCTTAAACAATAATTTGACTCAATTGGAGTCCATTATCAATGCAATTGACCTTACATCAAAGTCAATACGATATTTGGACCTTTCTAATATAGGTTTTTCAATCGCTAGAACCTAAATCTGACTAAACCAATTTTTAGGGTGTTACAGGTCTGAACGGACCTAAGGTACCCCTAGCTGATGCTTCTGTGGGATGGAATTGTAGCTCAGATAGCTGATTCTCAGTTTCATTAACTTTCCATGCTCGAGTGAGGTAGGTGAGTGATGAAGTGGAGAAGGTTTCGAAGGTGATTCATGGCTTTCGTGGTATACAACGTATACATATTTTTCTTTGGCTTTCTTGCAACCATAAGCTTATGGCGAATGAAGAACGGGGTCGTCGGCACTTTATGTTGGATAGTAGATGTCTGGTGTGCAACGACTTGGTCAAAGATATTAATCATGTGCTTCGATTTTTTCCTTCGGCTTATTTTGTTTGGCTTAGTTTGGTTAAGCGTGAATGTATGCAAGAATTCATGACAATGAAGGTTAAGGATTGGGTTTTTATGAATCTTACACAACCTTCACACTTTGTGCGTGAGAGGAAGGGTTGGGACTTAATGTTGGGTGCTACTGCAAGGGGAATTTGGCATTTTTGCAATTATATAGCCTTTGATAACCCTGTTGAGGTGCAAGATTCAATCTTGGAGCGTAGTCGTTCCTTGGCTACCTACATGCGTTGTGCTTTAGAGTCTGGGATATGTAGGGCTGTGGGTCCTGCTATACCGGGAGATGGATCGGTTAGATGGATGCCACTAGAGCTGGATTGGGTGAAATTAAATACCGACAGTGCTCGGTGAAGCGTTTATAGGATTACTTCCTATCGAAGGGTGATTTGTGACCATATGGGGGATTGGTTAGGAGGGTTCACTAAGTTTATAGAAGTTTGCTCTATCTTGGAGGCTAAATTGTGGGGTGTTTATATTGGTCTCTTGTATGCATGGGTGTTTATATTGGTCTCCTATATGTTGAGGTTAAGGTCTTGCTAGAAGAATGGTCTTCATATTTTGCTTCATTTGGATGAGTTACGTCAAATGAGTTGGTGTGTGTGTTTAGAGCACATTTTTCGTGATGGTAACAAGGTGGTTGATGCTTTGGCTAAGATTGCTAAGACTGATAGTTTTGGCGTGGTCCGGTTTGCGGTGCCCCCCCAGGGGGAAATTGCATCTTTGTTACATGAGAATGTAGCTAATTAGGGGTTTTATTTCCTGTGTTTACTTGTTTTTTGTGCTTTTAGTCGGACTCGTTCATGTAAGTTGACACTTTATTATTACCATGTCCACTTTTCCTCCATTAGGATTAGGAAGGTTTTTAACGAGGCATATGGTAATAATCCCCTTTTTCATCTAAAAAATAATTGATACTTCATGTATATTATTTTCAAATTATTTATGTACTTTTAAGTATAAAATAATTATTTTATATTAATAGTTAATTCAAATTTAATTTGGTTCGATTAACCATAGTTTTTAAATGTGTGAACCATAAACCGTCCAAACACTTTGGTTCAGTTCAATTTTCAATTTTTGGTTGAGTATGCTCAGCCCTATGCACAACGTAATAAACTTCATCTTAAAGCTTTGGCATGTTGCCAAAATTGGTTGTGGGTCGAAGAAGGTACAAACATATTTATCCTAGAATTTTGGTTGTCCTTTTACTTATATGTTTACCTATTACTTCTTATTATATTTTTTTCATTTATGTCATTTTAGAATCAAATTCAAATTAATCAATATTTTGTAAAGATGGTGGAATCAAGGAATATGAGATAGAGGTAATTAATAATTTTGTATTTATTTTATTTATTATAATCTTATTTATATCTATTGATTTATGATGGTTTTATAGGATTTGAGTAGTTAGATAAGATTGAAGAATATGAAGTCGATGATAGTGGAAGCTTTTTTATCGAATGTTTATGTTTATGTATCATTTTATAATATTTTGTGTTTGAACATATTTAAATATATTATGAACATGTAATTTTAATTATCATATGTTTGAATTCTTTGAAATGTTTACATCTACTTTTCTAGATTTTATAGGAATATTTTGAAAGTACAAATATAGTGTGAAGGATGTGCAAGCCAGATTTGCAGTTGTTTAAAAGATTTTTTGAAAAAATGGGAAAAATCATGTCAAGATGGGTTAGTTTTTCACACTTAAAATTTGGGTCAGGTCGGGTGTCGGTTTGACCAAAAAACTAACCCAACCCATGACCATCCCTTGTCGTAGGTACTGTTTAGGGGCATTTGATAGCTCTTTAAATAGCATGTATTTCCTCTAGATTTATATATTTAATTGTCCCCACATCAATGTTTATTGCATACATTTCTACATTTTATGTTTATTTTCTGCATTTTGTCTAACTTAGTCTCAGTTGCTCTTATTTCACATATTTCTGTCTATTTTGCCTTGTTGTTGTATTTCTAATGTCTTGACACTATAGCTGCTAGTTGTCCAGTCTACCAAAAGATAAGGACAACCTTGACAGTTGTATTATTTGTTATAACAAATTCGGTACAACCTTGGGTCACGCAAAACACCTGAAGAACATGTGTCCTTTCTTGGGCAACCTATAAAAAGACGAATCAGGGAAGAGAGAGTCACACGATTTCTATTTACATATCATCTTCAACCTCCAAGATTTTTGTATCCTTCCATGGTGGCTTAAGCTCATTTTTGGAGATCCAAGGTGAAGCTGGGCGGAAATATCCGAGGAGAAGAAGATTCAAGTTCAAAATCAAGGAGAATATTTTGTTATCTTCTTAAACTTTCTTTTAAGTAGATGTTTGTTGAAGATTTCTATTATATTTTGTGCTTTAATGATGATGGTTCAACTCTTTTAAGCTTTGTATGAACTCATTTAAATCTTATCTTTAAGTTCAATATATTTTTATTAGCTTTTTTCTCATACTTGATTGTTGGATCTGATTATTGTTTTCATGAGAATGTTAAACATAGCTACTGACATCGAGAGATGCATTGACTAGTCAAATTAACAAGCCATTACAATGAGAGTTGAATAAGGATACAACGAGAGTTGATCCACTTGTTCAAGGATTGTAGTTTCGACTCATAATGAGAGTTGGGGTCGACCTACGTCTTTGCGTCAACAGTTGAAGATTGAATGGAAGTTAGTAAGCAAACTTAACTTTTACTTGCAAATTGAGCCATCGTACTTTCTTGACTATACTTGATTTTTCTAGCAAGATAAACCAAGTGTATCTAGACCTTATCATAATATTTCCCTACTCTTTTATATTTACCTTTATTGCTACCACAATTGATGCATTTCTCATTATTTTACTTCTTTATTGCAACTACTATTACACTCATAATATTTTTGTTTATAGAATTGCATGTGGCCACATAATATTAAATCTAAATAGCCATCCTTGTGGGATCGATATCGAACAGGACCTTTATGTTTCTATTCGTGCATCGACAGTGTTTACTTGCACTTAGAGTGTGACGTTTTTACACCGATCAAGTTTTGACACCGTTGTCGGGGATGGTGTTATTTTGTTTTTATGTTTCTGCTTAATTTGTAGTTGTTTCTAATAGTTGTCTTTTTGTTATTTTCCTATCTTTGTATTAAGTTTTGTAGGTGTTGTATGACCTGAAGTGCTGTCACATCACTCTTTGTACCAGATCCAGAAATTGAAAGAACTATTAGACGAATAATTCGAGAACATAGTGGGATGGCAAGACGGACCAAAACAAAAAGGGAATCCCTCACGATCCTAAAGACCCACCACTACACCCACCAGCCCAGAACAAAACAATCTGGGAGGTTGTTGTTCCCCAGTTTGATGGTTTGCAGTCAGGAGTTGTTAGACCACCTATTCAACCTGGGAATTTCGAGTTGAAACAAGTTATGTTTCAAATACTCAACTCGAATACGCAGTATGTGGGGTTACCACATGAAGACGCTAGAGAGCATCTTTAATCCTTCCTTCTAATTTGTGCTTCATTTAGCCAACAGGGTGTTCCCGATGATGCCTTACGAATGCAATTGTTTCCATACTCTTTGCAGGTTAGAGCTCACACATGGTTTTGTGGACTCCCTGCCGAATCTATTACATCATGGAATGATCTTGCAATGCAATTTTTTTTGCACTTTAATCCACCGAAAATGAACTCGCGCTTGAGGAATGACATTACAGCTTATTCTCATTTAGAT
Source organism: Hibiscus mutabilis (assembly GCA_019671005.1). NCBI lineage: Eukaryota > Viridiplantae > Streptophyta > Magnoliopsida > Malvales > Malvaceae > Hibiscus > Hibiscus mutabilis. The sequence goes on along the minus strand of CM033745.1, from coordinate 29,226,368 downwards.
GATGAGACTCTCCACACTACATGGGAAAGATATAAGTCTTTGTAGCGATGATGTCCCAACCATGGCATTCAACAAGAAACACAAATTGAAATCTTATACAATGGGTTGAATGGAGCCACAAGACATATTGTCGATAGGTTATCTAATGGACCTTTACTTGATTGCACTTACACTGTTGATGTTGGTGTACATAACAATTTGCTCATAATGATTTTCAATATCCTATTTCAAGGGCTGCTTCATGCGAAGCTACACCAAGAGTGTTCGAGCTTGATGATCTTTCTTCTCTAAAGGCTCACATTTCTTCTTTGGAGAACAAAATCAAGAATATGGAGGGTACAAGTGAAATTGCTCCTATCCAGCTAGCTCAATAGACTGCTACTCATGTATTTTCATGTGAGATTTGTGGCGAGAACCATAGCTATGAAGATTGCCCACAACATGCAGAAAATGCTAGTTATGCCAACAACATGAGAGGCAATAACATGGGTACATCTTATAACATAACTAATCAACAATTTTGGGGTAACTCCAAATTTTGCGCATAATCCAGGAGTATTTTGTTCCGTAAATAATTCCTTTCAAGGGAATTCTAGTGTGCACCAAGGGAACTTTAATTATCCGCAACAATATTTTACACCATAAGCTTCATTGCATCCACAACAAAATAGGATACAACCACAACATCTTGCTTCTCAATCTCAGTATGGTGCACAATCACAATATGGGGCACCATCTGAGACACAATCTCAAATTAGTCATTATACTCCATCAAGTATATATGATACATTTGCTCTTTTTGAGGAAATGATGCACGACCATTTTTCTCGCATAGAGGGTATAGTTCAAGGTCACTCTTCATCAATACGTACTCTAGAAGCTCAGTTGGGGCAGTTAGCTACTGACATGAATTCTCGACTGTCGGGCATACTTTCTAGAATTACCGAGAGTCTGGTGATCAAGGGTAAAGAACATTGCAAGGCTATTACTCTTCGCAGTGGCAAACAGACTGATGACTCGATGCAACCAGTTCCCATATCTACTCAAGAACGAGGAGAGTCCTTTAAACCTGATCATACAATAGTAGATAAATTAAATGATGGCAAGTCGGGTGATGTTCTTCTAGTTATTACTTCGTTTCCACCGGTTTTACAATCCAAGTTGTCACCATAACGTCCAATGTCGGCATAAATGGCAGATAATTTTTCTCCACCTTTTCTTAAGAGATTTAAGAACACTGAGTCTGATAATCAATTTCAATTCTTTCATGATACTTTGCAACAGCTTACAATGCAAATCCCTTTGATTGATGCTCTTACGCAGATTCCTAATTATGCCAAGTTCATGAAGGATATCTTGTCAAAGATGAAAAAGCTCAGTGCTATAGAAACCATTGTGCTCATAGAGAAGTTGTAACCCCCTTGACCCAGCCTAAATGCCAGACCGAACCGAGCAAGTTACATTGGGTTTTGCCGAAACAAAACCCGAAATGATTAACTAAACTTAGGTCTATTTTTTTTCTTTTTTATCTTGTCTAGATGCAACATTACATCCTATAGTTAGCATGCTGGCAGTGGGTAAAACCTCAACTAAATCGGGCATTAATTAGACATCCAATTGCATATATTTTCAATTTAGGGGCTAAATTGCAAATCTAGAAAATTAAGAGGTCTTATTCAAAATTCAGGTTACCAATCCACAATTAGTCTGATTACATGCTTGCTTGCCAAAGTTCAGCCAAAACGATAACCCAAACTCATCCAATTGCATTCATATATATTAGAACCAAAATAGAAGAAGCAGAAACTTCAGGAAACACATTAACCGAATTAATGGTAGCTCGTACCGATACACGGGGCACCCGTACTGATACGGGGCTTCAATCCAACAAGGCGTACCAGTATGAGACCAAGGCGTATCAGTACGCAGGTCTGGTTGCAAAAGTTCAATTTCCAGTAGCTAAAGCTCGTATTGATACGGCCCTTGGTTACCAATCTCAGACCACTTTCCCAACTTACTTGTACCGATACGAGGCCCAGTGTATCAGTATGGCCTAACCCAGAAAGTCCACTTTTATAGGTTTTTCATACAATTATAGGTTCGAACATGCATTAGTAGGCCACAAACATATACACCATTAAACTAAAGACCAAACAACACTAGGTCATCAAGGAAACATGCTTTAAACATAGCAACATATCACAATCTCAAGTCTAGAGGCATGCATCCTAAAAACCAACCCATCCAAAGCTTAAAACATAAATCCACATCAAAACCACTCACATAAATCCTCATACAACACCACAACAACATTATAAACTTTCACAAATAAGGATTTTAGCAAATAACAACAACAATGAACCCTATTACCTTTATAACTACTAGTCTAGTTCAAAAACCATACTTTTGTGTTATTCAAGTCCGTGGATTTCCCCTCACTTGCTCCCTGCCTCCAACCTTTAATTATCTGCATTGATGGAAAAAGAGAGCGTAAGCACACTACACATAGTGAGGAGTACTCAAACAAAACACCATCAATGCATTTAAAACTGGTTTCAAACTCACAAGAGTTCAACATTTTAAAACCTCTTTTCAAAACATCATGCCTTTCAAACTATACACTTAACATTTCCAAAACATGCATATTAAACCATATACAACATGTATCATGGATAAACAGCAAAATCCCATTTGCTAACCCTCAATTTAAGCTTTCTCATGCATAACAACCCATATGCAAGGCTTAAAGAGTAAACATGTTAAATCAACATTATACAACATGATACATTATCAATTATATTGACTTTCAAGCGATCATAAACCAAGTTCCACTTTACAAAATATTACATCGGATGCACAGTTTCAACAAGTTTCCTCTCAACACTTCATGCAATCTCAATCAAAATTCAAGGTACAATCACAACCCAATCATCAATTAGATGCATAACCCACTAACGGGAGTTTTCGGTACCATATAACCCCTCAACCATTAGGGTACTTGTGGTGAAGTATTCGGTACACATAAACCCTTCAACACTCGAGGCAAATTTTTATAGTGCACTATCAATCTTATGGTCGCCCAACTATATCCGATAACATTTTAAGCCACATCACTTGCCAATATAATTCATTATTAACCATGTACCTCACTATTTTTATAAGCAACAACCAAACCATTTTCAATGCATTAACAAGTATTCCACATACTTACATGGATCATTTTCCCAATGCATTTTCATCAATATATAATCAAAAACAGTATACTAATGCTTAAACAGTAGGTACCATGTAGTAAAAAACAAGTACATAAAAATAATTTTGCCAAAACACGATCGAGAGAGAAATCTCATCATACTTACTTCTGAGTTTAAACCAGTGTTTCAAGCTTAATTTAAACTCCCAAAATAACCTTTAAACCATTTCAAAGTTGAAATCCATGTTCTCACTCACCGACTTTACAAAACCTCGTTCGCCGATGCGAACTACTCCTCTAAAGCTTCCAAAATGGTGCCACAAGCTTGAGGATCAACTTCCCCTGATTTCACCACACAAAAATAGAGGATTCAATGCATCAAAATGAATTCACAAACCCAGCAAAAATAATTCACAACAATCCTCCTCAAACTCTAACCGAAGCCCCTCCATAACAACCGAAACAACATCAAATACCCTCCAAACTTAACTCAGCCAAAACCTATAGGTTTAATCCCTCAATCATTTTCAATTAACATCCAAAAAAAACCTAACATCATCCTTATACTTCCAGCATTCAATAAATACCCTTAACTCGCCAAAACCACAACACTAGCAACCAAAGAAATTAGATTTTCAGTTAGTTTCGGGATTCCAATGTTAAAAACAACTTATTAACATTATAAAACATCAAAATCATGATTATAACCAATCAAGAACTTATCAAAACATATCCAAAACGAAAATGACTTAATCTCATCAATCAAACCTTGATTTGCCTAATTTCGACAATTAAATTATTAAGACTCATTAGAAAAAATTAAACAAGAATCAAGTACTTGGGAATTTCAATAAAGAACCATTCATTATAGGAGAAGAACAAACCTTACCTCTAAAGAGTGAATTTCCTCTCAATTGGACGTGTACTCTTGAAAAATAAAGAAAGACAATGAGATTTTTGAAAAACAAGATTGAAGAATCCATTAGAAATTAAAGTTTTAAGAAATCAAGAATATTACCTCAAATATTTGATGCAAAAGAAAGTGTTTGGCTGAAGAGAAGTTGAGAGAAAAGTTTGAGAAAAGAAGTTACGTCAAAAATATTTTTAGGAAATAACTACCTCCTTTAATTAAGTTCCTTTTAATTTCCTTAATTAAAACTCATTAAAATAATCTCAATTAAGATGAAAATCACATTAAAAACATTAGTTAAAATAGATTCTTAAGAATTCTAAGATTTGACCCCTTTTTCAAAGTAGTCACTATACATAGTTTTCATTCTTTATATTTTGGTCACTAGCCAAAATGTCCAATTTCCAAATTCTATTTTCCAAAATTGACTTTACCAAAAATATCTATATATTAAATAATAATTTTTAGATATTTTTCCCATATTTTTCTCATACGAAAAATATTTACTCCGATTTACATCTCGAATCTGACTCGAACCTCTAATCCCGATCCACCGGACCGTCTAATCAACCTAGAAACTCCTAGGCCCAAAACTAGGGCATTAGGAAATTTCATTCTCAAAATTTTACCTAAAGAAAACAAATACGGAAACTGTTTCATCATGTCCGCCTTACTCTCCCACGTGGCCTCCTTAACTCTACGATGTCGCCACAACACCTTTACAAGCTCGATTGTTTTGCCACGAAGAACCTTACTACTAGAATCAAGGATCTGAGCAAGTTCTTCATCATAAGACAAATCTGGTTGCAACTCAATTTCCTCCACCAGCATAACATGCGATGGATCCGACTGATACCTCTGTAACATCGACACATGAAACACATCATGATTCTTCTCCAATTAAAGAGGCAGCCTCAACCAATAAGCCACGGGACCTACACACTCCACAACCTCATACGGTCCAATAAACCTTAGATTAAGTTTTCCCTTACGTTCGAACTGCATCATCTTCTTCCAAGGTGACACCTTCAAGAACATATGATCCCCAACAGTGTACTCAATCTCTCTACGCTTCAAATCCGTATAGGATTTTTGACGATCTGAGGCCGCTTTCAAGTGATCACAAACAAGCCTCACTTTCTCATTCGTGTCTTTCAACACATCTGGCATAAAAACATGCTTTTCCTCATCCTCGACCCAACACAAAGGCATACGATACTTTCTACCATACAAGGCCTCATACGGTGCCATCTATATACTAGCCTGATAACTATTGTTATAAGCAAATTCCACCAAAGGCAACTGCTTCTCCCAGGTTCCTTGGAACTTAATGATACAACAGCTCAACATATCCTCCAAGACTTGGATCACACGTTCAAACTAACCATGACCATCCGTCAAACGATGATACGAAGTACTAAAATTCAGCCGTGTACCCAAAGCTCGATGCAAACACTCCAAAAACCACGATGTAACCACGGATCTCTATCTGAAACTATAGACTTAGGCACCCCATGCAAATGCACAATCTCAGCAATATACAACTCTGCCAACTTATCCAAGGTATACGTTGTATGCACTGGTACAAAATGTGAACACTTCATAAACCGATCAACAATCACCCAAATGAAATCATTTTTAGTAGGCAACCCAGACAAAATCCATGGTGATTCTCTCCCACTTCCATTCTGGTATCCTCAACGGTTGCAACAACCCGGAAGGAAACTGATGCTCATCCTTGACACGCTGACACACCATGCATCTAGCAACAAAATCAGCCACATCTTTCTTTAAACCAACCCAATAGTTCTCTTCCTTCAACCCTCGATACATATTAGTACTACTGGGATGTATAGCAAAAGGACTAGTATACGCCTCGTCCAAGATGATACGCCTCAACTCATCATCACTAGGCACCACTATATGATCATTAAAACACAACACCTCATCATCATTAAAGTGAAAATCTATCGGATTTCCATCCATGATATCCTTAGCATGCGATACCAATGCATCATCATAAGGTTGCTTTTCCTTAATCAACTGAGACAAAGATGGCCTTACTTGCAACTTGGCCAACAAGCCTCCATCCTGTGACATACTTAACTATGCAAACATCGCCCTCAACTCCACCATAACTTTCTTACTCAAAGCATCGGCTACAACATTAGCCTTTCCTGGATGATACTCAATTGTCAAATCATAATCCTTAAGCAACTCCAACCATCTCGGTTGCCTAAGATTCAAATCTTTTTGAGTCATCAAGTATTTCAAACTCTTGTGATATGTGTACACAACACGCTTCTCACCGTAGAGATAATGTCTCCAAATCTTTAACACAAACACAACCGCGGCGAGCTCAAGATCATGTGTAGGATAATTGCGCTCATGCACCTTCAACTGTCTAGATGCATAAGCCACAACTTTTCCTTCTTGCATTAACACACAACCTAAACCTACATATGATGCATCACTACAAACAACAAACTCCCTACCCGATTCAGGTTGAATCAAGATTAGAGCTTGTGTCAAAGCCTCTTTCAACTTTTCAAAAGCCCTCAATCTATCCTCCCTCCACTCAAAACGGGCATTCATCTTCAACAACTTGGTAAAAAGAGCAGCAATCTTTGAAAAACCATCTATAAACGAGTAGTAATAACTGGCCAACCCAAGAAAACTACGAACCTCCGACATAGACTTAGGTGACTTCCAACCTATCACCGCCTCAGTCTTGTATGGAGCAACCTGAATTCCTCCGGCTGACACAACGTTCCCAAGAAAAAACAACCTCCCTAAGCCAAAACTCACACTTGCTTAGCTTGGCATACAATTGATTATCCAACAACGCCTGGAGCACAATCCGTAAGTGTTTATCATGATCCTCCTCGGTACTAGAGTACACAAGAATATCATCAATAAAAACAACCACAAATTTGTCCAAAAACTAGTAGAACACTCGACTCATCATGTCCATGAATGCAGTAGGGGCATTAGTCAAACCAAACGACATCACCAAGAACTCGAAATGTCTGTAACTCATACGAAAAGTAGTCTTAGGCACATCCACATCCTTTACCTTTAACTGGTAATACCCAGACCTCAAATCAATATTACAAAACACAGAAGCACCTCTAAACTAATCGAACAAATTATCAATCCGTTGCAAAGGATACTTATTCTTAATTATATGCTTTTTCAGTTGTCGATAATCAATTCACATCCACATCGTGCCATCTTTCTTTTTCACAAAAAACATCGGTGCACCCCACGGTGAAACACTAGGCCTAATAAACCCTCGATCAAGCAACTCCTGAAGTTGCGTCTTTAACTCCTTCAACTTCTTTGGAGCCATGCGATAGGGAGCAATAGAACTGGAGCTATATTTGTATACAACTCAATGCTAAACTCAACCTCTCTATCCGATGGCAAACTCGGTAAGTCCTCCAGAATAACACCCGAAAACTCACATACCGTGTGGATATCCTAAACACGTACCTCTTTTGATCCCGAATTCATAACATAGGCCAAGAATGCTTGACATCCTGAATCTATCATATGACTCACTACCAGAGCCGAAATAATATTGGACAAGAACTTAGCATTTTTAAGGAACTCGCTTGGTTTCAAAATCAACCACAGCTCTATACTCAGACAACCAATCCATGCCTAAAATTACATCAAAATCGTGAAACGGTAACTCCATCAAATCAATCGCAAACACATAACCTTGAACCAATAAAAGACATCTCCTAAACAACCTTCTTGTAACAACTGTCTCCATGAAAGAACTAGTTACACGCATACCTACATCCAACACTTCTACAGGTATATTAAGCAAATGTGCATGCTCACGCAAGATATATGAATGCGTAGAACCACAATCATCCAAAGAAAACAACGGCAGAGATTACAATGTAAACGTACATGTAATCACGTCGGTGTCATTACGTCCCTTGCGATGTTCGTACACCCTCGCAAGACCGTCACCCTCAGGCTGGATAACAACGGTATGAGCCACCGTCCTTGGACCCTCGTCCCTTCACTGAAACTATCCTCGACCATGACCCTGTTGTGTTGCAACTGCAGGTGCCCTGGCCTGTCCACTACCCACCAACAATGGACAATCACGTCTCAAATGATTCCTCGATCTACAACTCCAGCAAGAGTTAAGGACAACAACCGTAGGGGTCTGTCCCTCACAAGCCAAATGTGGACAGTCTCGCCTCACGTGATCACATGATCCACAAATCCAACAGGTATTATGTATTGTTCTAGACTGGGCACCCAGACCCTGTGATCCTCGTCTAGTACTACCTCTGCCTCGCCTCAGCTATAGGCGATACCTTTTATCATGATGCTTCTAAAACTAACCACCACTAGAACCAAAGTCCATAACTCTCTTGCCAGAACCTCCCACACAGATCGTAAACCTAGGTTCTGCTCAATAACCTAGGTCCGTGTAACTAACACGTCGAAATTGGTATAGTTATCTTCTTAAAGTTTCTTTTAATTAGATGTTTGTTGAAGATTTCTATTATATTTTATGCTTTAGTGATGATGGATCCACTCTTTTAAGCTTTGTATGAACTCATTTACATCTTATCTTTCAATTCAATATATTTTTATTAGCTTTTTCTCATACTTTGATTGTTAGATCTGATTATTGTTTGCATGAGAATGTTAAACATAGCTACTGATATCGAGAGATGCAGTGACAAGTCAAATTAATAAACCATTACAACGAGAGTTGAATAAGGATACAACGAGAGTTGATCCACTTGTTCAAGGCATTGTAGTTTCGAAACATAAAGAGAGTTGGGGTTGACCTACGTCTTTGCGTCAAAAGTTGAAGATTGAATGGAATTTAGTAAGCGAACTTAACTTTTAATTGCAAATTGAGCCATCGTACTTCCTTGAGTATACTTGATTTTCTGGCAAGCTAAACCAAGGGTATCCAGACCTTACATAATAATTCCCTACTCTTTTATATTTCCCTTTGTTGCTGCCTCAGTTGATCCATTACTCATTATTTTACTTCTTTATTGCAACTACTATTACACTCACAATATTTTCATTTAAAAATTACTTGTAGCCACATAATATTAAAGCTAAATTCCCATCCTCGTTGGATCGATATCTAACAGAATCTTTTTGTTTCTATTCTTGCACCGACAGTATTTTCTTGCACTTAGAGTGTGACATTTTTACATCGATCAACATTCTCCCACTCAATATTTAAGAAAACATTTTAAGGGTTTTAAGCTTGTATCCATGCATGATCAAATCTCGATAAATCTAAATGACATCTACATTTAGTCTAAATGACATATTTTTCATTCATTATAAAGAACATGAATAATAAAATAAAATATCCAACCAAAATTTCTATAGTTCCATACTAGAAAAATAGAAAATAATGTAAATAGATTATAAAGTTCATCCAAAGCATACTTTGGGTCTTGAAACCTCCTTGCATATGGATCAAACCGTTAGGAACCATCCCGAACTTCACCCGAATATTATCTTAAACCATTTGGAATTTACTTTAAGTCATATTCCACGGATTAATTTTAAGAAAATAAGAAATTCAATTTTTTTCTTGAAAATTCTAATTCGTAAAGCTTAGCCTTAATCCAAAAAAATTATTCTCATTCGTTTTAGCTTATTTTCGAAATATCTTTTTCCCATGATGTTCAAAACACTAATTCTGTGAGGAATCTATAGTTTCACATCAAACAAAATTCAAATAAGCATCTAAACCAATAATCGAAATTTCCCTAAAATCCTTGGGCCTTTGCTGATTTACATTTTAGTCTACTTACTGATCTCATTTTTGAAATCCGACTTCACCATGATGTTCAATGTAATGACCCAAACACCGGTTAGCGAATCGGGTCTCAGACCCAGGTTTTGGGCCTTGATGAAAGAAGCCCAATTAAGAAAAAAGAGTGTAACGCCCCGATTTTGGGTCTAGGAGTTTCGAGGTTGATTAGACGGTCTGATGGACTAGGATTAGAGATTCGAGATGAATTCAGATTTAAATTAGAGTAAATATTTTTGGTGTGATAAAAATATGGGGGAAATATCTAAAAATCATTATTTAATATATGGATATATTTGGTAAAGACAATTTTGGAAAATGGACATTTGGCTAGTGACCAAAATGTAAAGAATGAAAACTGTTTTTAGTGACTATTTTGAAAAGTGTCAAATCTTCGAATCCTTAAGGAGTTATTTTACGTAATGTTTTTAATATAATTTTCCACTCACTTAATTGGGATTATTTTAATGATTTTTAATTAAAGAAATTAAAATATAATTAATTAAAAGAGGTAGTTATTTCCTAAAAACATTTTTGACGTAACTTCTTTTCTCAAAATTCTCTCAACTTCTCTTTAGTCAAACACTTTCTTTTGCATCAAAGATTTGAGGTAATGATCTTGATTTCTTAAACTTTTGATTTCTAATGAATTCTTTGTAAAACCAAAGTTTGATTTTGATATAACAAATTGTTTAAGGACCTATTTGTAAAAAAAATAAATTTTTAAGTATCTCAAAGACTCACAATTGACAAGGATTTTTTCAAGTATAAAATTATTCAAAGTCAAAAACTTAAACCCCATAAAATTTTCTAAGTGTTTTTAAAGCTAAATTCTACTTTTACGCCTAAGCGTATCGATACGCCCTCGAGCGTTTCGATACGGGCTTAACTTAAAAGGCCACTATAAGAATCTCTTTTGATACATGCAAGCCTGTTTCGATACGGTCTTCGTATGGGCTAAGGTTTTTAATCAGGCGTTTCGATATGGTGCCATCTGTTTCGATATAGCCTTCATACTAGGTTTAAGATTTAAAGAATAGCGTACCGATACAGCTACTACCATATCGATACGAGGGTTAAGATTTTTCCAATCTTTTTATTTATTATTCGAACGTTGCCTTGTCAGTTATTGGGAACATGTAATTTTGAAAATCAATTAACCCGTATCGATACGCCTACGTGGCGTACCGAAATAGGTTTTGGCAGTTGCCCAAGTGAGCAAAATTGTATCGATACGGCTTTTCCCGTTTCAATACTCCCCTTATTTTACATTGAGACCGTACCGATACGCCTTCTCGCGTATCGATACGCCCCTATATTTTATACACAACGGCTCTTTCTATTTTGAGATAGGTATCGATACGACTGTTCGTGTATCGATACGGTAGATTGTATAAGTTCATTAATGGTGGAAAAAAAGGTATCCCAACGGCTCTACTGATGATGTCAACTACCCAAGAGAGAGAAAATACCTAAGTATAGGTGATACCTAAGTTTATGTGATACAAATATAAAGAAGGGTATAAAAGAAAGCCTAAAAATCTACAACAACAATTTTTGAACAAGTCAAGCACATTCAAGCATAAATCCAATCCTTTTGAGCCTTATAGAGTCAAATTCTCATAACCTTCTTGAGAGATTTTATTGTATTCATTTTTATTCAAGTTTGGGTTTGTGTGAACTTGTAATTGGGTAAAATTATCTACCTTTAAGAGGCATTTTTTGTTTACCACAATTTCTCTTTGTAAGAGTGTCTTTGATCAAGCTTTGGGTAGAAAGCTTTGATCGATTGTAACGGTTTCCTCCTAAGCCGAGAAAAGGGGATGAATTCAGTGAGTGAATTGTTGAAATCCTTAGTAGGGTGCTGAAGTGGTGGATGTAGAGCTTGTTCTAAGCTTGACCCACTCTAAAATTGCTTGTGTCTAATTTTTACATTTTGATCATACACCCTTCAACTTTTAAATAGCCAATTCACCTCCTCTTGGCCAATTGCCATTGTTTGATCAACTTAGCAATTGGTATGAGAGCTACACTCATTGAAAGGATTAACATCCTCTTGAGTTGATCTTGGACAAGTTGATCAACCGTACACCAAGCTACAATCAAGCTATGGCATCTACCTCAGGTCAAAGTTTGTACGAGTCACAATACATCACAAAACCACCCTTCTTCAATAGGGACATCTACTCATATTGGAAGAACTAGATGAGGCTACCCAATCAGATATGTATTGAAAGATGTCTTCATGTACGAGTGCAAAGGAGGTGTGGGACACTCTAGAGACCACTTACGAGGGCACCAACGATGTTAAGGAGACCAAGATTGGACTCCTCAATATGAGCTACGAAAATTTCAAGATAGAGCCGGATGAAAGTGTCACAAAGATGTTCGACCGCTTCTCGGTCATTGTAAATAGTCTCAAAGGCTTCGGTGAGGTCATTCCCGAAGACAAACTTGTTCGAAAACTTCTCTACTCTCTTCCCGAGTTATGGGACAGGAAAAGAACCGCGATCATTGAGGCAAAAAATTTGAAGACATTAAAGCTCGATGCTCTCGTGAGATCTCCTCTCACTCATGATATTATGAAGCAAGGAAGAGATGAAGAAAAGAAAAGAGAGGAGAAGAGAAGAAGATAGAGAAAAAGGAGGTAGAAAAGAAGAATCTCGTAATTGCTCTCAAAGCTTCTTTTGATGAGAGTGATTCGAGTGAGGAGAAAGACGAAAAGATGGCTATGTTAGCCAAACGATTCACTCGGTTTATGAAGTCCAACCGAGGAAGAAAGTTTAACCGAAGAGGAGACTTCAAGAACAAAAACAAAGAGAAGATAAGGACCAACTCATATGCTATGAGTGCAAGAAATTGGGTCACATTCGAATGGAGTGCCCTCAACTAAAAAGGAAGATCTTTGGAAAGAAGAAGAAGCTCAAAGCTCAAATTGCAACTTGGAGTGATGAGGAATCATCTGAGGTTAAGGAGCAAGAAGTGACCAACCTTTTCCTCATGGATCTTGAGGAGGATCCTATGGTAACCTCTAACTCATCATCTTTTGATTTTACATATGATGAATTGCATGATGCATATGATGAGTTGCAAGAGGTTTACGATGAGCCAGTAGAAAATTTTAAAGAATCAATTTTGAAAAATAAGAAAACGATTTCCGATTTAAAAGCTCAAAATGATTCTCTTTCAAAAACCAACTCGGAACTCGAAAAGAAAGTTTTGTTTTGGATAAATCTTTCAAATAATCTCAAAAAGAAAAATCTTGATTTCGAAAAACTTCTTTCCGGTTTCCAAGATTATCACACCAAAGAGGTGGATAATCTTAAAACTTCTCAAAACACTATTGAGAAAAATGGTTTTGAGAAAGGAAGTTCTTCAAAATCCCAAAATTTGAAAAGAAATTTTGTTAACCACAAACAAAGAAGCTTCCATAAGCATTCTAGAAGTAAAAAGATTAGAAGTGTATGGGTTCCTAAAGAACTTATTGCCTTTAATGATATTCATATTATTGATTCTTGGATTCTCAAGGGAACCAAGTTTTTAGGAGCTAATACTCATGGACCCAAAATGATTTGGGTACCAAAAATCAAGAATTAATTCTTTGTTTGCAGGGAAATCATTACTACAAGGCCAAAGCTTCAAGCAAAAACACATGGTATCTTGATAGTGGATGCTCAAGACACATGACCGGTGACAAGAGTAGATTCTTGGAGCTCAAACCAAAGAGTGGAAAACTAGTGACTTTTGGTGACAACTCCAAAGGCCACATTGAAGGGATTGGCTCCATTGGTAATCTCTCAACTACTCTTATTGAAAATGTTCTTTATGTCAACAGTCTTGAGCATAATTTATTTAGCATTAGTCAATTGTGTGATAAGGGTTTTAATATTCTATTTGATGCTAATGGATGTAAAATCATGAACATTGAAACTAATCAAATAGTTCTCATAGGTCATCGCATAGGTAACATTTACATGGTGCATTTAGATGACATTCATGTTTCCAATACATGCTTTGTTGCACAAAATGAACATGATACATGGTTATGGTATAGGAAACTAGGACATGCTAGCATGAATGTTTTAGAAAAATTAGTTTCCCTAAATCCAGTAAGAGGTTTACCTAAGCTAAATTTTTGATAAAATTTGTGATGCATGTGCTAAGGGTAAACATCAAAGATCTTCATTTAAATCCATTAATGATATTTCTACATGTAGAGTGATTGATCTATATGGATCTCTTTGGGCCAATTAGTACTATGAGCTTGGGTGGTAAATCTTATGCATTTGTGTTAGTAGATGACTACTATAGATACACTTGGGTTCTCTTCTTAAGTACTAAGGTGAGGCTTTAGAAAAGTTCATCACATTTTCAAAATTTACTCAAAATGACCTTGGTCAAAAGATTTCACATATTAGAAGTGACCATGGAACCGAATTTCAAAATATATATTTTGAGGATTTTTGTAATGAAAATGGTATAAGCCATAATTTTTCAACTCCTCGCACTCCTCAACAAAATAGGGTAATTGAGAGGAAAAATCGTACTTTAGAAGAAATGGCTAGAACCATGCTTTGTGAAAACAATTTACCTAAATATTTTTGGGCGGAAGCCACTAATTCGGCTTGTTATATCATAAATAGAGTAATGATTAGGCCTATTTTTAAGAAAACACCTTATGATATTTTGAAATAAAAAAGCCTAACATTAGCTATTTTCATCTATTTGGTTACAATGTTTTGCTTTAAACAATAGAAAAGATAATTTAGGTAAATTTGATGCTAAAAGTGATGAAGCAATTTTTCTAGGATACAAAAAGGCTATCGAGTATTTTTCTACAAAATAGCCTAATATTAGCTATTTTCATCTAGTTGGAGTTGTGGATCGAGCAATCATTTCATACGTGATTGCCCGTTGATGGTGGGTGGTGGACAGGCCAGGAGACCTACGGTTGTACCACAGCAATGTTGTGGTCGTTGCTGAGGACAATTTCAATGAAGGGACGAGGTTCTGAGGATAGTGGCTCATACCGTTGCTATCTAACCTGAGGGTGGTGGTCCTGTGAGGGTGTACGTACATTGCAAGGGACGTAACGACACCGACGTGATTGTAGGTACGTTTACATTGCAATCTCTACCATTGTTTTCGTTATTTGATTCTGGTTCTACGCATTCATATTTCTTGCGTGAGTATACGCATTTGCTTAATATACATGTAGAAGAGTTGGATGTGGGTATGCATGTAACTAGTTCTTTTGGGGAGATGATTGTTACGAGAATGTTGTTTAGGAGATGCCCTTTGATGGTTCAAGGTTATGTGTTTGTAGTTGATTTGATGGAGTTGTCGTTTCATGGTTTTGGTGTAATTTCGGGCACAGATTGGTTGTCTGAGCATAGAGCTGTGGTTTATTTTGAAATCAAACAAGTTTCTTAAAAACTTACTGATTATTACGAAGTGGTTGTTTTGGTTCAAAATGCTAAGTTCTTGCCCAATGTTATTTTGGCTCTAAAAGCGAGTCGTATGATGGATTTTGGATGTCAATCATTCTTAGCCTATGTTATGAATCCGAGATCAAAGGAGGTGCATGTTTAGGACATCCACACAGTATGTGAGTTTCTAGGTGTTTTTTTCTAGAGGAGTTGATGGGTTTGCCACCGGATAGAGAGGTTGAGTTTGGCATTGAGTTGTATGCAAATAGAGCTCTAGTGTCTATTGCTCCCTATCGCATGGCGCCGAAGGAGTTGAAGGAGTTAAAGACACTACTTCAGAAGTTGCTTGATCGAGGGTTTATTAGGCCTAGTATTTCACTGTGGGGAACGCCGGTGTTGTTTGTGAAAAAGAAAGATGGCACAATGCAGATGTACATTGACTATCGACAACTGAACAAGTTGACGATTAAGAATAATTGTCATTTTTCATATATTAATGATTTGTTCGATCAATTTAGAGGTGCTTCGGTGTTTTCTAATATTTAATTGAGGTCTGGGTATTACCAGTTGAAGGTAAAGGATGTGGATGTGCCTAAGACTGCTTTTCGTATGAGGTACGGGCATTGCGAGTTCTTGGTGATGTCTTTTGGTTTGACTAATGCCCCTGCTACATTCATGGACATGATGAATCGGGTGTTCCATGAGTTTTTGGACCAATTCGTGGTTGTGTTTATTGATGGTATTCTTGTGTACTCTCATACCAAGGAGGATCATGATAAACACTTGAGGATTGTGCTTCAGGCGTTGTTGGATAATCAATTGTATGCCAAGCTAAGCAAGTGTGAGTTTTTGCTTATGGAGGTTGTTTTTCTTGGGCATGTTGTGTCAGTCGAAGGAATTCAGGTTGATCCACACAAGATTGAGGCGGTGATAGGTTGGAAGTCACCTAAGTCTGTATCAGAGGTTCATAGTTTTCTTGGGTTGGCCGATTTTTACCATCAATTTGTGCATAGATTTTCAAAGATTGCTGCTCCTTTGACCAAGTTGTTGCTAAAGAATGTTTGTTTTGAGTGGACGAATGATAGACAACGGCTTTTGAAATGTTGAAAGAGGTTTTGACGCAAGCTCCAATCTTGATTCAACCTGAATCGGTAGTGAGTTTGTTGTTTATAGTGATTCATCATATGTAGGTTTGGGTTGTGTGTTGATGCAAGAAGGAAAAGTTGTGGTTTATGCATCTAGACAATTGAAGGTGCACGAGCGTAATTATCCTATGCGTGATCTTGAGCTCGTCGTGGTTGTGGTTGTGTTGAAGAATTGAAGACATTATCTCTATGGTGAGAAGTGTTTTGTGTACATGGATCATAAGATTTTGAAATATTTGATGACTCAAAATGATTTCAATCTTAGGCAATGGAGATGGGTGGAGTTGCTTAAGGATTATGATTTGACAATTGAGTATCTTCTAGGGAGGGCTAATATTCTAGCCAATGCTTTAAGTCAGAAAGTTGTGGTGGAGTTGAGAGTGATGTTTGCGTGGTTGAGTGTGATGCGGGATGGAGGCTTGTTGGCTGAGTAGCAAGTAAAGCCATCTTTGTCACAATTGATTAAGGAAAAGCAACCTTATGATGTGTTAATATTGTATGTTAAGGATATCATGGATGGAAATCGACGGATTTTCACTTTAATGATAATAGAGTGTTGTGTTTTAAAGATCTAATAGTGGTTCCTAGTGATGATGAGTTGAGGCATATCATCTTGGCCGAGGCATATACTAGTCCTTTTGCTATGCATCCCGATAGTACTAAGATGTACCAAGGGTTGAAGGAAGAATACTATTGTGTTGGTTTAACGAAATATGTGGCTGATTTTGTTGCTAGATGCATGGTGTGTCAGCGTGTCAAGTCTGAGCATCAATTTCCTTTTGGGTTGTTGCAACTGATGATGATACCGAAATGGAAGTATGAGAGAATCACCATGGATTTTGTGTCTGAGCCATTGACACCCACTAAAAAGGATTCCATTTGGGTGATTGTTGATTGGTTTACGAAGTGTGCATATTTTGTAGCAGTGCATACAACATATACCTTGGATAAGTTGGCTGAGTTGTATATTGTTGAGATTGTACATTTGAACGGGGTGCCTAAGTCTATAGTTTCGAATAGAGATCCACGGTTTATAGCAAGGTTTTGGGAGTGTTTGCACCAAGCTTTGGGTACAAGGCTAAATTTTAGTACTTTGTATCATCCTCAAATGGGTGGTCAGTCTGAACGTGTGATCCAAGTATTGAAAGATATGTTGAGGTATGGTATCATTGAGTTCCAAGGAACCTGGGAGAAACAGTAGCCTTTGGTAAAGTTTGCCTATAACATTAGCTATTAGGCTAGTATACAGATGGCACCGTATGAGGCCTTGTATGGTAGGAAATGTCGTATGCCTTTGTGTTAGGCCGAGGCTAGGGAAAAGTATGTTTCTATGCCGGATGTGTTGAAAGACACGAATGAGAAAGTGAGGATTTTTTGTGATCGTGTGTGAGATTGAGTACGTTGTTGGGGATCGTGTGTTATTGAAGATGTCACCTTGGAAGAAGGTGAAGCGGTTCGGACGTAAGGGAAAGCTTAGTTTGAGGTTCATTGGGCCGTATGAGGTTATGGAGTGTTTAGGTCTCGTGGCTTATCGGTTGAGGTTGCCTCTTGAGTTGGAGAAGATTCAAGACGTGTTTCATGTGTTGACGTTGCAAAGGTATTGGTCGGATCCATCGCATGTTATGTCGGTGGAGGAAATTGAGCTACAACCAGATTTGTCTTATGATGAAGAACCTGTTGAGATCCTTGATTCTGGCAGTAAGGTTCTTCGTGGCAAAACGATCGAGCTTCTAAAGGTGTTGTGGTGACATCGTGGAGTTGAGGAGGCCACGTAGGAGAGTAAGGCGGACATGATGAAACAGTTTTCGCATTTGTTTCCTTCAGGTAAAATTTTGGGGACGAAATTTCCTAAGTAGGGAAGAGTTGTAATGCCCTATTTTTGGGCCTAAGAGTTTCTAGGTTGATTAGACGGTTTGGTGGACCAGAATTAGAGATTCGATTCGGATTCAGGATTTAAATCAAAGTAAATATTTTTGGTGTGAGAAAAATATGGAAACAATATCTAAAAATCATTATTTAATATATGGATATTTTTTGTAAAGCCAATTTTGGAAAATGGAAATTGGACATTTTGGCTAGTGACCAAAATCTAAAGAATGAAAACTGATTTTAGTGACTATTTTGAAAAAAGGTCAAATCTTTGAATCCTTAAGGATCTATTTTACCTATTGTTTTTAATATGATTTTCCTCTTAATTGGGATTATTTTAATGAGTTTTAATTAAGGAAATTAAAAGATATTTAATTAAAAGAGGTAGTTATTTCCTAAAAATATTTTTGACGTAACTTCTTTTCTCAAACTTTTCTTTCAACTTCTCTTCAGCCAAACACTTTCTTTTGCATCAAAGATTTGAGGTAATGATCTTGATTTCTAATGGATTATTCAATCTTGTTTTCCAAAATCTCATTGTATTTCTTTGTTTTCAAGAGTAAACATCCAATTGAGAGGAAATTCACTCATTAGAGGTAAGGTTCATTCTTCTCCTCTAATGAATGGTTCTTTATTGAAATTCTCGAGTACTTGATCCTTATTTAATGTTTTCTAATGAGTTTTAATGATTTAATTATAGAAATTGGGTAAATCAAGGTTTAATTGATGAGATTAAATGATTTTCGTATCGGATCTATTTTTCTGAGTTCTTGATTGGTTATAATCATGATTTTGATGTTTTATAATGTTAATAAGTTGTTTTTGACATTGGAATTGTGAAACTAGGTGAATCTCTAATTTCATAGGTTGTTAGTGTTGTATTTTTGGCAAGTTAAGGGTGTTTAATGAATGAGGGATGTATAAGGAGGATGTTAGGTTGTTTTGGGATGTTAATTGAAGATAATTGATGGATTAAACCTTTAGGTTTTGCCTGGGGTAAGTTTGAAGGGTGTTTGATGTTGTTTTCGGTTGTTGTGGAGGGATTTATGTTAGAGTTTGAGGATGATTGTTGTGAATTGTTGTTGCTGGGTTTGTGAATGCATTTTGGTGCATTGAATCCTCTGTTTTTGTATGGTGAAATCATGGGAAGTTGATCCTCAAGCTTGAGACACCGTTTCGGAAGCTTTGGAGGAGTAGTTCGCATCGGCGAACAAGGTTTTGTGAAGTCGGTGAGTGAGAACATGGATTCCAGCTTTGAAATGGTTTAAAGGTTATTTTGGGACTTTAAATTAAGCTTGTAACGATGGTTTAAACTTGGAAGTAAGTATGATGAGATTTCTCCCTCGGTTGTGCATTAGCAAAATTGTTTTTATGCACTTGTTTTTTATTACATGGTACCTACTATTTAAGCATGTTTTAAAGTTTGTTTTATACTATTTTTGATCATATATTGATGATGGATGCATTGGGAAAATGATCCAAGTAAGTGTGTGGAATACTTGTTAATGCATGGTTTAATGCATTGAAAATGGTTTTGATTGTTGCTTATAAAAATAGTGAGGTACATGATTAATAATGAATTATATTGGCAAGTGATGTGGCTTAAAATGTTATCGGATGTAGTTGGTCGGCCATAGGATAGATAGTGCACTATAAAAAGTTGCCTCGGGTGTTGAAGGGTTTATGTGTACCAAATACTCCACCACGAGTACCCTAATGGTTGAGGGGTTATATGGTACAAAAAACTCCCGTTAGTGGATTATGTATCTAACTGATGATTAGATTGTGATTGTACCCTGTTGTGATTGTACCTTGAATTTCGGTTGAAATTTCATGAAATGTTGAGAGGACAATTGTTGAATCCATGTATCCGATGTAATATTTTGTAAAGTGGAACCTGGTTTATGATCACTTGAAAGCCAATATAATTGATAATGTATCATGTTGATGGATTATGTTGTATAATGTTGATTTATACATGTTTACTCTTTAAGCCTTGCATATGGGTTGTTATGCATGGTAAAGCTTAAATTGAAGGTTAGCAAATGGGATTTTGCTGTTGATCCATGATACATGTTGCATATGTTTAATATGCATGTTTTGGAAATGTTAAGTGCGTAGTTTGAAAGGCGTGATACAAGGTTGTAGGCAGCGAGCAAGCGAGGGGAATTCCAAGAACTTGAATAACTCAAAAGTATGGTTTTTGAACTAGACTGGTAGTAATAAAGGCAATGGGGTTCATTATTATTGTTTGGGGGGGCTATTTGCTAAATACCCTATTTGTGCAAGTTTGTAAAGTTGTTGTGGTGTGGTGTGAGGCTTTATGTGATTGGTTTTGTTGCGGATTTATGTTTTGAGTGTTGGATGGGTGAGCTTTTAGGGAGCATGCCTCTAGATTCTTGATTGAAGTATGGTTATGCTTTGATCATGTTTCCTTGATGTTCTGTCATGGTTTGATCCTTAGTTAAGTGGTGTACATGTATATGGCTTGTTGAAGCATGTTTGAATCCTTGTTTGAATGAAAAACCAACAATTTTGGACATTATAGGTCTAGGCGTACCAATACGCGAGGCTCAATATCGGTACGGGTATGTGCATTTGCTGGCCTCGTATCGGTATACGGGGACATGTATCGGTATGCCCTTTTACCACTGGATTCTGGTTTTGCTTTGTGTAGCTCGCGTACCGATACGGTACCGATACACCTAGGGACCGTATATCGCTAGATGTTATGTTAGTTATGGAGGTTTTTTGTTTTGAGAATCTTCCGTTTTGGTCCATGTATCTTATGTATACAATTGAATGAATTTGGAGTACCGTTTTAAGCTAAAATTTGGCAAGCAAACATGTAATCTGATTAATTGAGGTTTGGTAACTCGAATTTTAATTAAGTCCTCATAACTTTCTAGATTTGCAATTTAGTTGAGATTTCAATCGCTGCCAGCATGCTCACCTTAGGTTATAATGTTGCATCTAGACAAGATAAAAAGAAGAAAAAATGGACCTAAGTTTAGTTAATCATTTTGGGTTTTGTTTCGGCAAAACCCAATGTCGTTCGCTCGGTTCAGTCTAGCGTCTAGGTCGAGTCGAGGGGGTTACATAGGGCATGGGCTTTATCCAAGTTGGAAGAATGGATGTTGTTGGTGATGTGTGAATTTTAAATGAGTGTAGGTGGTTGGAAAACAAGAGAGAATGTTTATGAAAAGAGAGAATGTTTATGAAGAGTGAGAAAAGGGAAAAATGTGTGGTTATGTTGGAGAGAGGGAAAATGAAAGGAAAGTAGGGGGAAAGTCTTGAAACCCCTATTCGTCGCCATCCCGACCGCTGGGAGTGATAGCGCTGACGCCATCAAAATGAGCTCGCCGGGACGCAGCCACCAATGGTCACCATGCTGTCGTTTCCACCGCCACTTGCTAGGGTAGAGCTCGGGAAGATTCGGAATCATTGGAAGACAAGCTTCTAGTGCTCGCCAATAAAAGCCGTCACCACCACGGGAATCCCCATCATTGGAATACCAATTTTGGAGCTTGGCATCATCGTACGGCCACCGGATGATGCCAGCACACACTTCCACATGCGTGTGGGTGAACTCTAGCCGCACGTGAGGCAGTCACATCTTGGGTTAAACTGTTGGGCCAGCCGGTTGAGCTAGCCTGTCGAGCAGAGCCGCAGACCCAACGACTCAGCTTATTTACGAGCTGAGTCGCCACTACCGAGCCGAGCCGAGCCGAGCCGTTAACCGGTATTGACCGACCGTTGAATTTTTCTAGGGGACCCTACCTGGGGGTTTCTCAATGTTTCAGATCCATTGGCATAGTCCGTTTTGCCAAATTCGAATCCGATAAGCTGCTTTTATGCGATTGACCTTTCAAATTCATTAGATTATTTGGTTAAGAAATACTTATGGTATTAATTGTTATATGAGAATTATTCGGGATCAAATATCGGGTCAAGTGGAATATTTGGGAAGCTCAAGTGAGGATTTTACTGATATCAGCTTAAGGTTAGTACACCTCGAACTCCTAAATGTAATTGCCTTGCATGTTAGTGCCTACAAAATAGGTAGATGATTAATAAGCATGATTAGAGACCGATATTATGAGACTCGATATTTATAAGATACATGATGATGTTACAGATATGATGGGACTCATGGTGACTTTAGAGACCGTGTAGGGTCGTTTGAGATGCTCGTATGATTAATTGATAATTTTTTGATTAATTGAGATAATTGTGATGCCATTGTATGTTTGTTCGAATGATTGACGAGATTTGACGGGAATCATGCTTAAGGGTTAAATATTTGAATAAATTGTCATGAAGCTGGTAATTAATATTAATTAATTAAATGTGTTAGTAAAAAAACCCTAATAACTTTCATAAGTTTTAGGGAGCGAGTAAGCATTGTAAAATCGTAATTCAAAGAAATGGTGTGAACTCGTGTTTAGGGTATCGGTACGAGCTTTGGCTATATTGGTACGTGATGGGAGCCGTATTGATACGGGTCGACCCGTATCGGTACTTGTAGAAATCTAGGATTTCCAATGAGCAGTGTCAATATCGATACGTAAGAGAGTATCGATACCCGAGGGTACCGTATCGATACTCGTGTGTGAGTACCAGTACTCGACACGCTAGATAATCTATTAATGTAAATTAATAATGGAAATTGATATGAATGTTAATAATTGAACTACGCTTTGATAAATGAGATAATGTGGATTGATGGAGACAATGAATGAGATTAATTATATACTTCTCCATAATGTACTAACAACTCGGTAATGTAAAATAAATAATGTGATGTAGATTAGCAACCATAGGGGGATCCTTGGGATTACGTTGCTTGTTTGTCGGGTAGGCATTTGATTGGTTGAGTCTTCTTGATTGATGGGATCCGGATACCCAGTGAAAGTGTGTTACAACACCATGGTTAGTGATACCGAATGGAGGTTACCGATGCTATGTGACACGGGCCTCATTCGAAGATATTCGATGGGAGATTCTGAGTATGGGTGTATATTACGATGCTAGGTGACCCGGCCTCACTCAAAGAGTAGAGGCTCGAGGGGGGATTTCGATCAAGGGTGTATGTTCCGATTCTACGTGACCCAGCCTCACTCTAGAGTTGTTGTTATTGATGTGTGTTCGCTTAGATGATCTGTTGAGATCTTAGACTTTGTTGGGCCTTGTGTGCCATGTATGACGTTTTGCTATGATGAGAGCATGTGTTTAGGCGACTAGTGGTAGCGCCATGTGTTTATTTATCTCTCCTTATTGCTCGTACTAGCTTGCATGCTTATGTTTATGATTAGCATGAAGTATAGTATAGTAGATATGTACCACTGAACTTTGTAAGCTCAGTGCTCGAAATCGTTGTTTCCGTGCATAGGTTGATCATCAGACTGTGGGATCAAGGAGCACTATCAGTACGAGATTCCAGCATGTGGAGGCTTTTAGAGTACGATACTGGTGTTTAGTGGGCTATGTATTCATAGGGCCTCACGTTGTCGAGTTTGTAAATCTTTCTTTTGAAATTGTATTTATCAAATCAAATGTTCAAATGTTTTAAATTTAAATTGGAGCTCTTTTTTACCATTTTGATTATTTATATATATTTTCAACTGTTGGCTTTAAATGATTTGAGAAATACTTTGTTGGGCTAAATTAGTTAGAGAAATTTTATGTGTTTTTGGGTTGGGCTTGAGGCCCAAATGTAACATCCGGGTCGAGGGTGTTACATTCAGAATAGTGAAATTATTAGAATTCCAGAATTTCACATCAAAGAGATTTCAATTACTCAATCAAAGCATTATTTGAAAAAAAATCACCTGGTACTTCTTGCTCCAATTATTTACAAAATTCTTAGTTTGTTTCTAGCTCACATAGATTTCTAAATTGAAAATCTTACGTGGAGATGATAGTCCACGACCGAATTACACATCTAAAATAATTTAAATACAATTTATCTAATTCTAGGAACCACAATCCTAACAAGAACATGTAAAAAATAATATTTATCCACACATACTTTCACACACTCATATAAACATATCATAAATCCTAAGATGTACTCTCTATAAATTTGAATCCATGGATAGAATAAAAGAGAAAAGATTATGAAGATTTTAAAATTTTTCTTTCATACATATTAAACGTTATATCTAATACAATAAATACAATCCATTATTAAGTACATGTATATTTGAGAATCAAATGTCTTAGTGATATCTTATACTTGTCTCTTGGTAAGTCTTCGGATTATTTTCCACGACCCAAACTTCTACTAGATTTGCGCTTTCAACCAAAAGATCTTATTCATGATTAGTTTATATATATATAGGCTTAATGCACTTTTTTCTCCCTAAACTTTATCTTTTTTTCAACTTGCCCCCTAAAGTTCATTTTGACCACTTTTGCCCCCTAACGTTTTTGATATTACTTATATTGTCCCCTACCGTTAAAAAATATTTGTCTTGACCAATCTTCTACACCAATTTTCTTTAACAACTTTTAATACCTCTTCATTCCTATCAAAAAAACTAAAGTTTCAATTACGACCTAATCATTCCC
The DNA here is from genome assembly GCA_019671005.1 of Hibiscus mutabilis. Classification (NCBI taxonomy): domain Eukaryota; kingdom Viridiplantae; phylum Streptophyta; class Magnoliopsida; order Malvales; family Malvaceae; genus Hibiscus; species Hibiscus mutabilis. The sequence continues at coordinate 29,201,428 of CM033745.1, read as the reverse complement.
GCACGGCACCAGACTTTGATGTCACCATTTGCTTTAACCACTCTCTCGGCGGCCCTATCAATCCTTCTTCGTGTTTCTTCTTCGACTCCAAATTACCATTTTCCCCCATTATACAAATCTCTTGGAGCTTCATTTAAGAATTAAGATACCCAACTTTGTCTTTTGCCTTATTCCCTTGCATTTTGTTACATACGGTGGCTTCTCTTTCTTTAGTTTCATTGTTCTGGGTAACACCATTGCAGACTCGGAGCTTTAATAACCGGTACAGCTACAGGCTACAATTTGCATTTGGACTGAATTTTGGTTTCAGTTGCATTTGCCAACCTTGTGATGCTTACTCAGTGTACCTAACCCCAGTCAGATTCTAACCCTGATCTGACCCATCTTAGTTTTTGTTTTATATTTAAAGTTAGAGAAACTGATAAGGGCAGCTTCAAGTTTGGTTCTCACTTCTTCTCTCTCCCTAACACCATTGCAATTTGATTTTCATTGAATAATCATGTAAAGCAAAAGAAAGAAAAGAAAAAAAAAAGAAGATAAATTTCTAAGTTCTTCTCTTCTAGGTCTGGGTTCTTTGTGGGAGGGGTGTTCTGTTCTTACCTGCATATGTGTATGCATATTGGTTTTCTTGCTTTGAATTTGCTTGTTTTTGAATGGGAACCGAGAGGATGAAACAATTAGAGAAGAAATGTGATGGTGAAGTTAAGAAAGTTGTTAAAAAGAAAATTGGGGAAGAAGATGATGGGACAAAAATGAGGGTGTTTTAAGTATTTTAATATATTTATTTTTATACCGTTAAAAAAATTTATTTTGACCAATTAAAATAAAAATGACGTGGCGCGTTTTGATTGGTCAAAATAAATATTTTTTAACGGTAGGGGGCAATATAGATAACGTTAAAAATGTTAAGAGTAAAAGTGGTCAAAATAAATTTTAGAAAACAAGTTGAGAAAACAGTGCATTATGCCTAGTATTTATATTATTGTTTGTTAACATAAAATTATATTTTTATAAAATGTTATCTTGAAATATGACTATTGATTTCTCAAAATAATTCTTTTTGTATAGTCTCCACTAGGGATGGCAATGGATCGGACTTGGATTAGACTTTATAAAGTCCAATCCAATTAATAATCGGACCTCGAAAAAATTCAAGTCCGAATCTAAGTGTGATTACATAAATCCAAGTCCGTTTCAATAAAATATTTAAAATTCAAATCCAAATCTGAAAGTCTGAATCCAATTATTTTTTAAAAGTAACAATTCAAACAAATATCTTTAAATAAAAAATAATTTTCATCAAACAAATATCTTTAAATAAAAAATAATTTTCATCAAACAAATATATTTAAACTAATAGCACAAACAAATCTCAACAAATATTACAATTCAATATAAAACAAATTAAAGTAACAACTCAAACTTCAACTAAAAAACTCAACAACAAATAAATCATCCTTACATAAACTACTATTGTCTTATTACTAACATAACTATTTTCCAAATCACAATTATAAAATGTCTAATAAATATTATAATCCAAGATGAAACAAATTAAAAATATAATCAAAATGTTCAATCATCAACATTTGACATAGAGAAAAAAAGTTTCTAACCATCAAGCTTCCATTGTTGGCCGATACACCACATGGCGCAGCCGAAAAATTATCTGACAATCATCACTAGAGATCCATGTACGAAGAACGAATCGTGGTAATTAAGGGTGAAGAATTACCTGTTTAAAATCTGAATTTTGAATTTGGAGAAGATAAATACTCAATCACGATTCCACGATATCGATTCCTAAGCCGCTAGGATAACGCTCTGACCTCTACGTAGTTCACCCAGTTGAAACAAGCATATAAAACTTTCTAAACTATTTAGAGGTTTTTCTAAAAATACATTAAGAACTGCTAGATCTCTCATGTCTTTATATAGCCTTTGTAATGCTAATTTAACTTATATTAGAATTTCAATGTATATAATCCTAATTTAACTTTAATTAGGATTTCAATATATATATATTAAATATAAATAATTTCAATTCAACTTAATTAAGATTTTATATATATATATATATATTAATATACATAATCTCAATTCAACTTAGTTGATATTTCAATATATATCTGTATTTTTTAAATCTAAGAGTTTTAAATGTTTTTATTCGGATTCATATATAGATTGGACTCGGATCGGATTCGGATCGGATCATGGCAATGTCCATATCCGATCCACCTCCTATTAAGACTAGGACCTTTTTTCGAATTCGGATTTGGATCAAAAATTTTCTTCGATCGAATTAAATTTAGATCGGATTCGGATTATATTGCCCTCCACTTTTGTTGGAGTGCAATCCAATACAACCACTCGAATAAAGGAATATTTTGTTAAATCGTTCACGTTTCTTTAGATTATTTTCAATTAATATTTTTATGTTGCATGCATGTATGAATTAATTCTGTTTGCATTTCATGATTTATTTTGAATAAATATACTTAGACGTTGTTCTTTTATTAGAAGATTAACGAGGTAGTTTATTCATAAAAAATTAACGAGGTAGTCTATGTTTTTGTCGGAGTGCATTGTCATTGATTTTTCAAAATAATGGACATCCTTTTCAAAATTGAACGAACCAAGGCTTTATTCTAAACGGGGGATTTATTTTTCAAGAATGGCTCATTCTTTTCAAATAAATGTGAATTCACGATCATATCGTAATTTAAATTTTTCTTTCGAAATCACAAATATTAAGACAATACTTAATCGGTTATATATTAGTTTTAGGTGGCGTAGGGTGCTAATTTTCTCTCATGTATAACCGACTTCCAAACCAAATATATTTTCTGTTAATTTTTTTTAAGTATCCGATCAACCTAACCCAAATGATCGATAACGACTTCTTTTTCAAATTCTAAATCGGGTTTTTTAATAAATTCGCATTTTTGAAAACCAGTAAATTAAAAATTATTCGTCAAACTTACGAATTGTTTCGACGGAAAATATAAATGGATTAATTATACAAATGGGGATGAATGGATAATTTTTCTCAAAAGTTTTTTTGAAAAAATTAAAAACTAAAAATTTTGAAGTTTAAAAGTACTTTTCACTTAAAAATTTACTTGTTTTGTATTGCTTTCGATCCTAAAAAGTACTTTTTAGGAATAAAGATAATATAAAACATGACCTAATTCTTTAGCAACACAAATTATAACCACAATTTCATTAGGCTTTTTGTGGCATGTGCTCATAAAAGGTACCTCGTTATAGTACAAATAAGTAATCTTTTGTCACTTAGATTGCATATTATAGTTTTTTTTCTTAAAAAAAGAGTGAATCTTGAGAAATAAATTTTATTGGAAGGTCATTATTATTATTTTGGTTGCTCTTCTAATTTCTCAAGACTTTGTCTTTACTAATCTGAACCGATTTGCGTTGCAAATGTGGGTTGGTGGATGAGTCTCCCAACAGAAATTTTCTGCAAACACAAAACTTCAAGCTCTAGACTTACTTAAACGATATCAAATTGCTTACCACTTGGACCAACCTATTGAAGGAAGTTTATTATTTATTTTATATAACAGTGGAAGATTTTCTTCGGAAAAACTTAGGATTCCCTGTGATTTTTATTTTTTAATAAAAATTGCACCTTAAAATTTCACTATTATTACTTTGTCTTTGGGTAAAAACAAAAGGTGATAATTTCCCGGTAATTTCCTTGGACCCAAAATCAAACAGAGCTTTCACCTCCACGACGCTTTCTAGGAATTTTTCTACTCTCATAAATTTTAAAAATTCTTATTGAATATCTTAAAACTATAAAAAATAATTAAATCCTCAAAACTTTTGAAAATTTTTAATTTATATCTCTTATTTATAAAAAAAATTAAATTGACCCCTAAATTCTTATCCCAAAATTCCACCACTAACACATCCCTTTGCCAACACTTTCTTAAAGATTCATATTTGTGCATTAATTATGTTTTAATTATTATTTACATATGTTAAAATTTTCTGCGATAATAAAATTTTTAACATATTCTTATATCTCTATTGTACTTTATTATCTTTTCAAGCCATATTAATATGTGTACTTGTACTATATCCAAAATGATATAAATAAAATTGATTGAGAATAAAAAAACAACATAGGGAAAATTATTCAAATCCCCTTAAAGTTTGATAAAAATCCACTTATCATCTTGTGGTTTGAAAAATGTCCATTTTCCTCGAGGTTCGATTAAAAATACACTAACCACTAAGAATTATTTATTCTGAATTTTAAATAATAAAATAAATTTACTCTAAATTATTTACTTATTATTCTATTTATGTTTACTATCTTTCTTTTTACTCAATAAATTTTAATTAAAATAACAAAAATATTATCATTTATATTTTAATAAGTAATAAATTAAAATTGTAAATTATATTATATTCTGATATAAGCATATCTTAAACGTAATGCATATTTTCAATTAATATAAGTAAGTTTATTTTATAAAATTGTCATGAATGATAATTATATTTTCTTTTTTCATTTCTTTAAATTTTACTTTTTAATATTTTTATGCAAATGCTTGTCAAATATTTTAGACTTTAATTTAATTTAGTTTTATATATTAATTTTGAGAAATTCATTCCTATTTCTCTCCTTTTATATTTCAGACAATATCTTCTGTTGAAACATTCTAAATAGTGGTATCTTATATATATTTTTTAAAATGCATAACTTTACTTTAAGTAAAATATAATCTAATTAGAATTTAAATTTATAGTTTTTTTATAATATGAATGTATGTTTTACTGTCCATGTAAGGGGTGCGAGGCTATCCCTCCCAATAATGTCATCTCCAAGGTTTGATCTTGAACTCACGTTCTCTCTTTTATGGTGCAATGTGTCTTCCAATGCACTCAACACTTGTTGGTTAATTTTATAGCATTTTAAGATAACTAAAATTTATTTTGTAATTAAAATAGATGAAAATAAATAAATAGATAACTTATAAATATGACTTGTCCCAAGTTTATAATACATAAAATTTGTAGAAATTAAAAACTATGCAGAGCCGAAAAAAGTTTAAATATCAATGTGGAAAAGTGAAGAAGTTCAAGGACTAAAACGTGACTGATAGCATATAATATAAAGCGTTTAAAAGAAACCAGGGTAAACCACGCAAAACCACTTTTATTTTAGTTTTTATTTCTTTTGATCACTCAACTTTCAAAAGTTACATTGGTCAATAAGATAGATACATTTTTTTTGGCTTAGCAATGCACGATTTTATTAGATAGGGAATAAAATCATACAACATATGTCTACATGGATAGAATTTTAATACACATGCTATGTAAAACTAATTTTACTCAAGCATGTATATTTACACTATAAAACTCAAATCCTAACTTCTTAACATTAACCATAAAATATTAAACCCTAAACCTTAAACCCTATATCCTAAATTATAAACACTAACCTCAAATTCTAAACCCTACAACCTAAACTCCTAAAGTAAAACTCTAACTGTAGCGACGTCTTTTGAAAACTTTTAACACAAGAGTATCAAAGCATTTTTATTATTTATTATTTATTATTATTATTATTATTTTAAAGGAAGTCAGCTACTAATTATCCCCTAAATCAATTCTTTGAAATCTTAGCTTAACAATGGGGATTTATTTTGAAAATCTCTTTTCTTTTGAAAATTGATAAAAACTTAGAGTCGCCGCCGGCCACTTGGATAAGGTAGGCCGGACACCACAAAACCAGAGATTTAATATGAAAGAGTCCGGGAGTTGGTTACGCATGGGGAAGGATTAGCTCACCCATCATGCCCGGAAATCGGTACCAAAATACTTGTTGCTTTTAATCAAAGGAAATTGTCGAATTTGAAAGGAATTTAATTTGGTGACCTTAATTGAAAATTAACCATAACAGAACATGCTTTATCAAACTAGTGGATTTAAATTAATTGGACATTTAATTAATAAGGTTGGCGATACATCGGACCATAGATTAAACCGACATCGAATAAGCTCGACTTCCGTGTTAATTTATGGTTCGAATCCCGCACGTCACCTTTTGCATGATGCAAGCATTTTAAAATATGATGTAATAATTTGGTTAAGTTTTAATTTTACCTTGAGTCGGTAAGGATTAATTCAAACATTTGGTCAACATCCTTTAAGCTTGGACTGTTATGACACAAATATCGGAATTAATGAATACCTCCCTTTTTTATGATTTGAATTAATTAACATGTAAATCAAATGGGCCAAATGATGACAAATAAAATGAATATCAAACAAAGACTTGAAAATTATGCACACAAAGGCCCACTAAAAATCCTAACCTAAAAGGCCCAAATTATAGAAATTTAATTAGTGATCTAATTACTAATTAGGTGCATCTAGTATTAACTCTAAATTAATTAATCCTAAAAGGCTAGAGAACCCTAATAAATTATGAGTTTATCTTGTGATATGATAATTAATTTGATTAATTTTAAACTAGTATTCCAATGAGCCAATAATACTATTTAAAATAAGCCAAATTAATTAATCATGGCTTTAAATTAAAATGTTAGTCTAATTTCCATGTCAATTTTGCCTTAAAAGATTATTAAGAAGTGTTCAACCAATTTTAATGAAGTTAACATTTTCCCCAATAAACCAAAGGCAAATTTAAATTTACTAAACTGATTCGAACCTTAAGACTAACTACGGCTCTAAACTAATCCTAGGATTAACTTAGTTAATTTAAGGATCGTGCCCCTATTAGATGAGCACACGACCTAAATTAATTAAATTAGCTCCTAAACTAATCTAAAACTATCTTAAAACCCAAAGCCCAAAAAACAAGAAGCTCAAACTTCTAAACCTAGCCCAAACTAAAACAACCTAGCCAAGCCCATAAAAAAGGAAACCTATCATATTGAGAATATAGATTATATTGATTTAAAAAAACAAATTAAGTATGTTGCAGGGGAACATACATCATATCCTTTGTAGAATTAAATATATATTATATTTCTAAAAAAACCTATATTATAGGGTTTATAAAAAACTACATATTATGCATTTAATGAAAACTATACATTATGTATTTTGAAAAGCCATGTGTTATACCCTTCCCTTTTAAAAAAAAACTATATTATACTATATATATATATGAAAAATCATACATTGTATACAAAACTATACATTACATTAAAACCATGCTTTACATATAAAGCTCTAAACATATAGTATATAATGCGACCATGTAACACAAAAAAGAACAATCACACAATCATACAATTATCATACATGGCAAGAATATAATGTTGAAATTAAAGAAATTTAAATAATGAATTTAAACTTAAATATGCATGATTAAAGAGGGTTTTAACATTGAAAATTGGACCAAATTGCAAAGAAACCAAACAGAGGTGGGAAATGAAGAAAAGACTGTGACGTGATTGTAAACCAGTAAAAAGGCTCAAGGACTCAGGAAATAAATTAAAAAGACAGAATGGCCTGGGGGTAATTTGAAAATGCAGAGGGACTAAAATGGTGATTTCAAAAAGTGAAATGGCTTGTATAATACAATTTAATCGGGCGGAGGGATCGATAGGGTGATTTAACCATGCGGAGACCCTCCGGGCACAATTAAAATAGGGCGGAGGGACTCATAAAGCAATTTTACCAAAATTAAATGGGGCAGATTATATATTATAACGTTTTATTTTATTGTACCTCATTTGGCATAAAACCTAAGCCGGGCTCCCTCTCTACCTCTCTTCTTTTTTTCTAGAACGAGGATGAACACCGCCGTGGTGTTCATCCCCAAACCCAGAAACCACCGTAATACCCAGAATCTTGCCACGTTCTGCCGCGTAGGCCGCCACTCGCTGGCGACCGGCGAACCTAAATAGCAATGCCAAAGCACTCATTTCCTTCCCCTAAGCCCCGATCTGAGCCTAGTTTTGATAAAACCAAACGGAGATGCCTCTCCTTTTTAAAAACCGAAGAGAAAAAGCCCCTCCTTTTGAAAGCGAGATAAAAAACACCTCTCCCCTTAAGCCGATTCACTTCTCGTAGCACTGGAGGACACCACAAAGCTTATCATCGGAGGGGAACAAGCTTCAAAAGCGAAGTAAAAAAATCTAAACCTAATCTCTATATGCATGTTTTTAAAAGAGTAGAGATACCTTAGAAGGTTGCTTTCTATTACTTGTTGAGATCCCGAATGGGTTTACATGTCTGTTGGGTTTCTTTTATACCTGAGTGTTATATTTCTTAAATGAAAGAAAAAAAAGTTCCTATTGGTTGTCTCTACGATATGATATTTCTCTGATGTCCTTTTGATTTTCTGCCGATTGTTGTCTCTAATGCTTTTGTTCTTTTTCTTTGCCCGTGAGTCATGACGTTTCGCTGTGGAGGAAGGCGGTCAGATGGCAGGCGGCTTTTCTCTCCTGGAGCATCTTGCCGGTTTGAAAAGAGGAGGGGACCAAAGTGAAAAGCTGCTTGAAGAGGAAAGATCTCTGGATGCCATCGGATCTGCCAACGTGGAGATAGGATTGGATGGTCAATCACCGCGCGTGAGAGATAAAGCGGCAGACACGCGAGTAAGGAGTTGATAGACCGTGCATAAACCCTATGCGCGCGTGAGGGTATCTGAGTGGTCGCGCGTACGGCGCGTTGATTTCTCTAGAATGTTCCGCGTGGATCTCAGTCGTCCGATTATCATCCTGGATCCATCGACCTAGGATCAGTTGTGCAAGGAAAAGAGATAATTAGGGTTTTGTTGTTAGGGTTTGGTGTATTTAGGGCCTTATTGGGCCGATTATGTATTATTATTATATTTTTTGTTGTAAGTGGACTGTTGAATAAAAGGACTTGGGCTCTTATTTTAAATATGTTGGGCTTACTTATTTAGTCTTGTAGTTTTAATAATTGTAATACTAATTAATATAACAAAGATATATAATGGTAATAGTAATATCTATATGAACGTAATGGTAATAATAGTAGTGCAAATGATAGTTAAAGTCAAATATAACAACAATAAGATCTTAATAGTATACTATCTAGTAATAATAACGTTTAAGGGTCTTTCTCCCCCTTTTTTTAATTTTAATTTTAATTTTTCAAATGGATATAATACTTGACATTTAAGGGTTTTTATGATAATAAAAGTGAGGTATATTGTAAAAGCAAATGACAATACTAATCTATTTGATGTTTCTTTAAATAGTAAAGCCCTTATTTAAAAATGTAAAAAGAACGGGTTATCACCCCAGATAAATTTAGTGATTACAGCTGACCCTCTTTGCTTATCCTTGTGGAACAAGAATAGAGCAACGACCATAAGCACTAATTTTATCTGACTTCCTTTTCGGATGATTTTGCTCGTCCGAAGTGGCAGCGAACAAATCCAAGCAACTCGTTTTCCTGAAGCGGCGAAAACAAAGGGTAGCGATGGCACGTCCTTTTGAAGCAGGAATGGACGGTAAACAGCAAACGACTCGTTCCTCCGAAGCGGTAACAAACAAATCTAAATAGCTCGTTTCCCCAAAGAGGCAAAAACAAAGATGATGCTGATATGTCCTTTCGAAACGGTAATGGACGTGCCAGCTAACCTTCAAATGACTCATTCTTCCAAAACGACAGTGAACGAGTTAATGTCCTCAAATAGTAGACGGACTTGTCTCCTTGAACGACAGAAACAGTAAGTTCCTCCAAAGTGGTAATGAACACAAGGCAAATCTTTGAGTGAAGATATTGTTCCTTTTTTGGGCCTAACGGTTTTCTTTTTTGTCTCCTTAGTTCTAAAATCCATGGGTGACGGTTTTGAAATCTTTTGCTTGGAAATCTTTTATTAGGTTTTTGCTTTGTCCTGCTCCCCTCTCAAGGAGTACCTGATCCTACTTTTGAACCTGTAAGAGATGAACGACTATGAAGGAATGAGTTAGCATGCTCCTAATCTTAGGGGAGCCTAACTAGGTATGATGCATGAGTAAGGTCAACTTTCTTGGGCACTGGATTCTTCAAATTCAACCTTCCCTTATTCTCATTTCCTCTTTCGGGTGATGGTGATGCCCAATCTCTTACGCGGGTTCACTCATTATGCCTCTCTTTTCTCAAGTCCCTGATCTTTTGGTTCTAAAGCGCCCTTTCGAGTTTTCACTTTAGGAAGACGTTTTTTTTTCTTTTTCCTTTTTGGTTTTCTTTTCTTCTTCTTTTCTTTTTTTATTCTTTTTCTTCTATTTGCCCCTTTTTGTTCTTCTTTTGTTTTTGTTCTTCTTTTTTCTTTTCTCTTTTCTCTCTCTCTCTTTATTTTTGTTCTTTTTTTGGTGCCCTGACGAGTTTTCGCCTATCACTATGGGATTTTAACACGAGCAGCATTCAATCGCCTTGGCTTTGGCGAATTTTACCAACTTTACATTTAATGATCTTCTGCTTTTCCTTTGGCGAGTTCTTTTCCTATTTGGAAATAACATGCACTTGATAGATCAATTCATAGTAATGCCGAGAAATCCTCTGCTTTTTCACAATCTATGTTAATCTATCCGTCTGATGTTCGTGAAATAGACAACAAACATTAGAATAACACTTTATTGATACTAGAAGGGGTACTAAGACAATTTTGACAAGTATGGCAAACATGGGATGATATGGACGATATCAACCGTATGAATGATTAGAACCCATCGACCTAGGTAGATTCCTTGCTGGCCACACTTGGTTGGTACCTATGACGACTTAGGGGTCGAAGCATAGTTTTTCCTCTAGAACCAGGCTTGTTGATAGAATGCAAAGAATCTTGACTTATCTGAACTGCCTTATTCGTGTTTTCAATCCAGATCCTCCCTTGGTTTTAAGGCGCCCATATTCGGGATTTCACCATAAAACCTTTTTTTCTTATTTTCTCCATTTTTTCTTTTTTTAATCTTTTTTATGTTTTATTTATTTTTTTATTACTTTTTCTTTTCTTCTTGCCTCTTATGCGTAATAATTCTTGATAGAGCCTGAGTTGATCGGATTACTCAATTCCTTCCCATCCATTTCTGCTAAAATTAATGCTCTACTGGAGAAAACCTTTTTCATGACATAAGGTCCTTCCCAGTTTGGCATCCATTTCCCCCAAAAATCTCTTTGATTTAATAAGATCCTCTTAAGCACCAGATCTCCTACTCGAAACTCCCTCGGGTGCACCTTCTTGTTATAAGCCCGCATCATCCTTTTCTGATACATTTGGCTGTGACAGATGGCCTTCAACCCTTTTTCTTCAATAAGGTTCAATTGATCAATCCTAGCCTGCATCCATTTGGCTTCGTCCAATTTGACCTCATTCAAAATTCAAAGCGAGGGGATCTCTACCTCGATGGATAAAACCGCCTCTGTGTCGTACACTAGAGAATATGGCGTTGCCCCAGTAGAAGTTCTTATAGAGGTCCAATAGGTAAACAGGGCAAAGGGTAGCCTTTCGTGCCAATCTTTGAAAGTCTCTGTAGTTTTAGCTATGATCTTTTTTTATATTTTTATTTGTTGCTTCTATTGCTCAATTCATCTTGAGGTGATATACGGTAGAATTATGGTGCACGATTTTGAACTGTTCACACACTTTGGTCATCATCTTATTGTTCAGATTAGAAGTGTTGTCGGTGACAATTCTTTTGGGTAAACCAAAACGACATATGATTTCTTTCTTCAAGAACTTACAAACCACCGCTCTAGTGATGCTGGCATAAGAGGCGGACTTACACCCACTTGCTGAAGTAATTTATGGCTACCAAAATGAACCAATGCTCGTTGAAAGCTTTCGGGGGTATTTGACCAATGACATTCATGCCCCAAACAACAAAAGGCCACGGGGTATTCATGGTGCAGAGTGGAACTGGCAGAGAGTGTATCTTATAGGCATATACCTGGCATTTGTGGCACTTCTTGGAATAGCTAATGCAATCTCCCTCCATGGTTGACCAGAAGTAGCCATATCTCATTATTTTTCTTGCCATTGAGAATCTAATGGCATGGGTCTCATATAATTCTCCGTGGACTTTGGCTAGAATAACTTCAGCTTCTAGAGTATTGACACATCTTAAAAGTACCTGATTTTTGCTTCTTTTGTACAAAATCTCCCTATCAAGGACATATCCTGAGGCTAGCCTTCAGATAGTTCTTTTATCATTATTATCAGCCTCTTTCGGGTAAACCTGGAACTTGATGTATTGGAAGATGTCATGGTACCATGGTTTACCATCTTCATCCTTCTCCAAACTATAACAATGGGATGGTACCTCAAAAGTCTGCATTTATATTGACTTTATTTCGACCATCAAGTTCAAATTGAAAATGGCGGCCAAAGTTGCCAGGGCATCAGCCATCTAATTGTCCTCCCTTGGCAAGTAAACAAAGCTAACTTCTTCAAAATTCTCGACAAACTCTTGAATCAATTCATAGTACTTGATCAGGATCTCTAGTTTCCCACTCCTTCTGAAGCTGGTAGATCACCAAGGACGAGTCCCCAAAAACCTGGAGTGTTTTGACTTTCCTTTCAATGGCCGCACGAAGCCTCATGGCACAAGCCTCATACTCGGCTATGTTGTTGGTGCAGAAGAATTCCAACCTACCGGTAAAGGGGTAGTAGACCTCATCAGAAGAAATCAATACTGCCCCTATTCCATGTCCCAAGGCGTTGGACGCTCTGTCAAAGTAAAGCCTCCAGGCTTTTTCTTCGGCGATGGGCTCATTCTTGAAGACAGCACTTATCAAATCTTCGTCTGGAAAGTCAAAGTCTAACGGCTCATATTTGACAGCGCAACTTGTCAACAGATCTGCCACTACACTTCCTTTTACCGCCTTCTGGTTTACGTAAATAATATCGAATTCTGACAATAACATTTGCCAACAAGCCATTTTCTCGGTAAGCACGGGTGCCTCTATTAGAAACTTCAATGGGTCCAACGGGGAGATTAAGTAGGTGGTGTGATACAACATGTAATGCATGAGTCGCTTAGTAGCCATACCAAGGCACAACACAGCTTTTGGATTAAGGGATGTCGTGCTTCACACTCTGTGAACTTCTTGATTAAATAATAAATTGCCCTTTCTTTCTTGCCAGAGTCATCATGTTGACATAGCACGCAACCCATCAAATTTTCAAACGCGGTCAAATACAAGATTAACGGCCTATCTGGCACTGGTGCTACTAAAACCGGAGCGTTGATCAGATACGTCTTAATTTTTTCTAACGCTTCTTGGCAATCTTCGTTCCAGATTCTTGGGTTATTCTTTCGAAGAATTCTGAAGACAGGGTCATATTTCTCTGTTAATTGGGAAATAAATTGAGATATGTAATTCAACCTTCCCAAAAATCCCCAGACTTCCTTTTTTGTTTGAGGTGGTGGAAGATCTTGGATTGCTCTTACCTTGTCTGGGTCGATCTCGATTCCCTTCCGTCTTACCACAAAACCCAATAGTTTCTCGGATATAAATACAAAGGTACACTTGGCAGGGTTAAGCTTCAGCTGGTATTTCCTTAACCTCTGAAAGGGTTTTCGTAGATTCTGGATATGTTCCCCTTCGGTTCTTGATTTGGCTATCATGTTATCTACGTACACCTCGATTTCCTTGTGCATCATATCATGAAACAAGGTCACGATGGCTCGTTGATACGTCGCCTCGACGTTCTTCGACCCAAAAGGCATCATCTTATAACAAAATGTCCCTCGCATGGTCACAAAAATAGTCTTTTCCATGTCCTTGAGATACATTTTAATCTGTTTATACCCCGAAAAGCCATCCTTGAACGAGAACCAAGCGTTTTCGGCGGTATTATCAACCAAGGTGTCAATGTGAGGCAAAGGGAAGTTGACTTTGGGGTTTGCTTTGTTAAGGTCCCTATAGTCCACACACATGCAGACCTTCCCGTCTTTTTTGGGTACCGGCACTATATTGGCTACCCACTCAGGGTATTTGGAAACCTTTAAGAATCCTGCATCGAACTATTTTCGCACTTCTTCTCTAACTTTTAGCAACATGTCCGTCCTCATTCTCCAAAGCTTTTGTTGGACAGGTTTGCATTATGGCTTGATAGAGAGCTTGTACACCACAATATCTGCGTTCAAACCCGGCATGTCACGATATGTCCATGCAAACACATCCCTGAATTCTAAAAGTAATTCCACCAACTCCTTCCTAACTTCTGATTACAACATACTACCGATTCTTATTTCTTTCTTTTCCTCTTCAGTCCCTAGATTCAAGATCTCTACCTTTTCTTGGTAGGGACAGATTTACTTTTCTTCTCTTTCCATCATCCTCAATAACTCCTCTGGGACCTCATCATTCCCCTCGTCCATTTCTGCTAAGCATGCGGGTCGCTCGAAATCTACTTCGGGATTAGGTTCCGAATTATTCATACAGTTTTATGTTAAGAGGCTTGCACGATTATGAAAGCGTACATTAGAAATGGAACGAAGTAGTTTATAAGTGAATAGATAATAAATAAATAATAAAAATGAATGAATAAATGAATGAAATGAATGCTATGTTTGCCATTTGAAAAAGGATATAAAAAATGCTCATTTTATTAAAAGCGGATAAATAATGACATAGTGGCCTTTTTACAAAAGATGCACGTTACTCTTGGGCCAAAAGCAATGTGGTGGTTTTGGGCATTACTTTGATTCGAGTTTAACGACCACAGGCATATCCTCATAGGCCCAATTGGTGAGTTCTTCTCCCGGGAGGCATGGGCGAATCTTAGCCAAGGGTTGGATAACCTTGTCATCCTTGCAAATCACATTTACGTTCATTCCTTCCAAAGCTTCGCAGACCAATTCACGGAGATGTTTCTCTCCTTCTCGAATCGCTTCCTGGGCATCCTGTGCAGGATTCCTAAGTCTGCCTAATTTGAAGATACCTTTGAAATAGATATAGGTTATAGGGGCCCAAAGGATGTCATCCCCTCTGAGCTGAGCCTTCCTTTGCTCTTGTCTTTTCTTCCACTCTAGTCTCTTTTGTAGAAAATTTGGCCTATAACCGAGTCCGAATCGGTCGACCTTATGGATTACCCTGATGGGTTGAAGGTGTCCGTGTAGATTTCATCCCAAACCTTTCGCTTTTCTTGCCCTTCTTCCTAAAGTCTCAAACACTACCATTTTGGTACAACTGGACAGCTTAGGACAATGAAGTGGGTTCCCCTCAGCGACGAAAGTAACATTGACAAACTCCAATGCCCTTAATGTGCATTCCATCGCCTCTTCGTCCGTATAAACGTATGGTGTGTTTGAGGTAATCGAAGCGACGATGTCTTGCTCGATATTCACTATTACCAACTTTCCCTCGATAATAAATTTTAATTTCTAGTGTAGTGAAGACGGGACAGCGCCGACCGAATGTATCCACGACCTTCTTAGCAGGCAATTGTAGGATGGTCGGATGTCCATAACCATGAAGTCAACCATATATTTGGCAGGGCCAATAAGTAGGGGTACTTCTATCTTTCCAACCACATCTCGCTGGGTCCCGTCGAAGGAGCGCACTGTGTTATGACAAGGCTTCAGGTGTGAACTGTCAATTGGTAACCATTGTAGAATAGCCAGCGGTGTGACATTCAAGGCCAAGTCGTTGTCAATCAACACTCCTTGTAACACATAGCCCTTATAATAGGTGGTGATGTTCAGAGCCTTGGTGGACCCCCTTCCTTCTCCTGGTATTTCGTCATCGCTGAAAGTGGTGAAATTATTAGTAGTGATATATCCGACAATCCGATCCAACTTCTCAATTGTGATATCTTTTGGGACAAAAGCTTGATTCAAGATTTTCAACAATGTATCCCGGTGCTTTAATGAGTTTAGCAGAAGGTCTAATACCGAGATCCGAGTCGGCTACTTCCGTAGTTATTCTACAACGTTATATTCACTGTGTTTCAAAAATCTCAAAAATTCTTGGGCTTGGGTTTCTGTAACCGGTTTTTTAATCCTTGAACGTGGATCCTATTTGAACATCTTCTCAGGTTCAACCCCGACTTCCTTGCCTTTTCCTTCTTGCTCTTCTAGTGTCTTTTAGTTCTCCGGAGCGTAGCATCGACCACTCCTTGTGAGAAGCCCCACATCTTTTACTTCTTCGTTGTTTGGCTCCAAACGGTCCCCATGAACATGCTTCGTTTCCACCCCCATCTTCTCTCCTTTTGGCGAACTAGAGGAACCTGGTATCATAACACTTACAGTGTAATTCCACGGGACCATCTGCGTATCCTTGAAAGGGAAAGACTTCAGGGTAGCAATTATAATCTTGGTGTTCACCTTTGGCGTGCTTGCGTTGCCAGGCTGGAGACAGAGGACAAATGGTCTCTTCGCACTGTACTTGGCATTTTGATCCTCGGATGCGCAGACTTCAGATTCCCTTTTCCCTCATTCCTTCTCAAAAAACTTGATCTCCTAATTATTCATCATGTGTTGAACTAATTGGCGGAACTCTTCACAATCCTGAATCTCATGATCCCTTGGCTGATGGTATTCGTAGTACGGGCCACAAACCTTCTTCACGGTCACCATTGCTCGATCAATACAATAGGCCATACACAATTTCTGAAAGACCTATCTCAGCGGGGATCGTACCTCAGACACTCTTATTGTGGCTTTTCGAGCATATTCTTCTTCAATGACATTTTTACCCTGCCCCCCGTGGTTTGGTAGGGGATTATTGGCCGTACTGGGTTCACCCAACTGTAAGAATTCGGTCCGAATTAAATTTTGGACGAACTTCTTGAAGGTTACGCAGTTCTCGATTGAATGCCCGGGAACATCGGCATGGTACTCACAGTGTATCTTGGGATCATACCACGCCGGGTAAAGGGGTTGTAAGGTGTGATATGATAAGGTCGGACTAGATCTGCCTTATATAACTGTGAGTAGAGTTCTTTGTAAGACATTGGTATATGAGTGAAAGATCGATTCTTATTCTCCTTCTTGGGGCCCCTATCTTCCCTCTTGTTAAACCCTTGAGTACTTCCTGAAGTTGTCTGGGGTTGGGAGATAGTGAGGTTCTTAACGGCCTCATAAGTGTTGGTGTTGTTTACTTCATTGTCTCTTTTTGTAGCTCTTTCGTGACGACTCCCCGTTATCAATTCTCCCACTTTTAATAGTGGCCTCAATGCGTTCACTGGTCATTACTATTTCTCTGAAATTGCTAATAGGGTTGTTGATCAATCGATCGTAGAGTGTCCCCTTCAGCGTGTCTACGAACATCAGTGTGATTTCATTTTCAGAAAGTGGTGGCTGAACTTGGGCTGCTATATCGCGCCATCACTGAGTGTATTCCCGGAGGCTTTCATTACGCCTTTGCTCCATTCCTTGTAACAACAGACGACTATGGACCATATCAGCTATATGCTTGTACTGGTCATTAAAATTATTGGCCAAATCTTTCTATGACTTGATCTGAGCGCGAGTGAGCTGATTATACCATCTCGAAGCAGATCCTGCTAAATTGTCTTAAAAATATTAGATTAAAAGCTTTTCATTATCCGTGTACCCCACCATTTTTCGGTAAAACATGGTCAGATGGGTAGTGGGACAAGTTTTTCCATCAAATTTTTCAAAGTCTGGAGCCTTGAATTTGTAAGGAATTTCCACATCTGGGACTAAGTTGAGTTCTCTCGCGTTTAGCCCGTAGGGATCTTCTTCATCCTCCTTCACATAAAACTTCTCTTCAAGGTCCTTCCGGGTGTCCTCTAACTGTTTTGAGAATTCCTCCTTTACTTGGTTGAATTTCTCTAACTCATCAAAATCTGGGATGTTATCCCCAACATTTTTGGCATTTCTGATCATTATGCCCGACTGAGCTGGGGCAAAGGCGCCAGCCTGATGAGATAAAGACACTCCTTGTGGAGGGTTTGATGGATTGGTAAAGAGAGGGTTCTTGAAAACTGGGCATATGAGCAATCCCCCAAGTCTTGAGTTAGGTTCTCGACGGTCTCATTTCCTCTCAAGTTGGACTTTATTAGCTGAGAAATCTCCTTTATCATGTCCTGTTGGGACTTGATGTTGGTGTCCCTTAGTTCCTTTTGAGCTCGTTCCAACTGGCCTCTGAGGTCAGCCTCCAACTTGGCAAAATCCTCTTCTATTTTCCTTGTTTGTAAGCGAGTATGGTAGGAATGTGGAATGATTGTAATGTAAAGAACCAAAATGCTATCTTTCTTAAATAAAAACCCTTTTAATTAATCGATAGTAATTAGTCAAGATGCAAATAAATGTACTGACTAAAAGATCACTAGTATTCAAACAAAAAACATAGACAAAACACAAAAAATGCATGAATGCAAAGTGCAATACTGAGTTCAGCAAATATTATCGTTAAACGACTTGCATTAATGGAAACGTAGTCTGGTTACAATAACTTAAAGAAACCCACTACACATATGGCTTCAAGGTAGTATCGAGGTTAATAATGTCCCTTAGGATCCACACAATCCTTTCTCCTTATTCGGATTCATCGTCTATACGGTCATGAAGTTCGGTGGCATCTTCTGCCAGAAACTGTATCTTCTGAGCAACCTCTTGCATCTTGAGCAGTCCACCATGCCAACCCTTGCTCTTGTCTCTAGATTGTGAATGCGGCAAAGTGCGGGTGCTCCAAACTTGGTGTCGGACGTACTTGAATTGCTCCCCTAAGGCTGGCCACATAATCTTTAAGCGGTTGAACCTCATCTTCCAATTCTTCGACAAGCGCCATTAGAACTTGGTTTTCTGAGTTGCTGGCCTTTAACTTGCTAGTTGAGTCCTTGTGCTTGAAAAGAGACTTTTCCAAACACTTCACTTGATCTTTCAAGGCCTCATTTTGGTGTTTTTCCTTCTCAATCTGCCTAGAATCGGAGGTTTTTAGATTCTTCATTTCTTGGGTCAAAGCGAGCACTTGATCTTTGTACTCGTAATACATTCTTTTGTAGTTCTCATCTCGTGCCTTTTCTTTCTTAAGTCGAAGTTCTAACCCCTTGCTTGGTCCACCTTCTGCGATTCTCTTACCCCTGCTTAGCCTTTTGAGTTTCTGAATCTCCTCTTTCTCCAACTTAAGCTCGAGTTCCAACTTATTCTTTTTCCTCTGTAGACCCTTAATTACTCCCTCAAACTGTGTCTTCTCTAGTTCAAAGTCAAATTTCTCTTGGTGGGCCTTCTCTTCAAGCTTGAGGTACTTCTCTTGCTCTTCCTCCAGTTGCTTCCTCATTAAACTCGGCTTCGGTAGGGAGTGTGGACAATCTCTCTTCCATAGATCTTCTTCTACCAAAATTCAATCGAGGGATATTGTCGTTAACACGATTAAACCGCCATGCTTCGTATTTTAGAGTGACCATGTACGGGGCATTTACAATACTAACTCGTCTTGCATTATTCCATGTTGAGGAAGCGTTGTATACCATCATCTTATAGCCCTTCTCCCTTGCATAATCTACGTTGAACTCATTCAAACCCTTGGTGGCTGGCACGACTTGCTTGGAACCGTACTGTCTCAAAACTAGAAGAGACGCATACGCGGTATGCCCCCAAAGACCAAGTAGTGGTACCCATGGATGCTCTCAACAACCATGGTGCTCTCCAAACTATATATTTCTCTTTTAAACTCCTGAGGACATCTTGCCATACCTCATCAAACCTTCAGGTTGGCCAATCGTTCTTTCGTAGGAACTCCTCTAGAGGCAAGAACTTGCCGTCGTAAAGGGGCCTAGAGAAACTGGGATTGGTCCAAAAATGGCTGTAGAACCAAACAGTCAGAAGCTATGGGCATCCTCGAAAGTGCCCTCCACTATTCTCCCGACAAAACCTCAAAGATCGAAAAGTTTCGGCCAAGATTACGAGCACCGGGTTAGTCCCACTACTCAAACAGTCAAAAAGATCTAAAACCAATGGATCAATGAGTCCCAATGCTCGAGGAAAGAGTACCAATCTGTAAATCAACAATGCAAAGAGGTTGCGCTGGACTCGGCCCACAGGATGTACAGAGGCTAGGGTCAAAATCCCTTCCCACTTGAGATACTCCCTATTGTTCCAAGTAGTGACCTGTTGTTCAACCCATGTAAACAACGTGTCTGAAAACTTCTTTAGCTTAGCCCGAAAAGCCTTATTCTTACTCGGCTTAAAATACACCCGATTCATGTCAATCCTCTTACAATTTATAAGGTTCCGGTTACAATTGTCGGGGTTAGATCGAAATTACCAATTGTAGGCGGAGTTCCAGAAACCTACTAAGGCCTGCAATAGTGCTTGGTTAACAGGAACCTGTAGCAAATACGCGATGTCACCATACTCTTCCCTGAAAGTGCACTTTGTTTCAAAGTCCCAACTGTTCCAAACTAACTTCATATTAGACACATTGTTAAACCCTGTGTTCATGAATGTCGTGGCTGACATGGCGGATCTGAATCCAATGGTAATACTATCTCCCTCATGTAATTGTTCCTCTTCCGACCATATCTGAACATCAAAATTCTTTTTGTCGTTGCTGGGGACTAAATCTCCCATTGATCAAGTCTTTAACCTCATACTATTTCTAACTCGGTATACTCTTCATGACATGATTAAATATACAAAACAATAGATAAAAGGAAAGGAAGAAGCGTTAGTCAAGTGATGGTAAATAAATCGAATAACAAGAAACAGGTAAACGCAAAACAAAGAAAAAGCACAAGTATGCAAATAGGGAGATAAACCTAACCACATGATTTCTAGTTCACTAAGGTTATCCGCATGGCTCTAGCGGGGTGGGCTTCTTAGATTCTCACACATGGGTTCGGTTCTAGATAGGGGTACCCAAACCTATCTTATTACCTACTAAGGCAACAAGAACCCCAATTATGGCCCATCACAAGCTTGCAAATTGGTTTCGATAAGCACAACCTAATAACGTGGAGGGATGCTCACGTGTCAAGAGGCGTGGATTCCGAAAGTGAATTACCGACCCGTAAAGGGCTACTTACGTGGGTATGTGGCGTTTCACTCCCACTTAAGGGATGGAGCTAGGGTATAGAGCTTGATGAAATGGTGCAACACATGTCGGTGATTCCTTAGAAATTAAATGAAAAATTAATTCAAAGGCCGCCAATTATCAAAGCTCGTTCAATTGTAGTTACATTTTCAAGAAATGATCAACCTCACTAGAATCGATTAAAATTCTGACAATTTTCCATCATTAAAAACGGAAAATATTTTCTTGGCCAAACTCTCCTTTTGTTTTGCAAAAAACAAAAATGACATCCCCAGCGAAGTCGCCATATTGTAGCGACATCTTTTGAAAACTTTTAACACAAGAGTATCAAAGCATTTTTTATTATTTTTTAAAAGGAAGTCAGCTACTAATTATCCCCTAAATCAAATATTTGAAACCTTAGCTTAACAATGGGGATTTATTTTGAAAAACTATTTTCTTTTGAAAATCAATAAAAACTTAGAGTCGCCACCGGCCACTTGGATAAGGTAGGCCGGACACAACAAAACCAGGGATTTAATATGAAGGGGTCTGGGAGTTGGTTATGCGTAGGGAAGGATTAGCTCACCCATCACGCCCAGAAATCGGTACCAAAATACTTGTTGCTTTTAATCAAAGGAAATTGTCGGAATTTGAAAGGAATTTAATTTTATGACCTTAATTGAAAACTAACCATAATTGAACAGGCTTTATCAAACTAATGGATTCAAATTAATTGGACTTTTAATTAATAAGGATGACGATACATCAGACCATAGATTAAACAGACATCGAATAAGCCCGACTGTCGTGTTAGTTTATGGTTCGAATCCTGCACGTCACCATTATGGATGATGCAAGAATTTTAAAATATGATGTAATGATTTGGTTAAGTTTTAATTTTACCTTGACTCAGTAAAGATTAATTCAAACATTTGGTCAACATCATTTAAGCTCGGACTGTTATGACACAAATATCGGAATTAATGAATACCTCCCTTTTTTATGATTTGAATTAATTATCATGGAAATCAAATGGGCCAAATGATGACAAATAAAATGAATGTCAAACAAAGACTTGAAAATTAAGCACACAAAGGCCCACTAAAAATCCTAACCTAAAAGGCCCAAATTATAGAAATTTAATTAGTGATCTAATTACTAATTAGGTGCTTCTAGTATTAACTCTAAATTAATTAATCCTAAAAAGGCTAGAGAACCCTAATAAATTATGAGTTATCTTGTGATATGATAATTAATTTGATTAATTTTAAACTAGTATTCCAATGAGCCAAGAATACTATTTAAAATAAGCCAAATTAATTAATCATGGCTTTAAATTAAAATGTTAGTCTAATTTTCATGTCAATTTTACCTTAAAAGATAATTAAGAGGTGTTCAACCAATTTTAATGAAGTTAACATTTACCCCAATAAACCAAAGGCAAATTTAAATTTGCTAAACTGATTTGAACCTTAAGGCTAACTACGGCTCTAAAACTAATCCTAAGATTAACTTAATTAATTTAAGGATCGTGCCCCTATTAGATGAGCACACGACCTAAATTAATTAAATTATCTCCTAAACTAATATAAAACTACCTTAACAACCCAAATCCCAAAAAACAAGAAGCCCAAACTAAAACTACCTAGCCAAGCCCATAAAAAAGAAAACCTATCATATTGAGAATATAGATTAAATTGATTTAAAAAAACAAATTAAGTATGTTAGAAGGGGAACATACATCTTATCCTTTGTACAATTACATATATATTGTATTTCTAAAAAAACCTATATTATAGGGTTTATAAAAACTACATATTATGCATTTAATGAAAAACTATACATTATGTATTTTGAAAAGCCATGTGTTATACCCTTCCCCCTTTTTAAAAAAAAACTATATTATACTATATATATGAAAAATCATACATTGTATACAAAACTATATACATTAAAACCATGTTTTACATATAAAGCTCTAAACATATAGTATATAATACGACCATGTAACACAAAAATGAACAATCACACAATCATACAATTATCATACATGGCAAGAATATAATGTTGAAATTAAAGAAATTTAAATACTGAATTTAAACTTAAATATGCATGATTAAATAGGGCTTTAACACTGGAAATTGGACCAAATTGCAAAGAAACCAAACAGAGGGGGGAAATGAAGAAAAGCCTGGGACGTGATTGTAAACCAATAAAAAGGCTTAGGGACCCGGGAAATAAATTAAAAAGACGGAATGGCCTCAGGGGTAATTTGAAAATGCAGAGAGACTAAAATGGTAATTTCAAAAAGCGGAATAGCTTGTATAATATAATTTAACTGGGCGAAGGGACCGATAGGGTGATTTACCCATGCAGAGACCCTTCGGGCGCAATTAAAATAGGGCGGAGGGACTCACAAAGCAATTTTACCAAAATTAAATGGGGCAAATTATATATTATAACTTTTTTTACCACTTTTGGCATAAAACCTAAGCCGGGCTCCCTCTCTACCTCTCTTCTTTTTTTCTAGAACGGGGATGAACACCGCCGTGGTGTTCATCCCCAAACCCAAAAACCACCGCAATACCCAGAATTTGGCCACGTCCTGTCGCGTCGGCTGTCGCTCGCTGATGACCGGCGAACCTAAATAGCAAAGCCAAAACACTCATTTCCTTCCCCTGAGCCCCGATATGAGCCTACTTTTGATAAAAACCAAACGGAGATCCCTCTCCTTTTTAAAAACCAAAGTGAAAAAGGCCCACTTTTGAAAGTGAGACGAAAAACACCTCTCCCCTTAAACCGATTCACTTCTCGTAGCGCCGGAGGACACCACAAAGCTTATCATCG
Source organism: Hibiscus mutabilis (assembly GCA_019671005.1). Lineage (NCBI taxonomy): Eukaryota > Viridiplantae > Streptophyta > Magnoliopsida > Malvales > Malvaceae > Hibiscus > Hibiscus mutabilis. The sequence goes on along the minus strand of CM033745.1, from coordinate 29,177,629 downwards.
GAGGGGAACAAGCTTCAACAGTGAAGGTAAAAAAAATCTAAACCTAATCTCTATATGCATGCTTTTAAAAGAGTGGAGATACCTTAGAAGGTTGCTTTCTATTACTTGCTAAAATCCCGAATGGTTTTACATGTATGTTGGGTTTCTTTCTATACCCGAGTGTTATATTGCTTAAATGAAAGAAAAATAAAGTTCCTATTGGTTGTCTCTGCGATATGATATTTCTCTGATGTCCTTTTGACTTTTTTCGATTGTTGTCTCTAATTCTTTTGTTCTTGTTCTTTTCCCATGAGCCGTGACGTTTGGCTATGGAGGAGGGCGGTCAAATGGCGGGCGGCGCTTGTCTCCTAGAGCATCGTGGCGGTTTGAAAAGATGAGGGGACCAGAGTGAGAAGCTGCTTGAAAAGGAAGGATCTTTGGAGGCCGTCGGATCTGCCAGCGTGGAGATGGGATTGGACGGTCAATCACCGCGCGTGAGAGATGAAGCGGCAAACGTGCGAGTGTGGAGTTGATAGACTGTGCGTGAACCCTATGCGGGCATGGGGGTATCTTAGTGGTCGCGTCTGCGGCACGTGGATTTCTCTGGAATATTCCACGCAAATCTCAGCCGTCCGATTATCATCTTAGATCCAACGGCCTAGGATCATTTGTGCAAGGAAAAGAGATAATTAGGGTTTCCTTTGTTAGGGTTTGGTGTATTTAGGGCCTTACTGGGCCGATTATGTATTATTATTATATTTTTTGTTGTAAGTGGACTGTTGAATAAAAGGATTTGGGCTCTTATTTTAAATATGTTGGGCTTACTTATTTAGTCTTGTAGTTTTAATTATTGTAATACTTATTAATATAACAAAGATATATAATGGTAATAATAATATCTATATGAACGTAATGATAATAATAATAATAGTGCAAATGATAGTTAAAGTCAAATATAACAACAATAAGATTTTAATAGTATACTATCTAGTAATAATAACGTTTAAGGGTCTTTCTCCCCTTTTTTTAATTTTAATTATAATTTTTTAAATGGATATAATACTTGACGTTTAAGGGTTTTTATGATATTAAAAGTGAGGTATATAGTAAAAGCAAATGACAATACTAATCTATTTGATGTTTCTTTGAATAATAAAGCCCTTATTTAAAAATGTAAAAAATGGGTTATCACCCCGGATAAAATTAGTGATTACACTAACCCCTAAAACTAAAAGACACGCGTAAATTAAAGTTTACATGGTCAGTGTATCAAAAAATTTTCCTACTTACGTTGTGTGCCTCCTTAAAAACCACATTAAGCCTAAATGGAGAATAATAGTTAAAACAAAATAAAACCAAGAATTAAGAACCAACACCATAGTCGCAACAATGAACCAAAGCTCGAATAAAATAAGCAAATAAACCAACACCATAGTCGCACCAAAGAAAGTCAAAGACTTAACCATAGTTAATGGCAAAACCCAGCAAGCAACACCAAGCCCAAAAGGCATGCCCTCAAACTCATGCAAGCTGCTCGACGAGCGCATAAAAGCACTCAGCACAAAGCCCAGTCATATCAATGCACCAACAGTAGCACACAGCATGAATCCACCAAAATCCCCAAACTGCCTACACGAACACATATCCAAATCTGTCATGCAACTCGAGCGCAACAGACAATCAACCTGCAGCCCCATCCTTATAAACAAGCTTGAAGCAACACAACTCACTCAACTCCTTTGGATAGTGCATTCACAAAAGAATTCGCCTAACAAAACATATGGTGGAAACATATATTCGACAGCGAAAAACAATGAGAATCAATGGTGGAGAAGACATCCCAAAGCCTCCAAGGCTGTCATTGGTTGTGCAAATCCACCCAGCAGCAATTATTGAATCCGATTCAATGACCACACCACAATATGTCCAAGACAACTTCGGCACCATAGACAAAGAAAACTCAATTGCTCGCACCTCTGCTACGTTAAAGTCCAAAATGCATAAGGGACCAGAAATTACTGCGAGAGTTTTCTCAGTATCATCTTGCAACACTCCACCAAATCCCGTAGGCCTGGTTTACCCCCAGCCGATCTATCGACATTGAATTAGAATGTAGCCATATCCCAACATATACCAAGACAAAGATTTCAAGGAGTGTCTGAACTAATGTAATTGCCATGACATTTCCACCACACAGCCTCGACAATATTAAACTTCTCCGTATAAGCCTTTCCCCAAAAGAATGAATGAAGCTTAATAAAAAAAAACACATCTCCTCAAGTGGTAGCCGCTTCTCATTAAAGCCAACTCATTTCGTGCAAGCAATATCGACCAAAGTAACGAAGCCACACATATAATCCACCATTTACGTTGCACACTAGAGAATAAACACATACAATTCGCATCAAAGAACTCCGAAAGCCTTTCCAACAAAGCCAAACTCACACCCCACCAAACCAAAAACCAATACCAAATCGAACGAATTACCGCATAAAAATAAAGAAGATGATCAACATCTTCCTCATCAAAGCTGCACTACACACAAGGGCTCTTATTCTCAGCCAAAGGCACCCCATGTTGGCGTAGAAACTGAAACACGAGCAATCAACTCAACCAAAGAAATGCTCGGACTTTCGGTGGAACTAAAACCTTACAAGCAAAGCAACCACCAACAGTCACATCACCTATCTTATCGAGCAACAACAAATTGGAAAGAGTTCTAACTAAGAAATGCCTATGAGAAGAATCATGTTAGAAAATATATTGTTGCAAAACAAGGCATGAGCACTGACATGATAGATAAAAATTATTTAAATAAAAGCGGCAACCATCTCGTGGTAAACCACTGCTTTAGAAGGAAACTCGGTTTGATGTGAATAATCACTACAATTGGTCGAATTTCCCCTGAAATTAGCACTGTCTCTCTGATAACTCGAACACCTAAAAATAGGAGTAGACAAAAGTGATACTGATCTTTTCTTTAAAATAGAAACTCACGAAAAACCGTAGAAGCTTTTGTAAGAAACACTTGAAATCGTTTAGAAAGTAGTGAGAACAAAATATGTTATTTTTCTTAGATCTACTCAAATAAAAAAGAAACATGCTCTATTTATAAGCATATTTTAGAGAACAAAAATGTCAAATACAGAAAACATTTAAATTAATCTTAAACGTTGAATTAATTCTGTTCCGAAACTATCTATACCCCTTAATATCAGCACATCAATTCCATTTAAAATGGAATATTAAACGTGAGAAATCGGACTGAATTCATACCACAATTCAAATCAATTAACGTGGTAAAATCAATATGAATTGCAACATTTATTGCTGCAGCTATACCAAACCAATCCAAATTGCAAACTCAATGCAATTTATGCTGGCAAATCAATGAAAATAACGCGCGCGGCTGCGATAATTAAGGGGCATGTATGCACGGTTGACCATTCGAAATCCATTTAAACACCAGTTTCAAGAATAAGAAATTATTTTACAGTTTAGAACATGGAATTACATGCATTACTCCCTTCAGCATTACCAACATTCCCCCACTAATGCGAAAGAATTCTTTTGTAAAACTTGAGAAATTTTGAAGTTTTAAAGAGACAAGAAGAGAAATAGCGAGATTAACCGCTTAAGCACTAGTGAACGTATCTGGAACTAGTACATAGTGAAAATGAGTAATTCTTCTCTTAACGAGTGAACGAATATGAAACTTGTTTAGATATGAGAGAATTCATAACACACGACTAACCTCATTTATCCACCAAAGTCCTCGATAAATCAACAAAGAATATATATATATAGTCACAATACCTCGAGATTCTAGTAAGTGTATTAGAAAAACGTCCCAACATTTTTCATAGGAGGTGGTTAATCTTTTTCACTTACGTAGGTAATTTCATGTGGTTTATCTCAACATAAACCGCCCGAATCAAGGTTATGAAATTATTAAGAGCTTGTACAACAGCTCATCCACACAATAAATAAGGTGAATTTCTTCAAGTTCATCTTAAATGAACCACTCAAACTCTGGGATAAGAAATTATTAAGAATAAATACTCAACCTCTTTAACCAATGCATTCAATGAGTCATTCTCAAATAGAATCACCCAAACTCTTAGGATTAAATTCATTAAGAGTTTAAGAAAACTCATCCTCTCTAGCAGCAAGTTCATATAGTCCTCCGCAATAGGACCACTCACTCAACACTGGGTTATGAACTTATTAAGGGTAGATTTTCATCCAAAATTGGTAAATTCATCAAGTCTTTCTCATTAAGACCACCCAAAGCTTGGGCTATGAATTTATTAAGAGCAATAAAGTTCATCTTGTGCATGTACATTATTCATTATATGGATAAGCAAGAATGTACACTATGAGTCTTTTTATAGTTTCGTTTCCACATTAAACTTAAACAAACCAAGTTGGATTTCCACCACGAATTCACCAACCAACGGGCTTTAGGCCCATCCCCCTTGACGAATCCAGAACCAATTTCTGACTTAACCCTTTGGTAATTAGATCAGCCAGGTTCCTTTTTGACTTTACATTCTCTAAAAAGAATATTCCACTCATTACTAAATGCCTTACTGATTCATATCTTATGCGAATGTGTCTTTTCTTACCATTGTAAGGTTTGCTAGGAGCCACACATATCGCAGACAGCGAATCACATAACAAAGATACAGAAGGAGTCAGTTTTCCCATAATGGAATTAATGCTAATATTTCCTTAGTCACTCGGCTTCTTGCCTAGATAGGTCGAAAGCGATAAACTCTTACTCCATAGTAGAATGAGCAATGCACGTTTTCTTAAAAAGGTTCCACAAAATCGCTACTTCGCCTAGCATGAAAACATACTCAGTCATAGTGCTTATCTCATTGATAACTCAGTTAGCATCACAGTATCCCTCTAGGACTGCAAGATAGCTAACAAGCTCTAGTTTTCATGCAATTGTACCTTTAAGGTATTTTAGTAAGCGCTTGAGTGCAATGAGTATATCTACTTTTGTTACATAGACTTATGCATTCTCTTATAGGCTTGATTATAATATCACACATTTGATAGTTTATGAGTCTCGTAACAATATAACAAAAAATGTAGGATTTTCTCATAAAATCTCAACAAGGCACATTTTGCTAAGTTAAGAGCTCTCAGCTCAGACCCCCACAATAAAGCTAGTAAAGCATATTTACTTTACAAACTTTCACAAAAGTTGCTCTATTCAAAATAAACAGATACCCTCTAGTAGTGTGTTATCACTACATTATCGATTACCCAATTTATATCGCATTTTTGGGTATCTCCGATAAAACTAAGTTTATAACTCTCTTTAAACTTTTAAGTAAACACTTAAGACTTTCATAGTCATTACTTGGATTATGGGTAGGTCTATCAACTATCAAGTCCAATAGAACTCTCAAAATTTTAGCATTCTCACAAATTGAAACATTGTTCATTTAACTCAAATTGTATGCTAAGTTTGACAAATCCCTTCATTACTAAAACTTCTCTAAAAAGACTTCACTTAAATAATATCTTTCATTAGTTTTAGTAATTTTCTATTTTTAAGATAATTAACCCATCCAAGTTTTGTTCATTTTAATTTAAGAGAACAAAAAATTCTCTTAGTTTCATGCAGCTACTCGTAATATCAGACATATGCGTATAAAGTGTAAGTTTATATGTCTTCACATCATATTGCACGAAATTATTTTTTTTCAGACATCCCCAAAATTTCTACCAATTTTAGGGTAGAAAATAAATCTTTAAATACAAAGGTGCCTTAATAAACTTTATATATATAACACATGAACAAATCACATCTAACATACTCAATTTCACTAGAGTAAAGTAATAATAGGTTTCAAACATCAAACTCTTATTTAAACATAACATGTTATATTTTCATGTGTTTATATTCTCAACACTCTACTAATCAGAAAAATTAGTAAATATGATTTTCAATTATTATGAAATTTCTTTTATCTTACTCAATGGGAATTTCATCTTTTCCTAATTCTTCATAAGTGTTTCAAGAAATTAGGAATATTATGAGAAAGTTTATTAGGAATTTTCAACTTTTCCTAGCAAAAGGAAATTTATCTCAAATAAATTATAGAGATTTCAACGCAACTTCTAAGATAAATCATCTATTTTCTTTCCTATACTTAGGAAAATAACACACAAGAGATTTAATAGCTACAACCAATCTTTTAGTAGCACTGGAGTCTACCATATTCCATTCATATTAATATCTAAAGAGACGACCATATATTTTATTTTCTATAACTAAATTCGGTATTCTACTCAACCAAATTAATCTTCACTCTTTTAACTTCTACACTATGTTTAAAGAGATCTTATTTCTCATAGTATTTTTATAAAAGTAAGCACATTAAAAAAATGCACCAAGTAGGTTACCATGAAAGAGAGGTTGTGCACTACACACGCTTAAAAATAAGGTTTTTCATAGAATCAATCCTAGAAATGTATTTTCATAATACTTTCCGATAAACTCATTTATAAATTTTCTCTTTCTTTAATGCCTCTTAAAGAATTATGCTTGATACTGTTACTCACGACAATATCTTATTAAGCATACATATTTTGAGCTCACTACTAGCTTAGCCTTAGTCTTAATCCTTTTACTAGTGATTTATCTCAGTACATAATATATCTACTAAGTTTTAAAGGCCAGCTTAAAGGCTCATTTAAATTAATTCATTATTTTATAAAAGCATGAATTAACATGTAACAAGTTTAAATAATCTGACCTCACAAGTAGAATCATAATTAACAAATAGACTTGTTCATTCTCACCATGCATGCATCTTCAATCTTTTGTCACGGGCCGTCAGCCAAGGCCTGAGTCATTGGCACCACGGGGTGCACACCAGGGTTCCTAAGAGGTTCAGATAGAGATCTTGGGCCCAAAGAGACCACCAGACTTAGCCCGATTCGTGAGAGATTCTAGAAAGCATATCCATCCACTTTGACCTATGTAAACTTCCCTTGTATACATAGGATTTGTTACCATAGATAGATGGGAATATTCCCAGGATTGTACCATTGTGGTTGGTGGACTTTGATCTTAGCCGTCGATGTAAATTTGTATAGACCGTCGAATTAGGGGGAACTCAACTATAAATAGAGGCCTTCCCCTCCTCATTTCATGTATCCAAGTTTCCAAGGAATAAAGGCATTTACTCTAAATCCCCTAAGTGTTCTTGTGTTCTTTCTTTGTTCTTGAGCGTTCTTTCGAAGTTCTTCTTTGCTCATCTCTTTTGATCCGATTCCGCGTAGAACGCTTTGCGTTTGTCGGTGCTTGGGAAGTTTGATCTTCCGAGAGGGTTGAAAAGGCTTACTTAGGCGTTTGTCTTGAGTCACATCGCCTAAGGCCGCACGGTGAGCTGGTTGGAAATCTAGCCACGTGACAGTTGGTATCAGAGCCTTGTTCGAGCGACGTGAGCTAGTTCGAGGCACGAAGCATCGAGTTGAGATGGCACCAAGGAAGGGAGAGAATGCTGCTGCAAGCCAGAAGGGTGTGGAGACCCAGGCAGACAAAGGAAGTCGAGCAAACTCGAGGGACAAGTTGTCGGCGCTCGAGGAGAGGGTCACCAGGCTTGAGGGATCTATGAAGGATTCTGGGGAGTGACTCGACGTGGTGGATACACGGCTCGAGGAGATGGATGACTAGGGTGATCAGTCAGAGGGAAAAAGAGATGCTCTCGAAGCCATGTTGAAGGCATTGAGGGTGGAAATGGTGGATCTCAAGGCGGAAGTGATGGTTTATCAGGCTGCCATGCGGAACGGTGTGTTAACCACGATAACACCTAGACCAATGAAGGACATTTTGAAGCCAAGAGAGTTGAAGGAGAACCGGTCGGCGAAAGATGTTGAGAACTTCATTTGGTGCATGGAGCGGTACTTCCAGGCAATGAGCATCACAGACGATGCCGAGAAGGTAAATACTGCTGTTGTTTACTTGACTGACATTGCTCTGTTATGGTGGCGACGTAGGTGCCTTGATGAGAATAGTGGGGGCACGGGCATTGGAACATGGGAGGAGTTTCAAGCGGAGTTCAAGCAGCAGTTTTGCCCGAGTAACACGGAGAAAGAAGCCAGGACCAAATTTAGGAGGCTTCGACACGATGGATCCATTGCGGATTACATCCAGGAGTTTAATGAACTACAACTCCTTATCCCCGGCTTGTGTGAGAATGATGCGCTTTTCACGTTTATGGATGGATTGAAGCCATGGGCCAGGACCGAGTTAGAGCGGAGGGATGCACAGGAACTTTCCAAAACCCTAGCCATTGCGGAGTCCTTGACCGATTATAGTGCTTACAAGTACATGAAGTCCAAGTCTTCCAAGCCCCATGGCAAGGGTATTGGTGGGAGAGACGAGGACGTGTCCGGAGATAGTAGCGATGATGGCAAGGAGAGGCCATCGACCAAGCCAAACCGGTACGCAAAACCAGATGATCGGAAGGAAAGAGTTCTTATGGGGGTGCATGGCGGGACGCAAAACCAAGTCAGAACTGTTAGGAAAGAGTTCCTACGATCAAGATGTACCTGGGACGGGAAATTTTGCATGGCGGTGCAAGCCAATGTGAGCAGTCCTTATGGAGGGACATCTGAATCAGAGTTATGTGCTCTTTATGGGGAGAGCGATCCTTATAGGGGGACAATCAAGTCAGATTCCGAATTGAATGCAAGCCAAGGTACGCGGAAGGAAGCTTCAGGATCGATCTCAACTTTGTTCGAGAGGCGCGACGAGGGCGTCACCAAGTTTGTTGGGGAGATTGTCACGGGCCATCAGCCAAGGCCCGAGTCATTGGCACCACGGGGTGCACACCAGGGTTCCCAAGAGGTTCAGATAGAGATCTTAGGCCCAAAGAGACCACCAGACTTAGCCCGATCCGTGGGAGATTCTAGAAAGCATATCCATCCACTTTGACCTATGTAAACTTGCCTTGTATACATAGGATTTGTTACCATAGATAGATGGGAATATTCTCAGGATTGTACCATTGTGGTTGGTGGGCTTTGATCTTAGCCGTCGATGCAAATTTGTATAGACCGTCGGATTAGGGGGAACTCAACTATAAATAGAAGCCTTCCCCTCCTCATTTCATGTATCCAAGTTTCCAAGAAACAAAGGCATTTACTCTAAATCCTCTGAGTGTTCTTTCTTTGTTCTTGAGCGTTATTTCGAAGTTCTTCTTCGCTCATCTCTTTTGATTCGATTCCGCATAGAACGCTTTGCGTTTGTCAGTGCTTGGGAAGTTTGATCTTCCGAGAGGGTTGAAAAGGCTTACTTAGGCGTTTGTCTTGAGTCACATCGCCTAAGGCCGCACGGTGGGCTGGTTGGAAATCTAGCCACGTGACACTTTGCATCACCATCTTTAACAAAAAATGACCCCAAAATTTATCGTGACAGTCACTTCATCCGAATCATCTTTTTTGAGTCTTCTAAATTCAAATGAAGATTATACATGATTAGTCACGAAAATAATTTATTAACAGTAATAAAATTAAAATAATTTATAGATAGTAACAAGATTCTTATCATTAAAATTTTAGTTTCTAATCTTCAGCAGAATACAAAAACCAAGCTAAAATTTAACAACTATTTGGTTTGCAGAATTTTCCATTTCAACGTCATCATCTTCATACTTCTCCAAAATTATAACTGTCATGTTGTCTTTATAAATTTCTCAAAAAAAATTATTAGTACAACAAACCACAATTATTTTCACCTTAGATTCCTAAGGCTAAATAATATTATCCCACGTGAAAGTAGATGATTGCTCATCTCCACGTATCAACTATCATACATGCATTTAATATCATAATAAAAGTTCATTGAATTACACGTTACAATGACTTAAAAAATAATAATATAATTTTTATGCATGACTTCCTTCACCAACATAATAATTATTCTCTAATAATAATTATTAAGCTTAAAATTATAAAAGTATCACGACTTTTTAACGCATATGGAATTACCTTAGTAAAACCATGTATTAAGGTTTTATAATGCTCTCCTTTATAATTCAATTGAAACCAATGCCTATATAGTTCAATTGAAGCCAACGCGTCATTATTTTTTATCATATTTTATTATGCTCTCATAAAAATAGACTATTAAAGACACATAATTGATACATACATAATAACATGTGGATATATTATCCAATTATGAGAATATCAATGCATTAATAACCATTTAATCATATTCAGCAACAAAACGTTCTCATAAATATTGTTTAAATGTTTTAATATTTTATTAAAACCTTAAACGTTAATGCAATTAGGCACAGCTAAAATAACCTTTATAAATTGATCTCTCCCATCAATGCAGCTAATTAATAAAATGTTTAACATTTTGTCATTTAATTGGCCTCTTATTATCTAATTAAACATTTTATCATTTTCCAGATTCAAACGAACCATACCTGATAAATTGAATCATAACCAAAGAAAGAAAGAACTCGAGTTGAAGTATCAATCGTCTTCAGTCATAAGTTCTCCTTCGTGGTATAGCAACGGTCTAAAATTTGCTTCTAAATTGTTAGAAAATATACTACTGCAAAGAGAGGCGTGAGCACTAAATGATAGAAAAAATATTTAAATAAAAGCAGCAATTGTATTGTTGTGAACCACTGCCTTAAAAATAAATTCGACCCGATATGTGTAATTACTGCAATTGGTCAAATACTCCTGAGATTAATACGGTCTCTCGTATACCAAAAATCAGAGCAGACAAAGGTGGTACTGATCTCCTCTTTAAAATTGAAACTCACGAAAAGCTATAGAAACTTTTGTAAGAAACACTTCAAATCCGTTTAGAAAGTAGTGAGAACAAAATGTTATTTTTCTTGGATATACTCAAATAAAAAAGAAACATGCTCTATTTATAAGCATATTTTAGAGGACAAAAACGTCAAATACAAACAACATTTAAATTAATATTAAATGTTGAATTAATTTTGTTTCGAAACTGTCCATACCCCTTAATATCAGCCCATCAATTCCATTTAAAATGGAAAATATTAAACATGAGAAATCGGATTGAATTCATACCACAATTCAAAGTAATTAACTTGGTAAAATCAATATGAATTGCAACATTTACTGCTGCAGCTATACCAAACCAATCCAAATTGCAAACTCAATGCAATTTATGCTGGCAAATCAATGCAAATAACGCACGCGGCTGCGGCAATTAAGGTGCATGTATGCACGGCGACCAGTCAAAATCCATTTAAACACCAGTTTCAAGAATTATAAATAATAGAATAAGAAATTCTTTTACAGTTTAGAACGTGAAATTACAGGCATTACTCCTTTGAGCATTACCAACAGATCAGGCTTCCTATTGAAAGTGTCACAAATCCCCACCCGTAACACCATCGGGTTTAATAAAAAAAAAAATTTCAAGCTGGCGCAAATCACGACGAAAAAAACAACCAATGATCGTGTAGAAGAGAACCATCACAAACATACTCAATCGCCATAGTCAATTTATTGGTCGCAATAGAAAATAAACACGAAAACATATCTTTCAATGCATGTTCCTCACACCAAGGATCCACCCAAAAAGAATCTTCTCCCCACAATCCACTCTCCATACATAATTCAAAGAACCGCATGAGAAGCCACACTATCACTCGAAATCATGGTAACAGTATGTCTCCATATAGCCGACATCGAATATCTCTGCGTTGTATTAATCCGCCACCATTGCACATTCTCATCATATTTAGCGACAATCAAAGGTCACCACAACAAGGATGTGTCATGAGCGTACCTCCATGACCACGTAAAAAGTAGAGCCAAGCTCTTAACAAGAAGATCGGCCACTCCCAAATCACCAAGATGGCGAGGTTGACAAACAACCTCCCAAATAAATCGACTCATCCGACGTTGTAAGTCAACATCGCCCCCAAAGAAAGGTTCGACGAATCTTATCAATCATAACAATCACTTCTTTTGGGACCAAGAAGACACACGTATAGTAAAAACAGAAAGGACCGAGTTAACCAATGTAACACGTGCAGCGATCGAAAGTGAACCCTTCTTCCAACCAGCCAGCTTCAATAAAATCGACTGTTGACTGGCTCCCATATATCTTTGCTCTGGGGATTTACACCCAAAGGAAATCCTAAATAGTTAAATGGCAACTTTCTTGTCTAACAACCCAATGCGCGTGCTGCCTACTCAACAACATCCATAGCCACGCCAAAGGCAAATAGTAAAGATTTGTGAAAATTAATGTGCAAACCTAAAAATAATGCAAGACACGACATTAGTCGCACAAGCAAGATATTCTTCAAAAAAAGAGGAGGGTATCATCCACAAACTAAAAATGGGAAACAGAGAAGCCTTTCGAAATTGAAATTCCCCAGATAACCTAGCATCACTTGCCAAAAACATCAATTGATGTAGTGCCTCCACAAATACGACAAACACCAGTGGAGTTAATGGCTAGCCTTGCCGAAGGCCCCGTCTCATACAGAACTCTTTAGAAGCACTGTCAAATCCAAACGCACCATGTAGGAGGAAAACCAATACGATCAAGAACATCATCAAGAAACTCCCACCGAACACAATCGTAAGCTTTTGTGAAATCTAATTTAAGCACAAAATCACCCGATGAAGCCCTACTCTTGCGCAACGAATGTATAACCTCGTTGGCTAATAAAATCCCATCAACAAACTGTCAACCTTTGACAAAAGCCATTTGCGTATCACTGATGACAATATCCAGTACAAGTTGCATTCGTCTAGCCAAAGTCTTTGCCAAAATCTTGTGCATGGAATTCCCCAAATTAAACGGTCGAAAATCGCTAATCTCCAAAGAAGACTCCTTCGAAATAAAAACAAAGAATGTTGAATTAGCACCTAACGACAACTTGCTCGCCATGTAAAATTGATGCATAAAATGTAAGACGTCACCTTGCAACAAACTCCCATGTGAAAGTGATTGTTATGATTGATCCGCCACCATAGAATTCTAATTTGAACCCATCTGGACCCGAAGCCTTAGAATTGTCACAAATTCAAATCACAACACGAATTTCCTCCAATGTGAAAGGTGTACCTAGATCAGCCATCGCCACCTCCCTAATCTGTTTTAAAATTACCGTGCACCTCCCAAATACCCAACCGAGTCTTCTTAGCAAATGTTTTCTGAATTCCCGACAAGCCAACCGTGTAAGCCGGCTCAAATCTGTTTGATAGAGTAGCGCAATTGTGGATTTGGAAGCCTTCAATCAAGTTGTTTCAAGAACTAGAGGCTCTAGAATCAATCAAGAAAATTCTAGGCAGATCTGAAAATTCAAGAGAAAAGAAAAGGGCTTTTCTTGAAAATTTCAGATTCAAGGCTGGAAAATTAAAGAAATAAAGACAATATGGAAGATTAGAAGATGAATAATAAGAATTAAACAAAAAGATTGAAAAATATTAAGAAAAGGATAGGTAAAACAAATCTAAAAATTCCAGCTTTGTTTATGGAATTATAGGAGATGGCGTGAAGGTTGAAGATGAAGATGGCTTGCGATTTGCTGTTGTTGTTTTGTCCTCAGCACCCTCTTAGACGCAATTACCTAAGCAAGCAACCATAAGTAGCTCTAACCCACCCTCCTAGATACGATTACTTAGGCATGCAAGAGTATGAAGATGATCTCCCTAACAAGAACTCGTCGAACTTATGTTGAAGAAGACTTCTAAGGCACAAGTAATCAGCACTTGCAAAAACAAACTCACTAAATATTTCATAAATCAAGAAAATCTACGTTACAATGTTGGAGGCTTCATCCTTTTATAGGTGAATGATAGACAAAGTAATTTAACTTCTACTAAAACAAGAAAGACCTAATGTAATTAAAATAATAAAAAAACAACAATTAAACTCCTTGATGGCTTGGGCTGCAAGTGATAAGCTGATAAGGGCTGGTTTGCTTGGGCGGCAAGTAATGGGCTGATAAGAGCTAGTTTGCTTGTGCATCAAGTAAGAGCTGATAGGGGCCTTTATTTGGACGAATTTAAAGGGTATTAGGCTGGCTTGGACGGTAAGAAAGTGATTCTTGGGCAAGGAGACATGTGTGGGCTGCTTTAAAAGCTAATTAGGCCTAAAAACACTTGTAAATCCTAATTTGGGTTGAAAGTAAAAATCTGACCCAATCTTTTATAGTAACAAGTATTGTGTCTAATTACAATAAAAAGGGTAATTAATGGACATCTAAAGGCTCATGGATATCCATCCCCAAAGGTGCAGCAAGTTGAGTTTTTGTGACCCAATTATTCTTGAAGGATGTTAAGTGTGAACTTCCTTCAAGAAATTCTTCTTTCTTCATAGCAGCTTGCAAACCTTTGCTCACGAATCCTTGGACGGTCGAATTCAGCTTGTCCTTGATTAGTTTGGATTTGGCTCGGGTTATTGGGCCAAGTGGAAAAGTAAGTACATCTCGTCCTTGGAATTGCCTTGTGGTATATGCATAATCCCCTCCCTCCTCAAAAGGATTCATCCACGAATATAAAACATCAAAGGGAGAAAGATCATAAACATTAAAAGTTGTACTCACATTATAATCACCAGGAAGATCAATTCGGTATGCATTGTTGTTGATTCTTTCAAGGACTTGGAATGATCCATCTCTTCTTGGATCCAACTTGGATTTCCTATGGTTCGAGAATCTCTCTTTACGCATGTGTAACCAAACCCAATCTCTTAGGTCAAAGATAACTTGGCGTCAGCCTTTGTTGTCTTTTGCAGCAACATTTTCGTATGTTTTCTCCATTCTTTCCTTTGCTTTGGTGTGTATGGATTTAACCAACTCTGCTTTCTTTTCACCGTCTAAGCTGCAAATAGTATCAATAGGCAAATGGACAAGGTCTAAAGTAGTTAAGGGGTTAAAACCATAAACTACTTCAAATGGAGAATAACTTGTGGACGAGTGAATAGAATGGTTGTAGGAAAATTCTACAAAAGGAAGATATTCTTCCCAAGTTTTAGTGTTCTTACCAACAACAGTTCGTAGTAATGCACCTAGGATCCGATTTATTACCTCAATTTGTCCATCGGTTTATCGGTGACACGTAGTGGAATAAAGAAGTTTGGTACCTATCTTTCCCCATAAAACCTTCCAAAATGGCTTATGAACTTGACATCTCTATCGAAAAAAATAGTGCGTGGAATTCCATGAAGTCTCACTACTTCTCGAAAGAAGAGATCAGCTATATGTGTAGCATCGTTCATTTTGTGGTATGGTATGAAGTGAGCCATCTTTGAAAACCTGTCAACAACAACGAAAATACTATCCCGACCCTTTTTTGTACGAGGTAATCCCAGAATAAAGTCTATAGATAAATCGACCCAAGGGGAAGAAGGGATAGGAAGAGGAGTATATAATCCATTGGCACTTACCTTGGATTTGGCTTGTTTGCATACTATGCAAGATGCACATACCTTTTCTACTATTTTCTGCATATGTGGCCAAAAGAAATGCTCCATTACCATGTCTAAGGTCTTGGATACTCCGAAGTGTCCCATTAGTCCTCCGAAATATGATTCATGAACTAGAAACTCTCGAATGGATACACAACATGTTTATTCAGAAAAGAAACCTCATCTACAAGATAAAACTTATTAAAAGCACCTTTTAAACAATGAGTATAAATTTCCTTAAAATCTGGGTCATTAGGATACAATTCCTTTATATGTTCAAATCTTAATATAGTAGCATGTATTTTGGTAATTAAGGTATATCTTCGAGATAGTGCATCCACTACTACATTATCCTTACCTTTCTTGTACTTGATCAAATAAGAGGATGTTTCAATGAACTCTACCCAATGAGCATGTCTTTTGTTCAAATTACCTTGACCATTTAGCCACTTTAAGGATTCATGGTCGGTGTGGATGATGAATTCCTTTGGAAGAAGGTAATGTTGCCAAACTTCAAGTGCACGAACTAAGGTAAGGAGCTCTTTATCATAAGTCGAGTAGTTTAACTATTCTCCTTTTAAATTCTGGCTGAAGTAAGCGATTGGTTGTTTTTCCTGCAAAAGAACTGCACCTATGACTATACCGAAGGCATCACATTCTAATTCAAAGGTGTTAGATAAATTGGGAAGACGAAGAATAGGAGTAGTACAAATTTTACCTTTTAGTGTTTGGAATGCTTTTTCCTGAGCCTCACCCCAATGAAAACCTATCGTTTTCTTGATGATATTTGTCAATGGTATGGCAATGGTAGAGAAATCCTTGACAAAGCGACGGTAGAAACTTGCTAAGCCATGGAAGGATCTTACTTCGGTTATAGAAGATGGCGTGAGCCATTCTTTAATTGTCTTGACTTTTTCATCATCAACATGGATACCCTGTGCACTTACTATAAAGCCTAGAAAATTAAGACTTTCACTACAAAACACGCACTTTTCCATGTTAGCATATATCCGTTCTTGTCTGAGAACTGTGAAGACTGATTTCACATGAAAGAGATGTGAATCGAGAGAGAAATAGTAGATAATAATATTATCAAAATAAAAAACAACAAACTTACCTCGAAACTCCTGCAATACATGGTTCATCAATCGCATGAATGCGCTAGGGGCATTGGTTAGGCCGAAAGGTATTACTGTCCACTCATATAAACCGAACTTGTTCTTGAAAGCGGTTTTCCATTCATCTCTTTCCTTCATTCGAATTTGATGATAGCTTTAAATCAATCTTGGTGAAGATGTATGCGCCATAGAGTTCATCAAGCATGTAATCTAATCGTGGAATATGATTCTATACTTGATTGTAATTCGGTTGATCGGTCGACAATCTACACACATTCGATATGAATCGTCTTTCTTTGGCACTAAAAGTAATGGAACGGCACAAGGGATTAAACTTTCATGGATGTAGCCTTTTCTAAGTAATTCTCCCACTTGCTTTTCTAATTCCTTGGTCTATTCGGGATTGCATCGATATGTTGGTTTATTTGGAATAGAAGACCCCAGAACTAGGTCAATTTGATGTTCAATTTCTCGTAAAGGTGGTAAACCATCAGGTGGGTCACCTAAAACATCATTAAATTCCTGTAAAAGAGAAACAAACATACTAGGCAAATGTTTGTTATCGTTAGTCATAGGAAAAAAGTTTTCTATAAAGCGGATGAGGATACAAGGCTATTTAAGAAAGGTGGCTTGTCTCACTTCTTTTTCTCTCACATAAATATTTTGAGACACTCTTTTTTCTCACATTTAGGATCACTCACCTCTCGTGGACCATTATTTTTGTGGCTTTTATCACTACTGGCTTCTTTTGTTATTGCCTTTTGTTTTTCATTTTTTCTTCGGTTTCATCTTTTTTGATTTCCACCCCTCACAAAACTTCTTCATTCTCATTTGATCTTTGTACACCTCTTTTGGATCGAGTGGGGCCAAGGTATACTTCTTGCCATGGAACACAAGTGAATACTTATTCAACTTGCCATGGTGTGTTACATCACGATCATATTGCCAAAGTCGCCCTAAAAGTAAGTGAGATGCTTGCATAGGGATAACATCACACCAAACGTCATCACAATATTTGCCCATAGTAAAAGTGACTAGAGTACGTTTGTTTACCTTTAACTCTGATCCTTCATGAAGCCATTGTAAGTAATATGGCTTTGGATGGCGTTGACAAGGTAGTTTAAGTGCATCGACTAGATAGCTGCTCACCACATTTGCACAACTTACGCTATCAATGATGACAGAGTAAAGTTTACCTTTGATCAAACACCGTGTGTAGAAGATATTTGTTCTTTGTACATCCGTATCTTCCATAGTTTGGATATTAAGTGTACGTTGAATAACCAAGCTTCATGGATCAGGTTCATCACTGGAATAATTGTCGGCTATGAACTCATTGTTAGATAAATCATCTTCTTACTTGGAGGAATGAGTTCAATCTTTTTGGACGAGGAAAAGTCTTGTATTTGGGCATTCCCGTTGATAATGACAATGACCTTTGCATTTGAAGCATTCAATGTCTCGAGTCTGGTTGGATCCTTGAGTGGTTTCTGTCAATATGGGGGCTTTGGCCTTGGGTTTATCATGTGGCTTGTTGTCTTCAACTTTCTGTTTTTCTTTACTAGATTCAGGCAAGGGATTAGAAGAATTGAGATGAGTTAAAGTTTAAGGTGTACCTTTATTATAGTAATAATTCTTTTGTCGATACCGTTGTCTATCTTTGCTATTTTTTTCAATTGTCATTGCAATTTGGTATGCCTCATGAAGTGTATAGTAGGTTTGGAGTTCAAGTACCTCAAGTATGTTGTCATTGAGTCCAACGACAAATCTGTTTAGTGTGTCCTCCTCTTATTCTTGGACATCAGCTCGGAGCATCAAGGATTCCATCTTTTTGAAGTATTCATCGACCGTTCTGTACCCTTGTTTAAGTTTTTGTAACTTTTGTTTGGTCTCTTGTCGATATTGTGGTGGGACTAATCGTTCCCGCGTGACTTCTTTAAGCTCTCTCCAAGATTTTATCTTGGCTTCTCTATTGAGACATATGTTTCGGGTCAATTGTGACCACCAAATGGATGCGTAGTTAGTAAATTCTAGGGTCAATATTGAAACTTGATCCTCCTCTGGATATCGGTAATATTTGAACATGAGATCAACTCGAATTTCCCAGTCACAATAAGCATCAGGATCATATTTCCCTTGAAAAGATGGCACAGTGTACTTTGGTTTGGCCAGGGTGAGTGTGGCTCATCTCGGGTTTAGACGAGGGTTGTTCCTTGGTTGCTATTCGCGTCTATTCTGAATGGGGATGAGATTTGGGTGTCGAATCTCATTATCTTTGCTTGCAACATTATTGGCTTCTAGTCTAGCTATAGTATGAGTGACTTGGTCCATCCTTGCATCGATGTTATCAAGTCTGGTTACCATGGATGATATAGTCCGTGCAAGTTTAGTAACACTGTCTAAAATGCTTGTAAGGTTTACTTCGTGTTGTTCCTTGTCGCTGCTTGTTTGGGACATCCTGAAACACTCAAATTGAAAAGGTGAAAAGCAAAAGAAAACTAGAAATCTCACTAAACACTCCAAGAAATAAATATTTAGCGAGGTAAGTAAATCGATCTCGTGCTCTTTAAAGACCTTCCTGCCACAAGTTAGCAAGTTACAATTGGAGTTTAATCCTATCAATGAGTCCTAATTGTACTAGGAGTCCAAGGAAAGGTTTGACACCAATTGAAATATGGTTGCAAGAAAGAAGAATTGTAATGCAACTTTTAGTCCTACTCACACAAGGAAGAGAAAGTGTTAATGGTGTAATAGAATAAAGAAAAGCAAAACAAAGGAACTTAAAGCTAAAAGTAGAAAAAAATTCTAGAAAGTTGAAAAACCAAAACCCAGAAACAACTTGAAGGAAGAAATTCAATGTTGAATCCACTTCAATGTGACGCTTGCGGTGGTTGAGGACGATTATCTTGATGATTCTTGATGGTGGTTGGCGGTTAGGTGTGAGCTTTCTTACTCTTCTTCACTTTTTTTCTTTTTCTTTTTTTACAAAGTAAATAAACTGAAAATAACAAAAATTGAAGAAAAAAACAATGAAAATAGGGTTAAAATAGAGGAAAATCCTAATTTTGCTGAAAATTGATCCACTTTGTTCGAGGGGTTCCCGATGTCAAAATGTTTTTGAAATTTTATGTGGAGACTCCTCCAATGGTGTAGATCTGATCTGGAAATTTTCAGCTCAAAATTTTTTCATTTGATTTTGACGAATTTCCCCTAATTTTTGAGTTTTTCGCTCAAAACACCAAAATTCTTGCCAAGAATCGTCCCAAATCTGATACCAATGATAGAGTAGTGCAATTGTAGATTTGGAAGCCCTCAATCAAGTTGTTGCAAGAACTAGAGGCTCTAGACTCAATCAAGAAAATTTTGGGCAGATCTAAAAATTTAAGAGAAAAGAGAAGGGCTTTTCTTGAAAATTTCAGATTCAAGGCTGGAAAATTAAAGAAATAAAGACAATATGAAAGATTAGAAGATGAATAATAAGAATTAAACAAGAAAGATTGAAAAAGATTAAGAAAAGGATAGGTAAAACAAATCTAAAAATTTCAGCTTTGTTTATGGAATTATGGGAGATGGCGTGAAGGTTGAAGGTGAAGATGGCTTGCGATTTGCTGTTGTTGTTTTGTTCTTGGCACCCTCTTAGACGCAATTATCTAAGCAAGCAATCTCAAGCAGCTCTAACCCACCCTCCTAGGTGCGGTTACCTAGGCAAGCAAGAGTGTGAAAATAATCTCCCTCACAAGAACTCGTCGAACTTATGTTGAAGAAAACTTCTAAGACACAAGTAATAAGCACTTGCAAAAACAAACTCACTAAATATTTCATAAATCAAGAAAATCTGCATTACAGTGTTGGAGGCTTTATCCTTTTATAGGTGAAGATTAGACAAAGTAATTTAACTTCTACTAAAACAAGGAAAACCTAATGTAATTAAAATAGTAAAAAACAGCAATTAAACTCCTTGATGGCTTGGGCTGCAAGTGATAAGCTGATAAGTGCAAGTGATAAGCTGATAAGGGCTGGTTTGCTTGGGTGGCAAGTAATGGGCGGATAAGAGCTGGCAGTAAGTAAGAGCTGATAGAGGCCTTTATTTGGACGAATTTAAAGGGTATTGGGCTGGCTTGGAAGGCAAGAAAGTGGTTCTTGGGCACAGAGGCATGTGTGAGCTGTTTTAAAAGCTAACTAGGCCTAAAAACACTTGTAAATCATAATTTGGGCCGAACGTAATAATTTAACCCAATCTTTTATAGTAACAAGTATTTGGTCTAATTACAATAAAAAATACTAATTAATGGACATCTAAAGGCTCATGGATATCCATCTCCAAAGGTGCAGCAAGTTGAGTTTTTGTGACCCAATTATTATTGAATGATGTTTAGTGTGGACTTCCTTTAAGAAATTCTTTTTTCTTCATAGCAGCTTGCAATCCTTTGCTCACGAATCCTTGGACAGTCGAATTCAGCTTGTCCTTGATTAGTTTGGATTTGGCTCGAGTTATTGGGCCAAGTGGAAAATTAAGTCAATCTCGTTCTTGGAATTGCCTTGTGGTACATGCATCATTGTTTCCCATACACCATCCACTTGTAATCCCATAATATTATTTCGAACAGCTCGAATCTTGGCAGCTCTATGAAAATAGGTTGTATTCCATAATATTATTTCTGAGTAATAGCCTTCCACAACTTATGCCTAGTCAAAGCCTCATCTGACACACAAATAGTAGAGGCTTCACTATCAACCATATCAATCAAACTATGAATAGATGCATAGTCATTTCCAAATCACCAAACTCGGATTAATTCCAATCTCGCAAAAATTACTTCAGATGCTTCAACTTAACCATCAAATTATCCCTGCCAATACCCAATTTGAATAATCAACACCACTCATGTGCAAGCCGAATAACATTATTCCTACTATCCATCCAATAGTTCAAAAATTGAAAGGTCGTGGTCCCTAGTCTCGGTCATCACAAAGAAGTAACAACAGGGAATGGTGCAAAAAGTCTCTCGACAAATTCAATTGCTGAAAATAAGAGAAACTCTCAACCCATACACTTAAAATTAAGAATCGATCAATTCTACTACATCTATTATCTTCTCAAACCATGTGAACTTCTTTCTACAAAGCGGCAAATCAACCAGACCCATATTTTTAATGAATGGTGAGAAATCTTCCATACCAATAAGGATGGAACTAAAACCATATCACTCTGATGTCCGACGAACCGAATTAAATTCCCCGACGACACTCTACGGACCCTCAAAGCTGCCAATCTGACCTGACAACTTATTCCAAAGCAAAGCACGATCCATAGCCTCAGAAGGAGCATAAACCGAAGTAAGACAATAATGAAGACCTTCTTGCACCCAATGCCCTTGCAACAATAGAAAGTATTAAGTAGCTTCCATCAACTCCAACAAAAATTTTGAAGACTCCCAAACTATCATAATTCCACCATACGCTCCAATCGAAGGAGAAAAAACAAAATCGAAAGAGTCTAAAGGCAAAAGACTAGCCACCATAGTAGCGAGAACCTCCTCTATTTCTGTTTCCTGCAAAAACACCATATTCACCTTATGAACACGTAACACGTCACAAATTCATCTCCATTTGATAACACTACCCAAACCCCAAACATTCCACAATAAAACTTACATTATCAAACCTATCCCTGCTAGTAGAAATAACTCGACTAAGAGCTCGGACTATATCTTCTTCCTTACCTATCTTCTAAATTCCTACTAACATGTTTAATTTTAAAGTAGCTTCAACTTCTCGGCGCAATGTTTCCTGCCCACTATTATCTGAAACTAGAGAAAGATCTTTCGCACCATCCTCTATCAAACTAATCAAGGTCTTGCACGCCCGACCATGCTTATTCTTCCCTTGAGGCTTAAGGAATCGTGGTCTCTCATAAGAAGTCCATGTAAAATCTATCATAAGCTATGTGTTGCACCAAGTTTCAGTAAAGGTAGAGTTTACTTGCTCAATAACCACATCAAACCATACCAGAAGTGGACTTTAAATGAAATTCATCGAATACTTTTAATGAGTCATCCACATCCTTATCCTGTAGACCCTCAGTAATCTTTGCACTCTCATCTCGTAAATCCTTCAACACAATCGTCCCAAACAAATCACCATCCGAATCCCCACCCTCAAATTCCTTCGATAAACTCAGGCAATAAGCTGAAAATACAACTAGTGGATTATTCTGAGCCAGCGTAGTATCCCACACCGTCCCTACAGTCCATGGGCGCCTAACCACCAATGCATGATCAGTGTCAACATCAGCATAATCCTTGTCCTCACAAGATTGGTTCATGATAATAACTTCCCCATTCGCAAACAATCTCCCCCCCCCCCCGACCAAACTAGGAGCCTACTCATCACGCACTAAATTCTCCTCCAACGAGTCCGTATAATTGTTTGTTCCACTATCCAGTTTAAAGCTCAACCAAAATATCGGTTCCATCTCTGTCACACGAATATTATAAGTATTATCATGCCCCACGAATGAAATAAATCATAAATCATATTCAAATTACATGTGATTAAAAATATATTAGCTCGTTCAACGTATAATGGTTGAGACATTTCTTCATCCACGCCAACGAACGTCCTCCATAGTGCGACAATCCTAGTGAAAGTGTCTCGACACCATACACAAAGAGGCAAACTAGAAACCGACACCCACACACGACGACTGTGGAATCTCGCAAAATTATAATCCCACAGTCTCACCTCACTAAACCAAGGATGCAAAGATGACGTATCTCGAAGAAACTCCCTTCACAATTCAACACTATCGAAAAATAGTAATACAACAAGTCACGATACTCACATGATCTTAAAACTCCAAAATCCCGTTGCGTGTAACCCATCCGCCAAAGCAGTAAGAGGAACACGCCGAACACACCACCCCAATCACTGAATTCAAGAACATCTCGAGCATCCAGATTAACTACACCCTCAATTTGTAAACTTGGAGGCCCATCATGCACCCCTCTCAAATTCGAAGAACGGTCACTTTCCCTACATTGCCACACTAGTGAAAGCCAAATTGAAGGTTCCTACTTCGATTTGTTCATATTCGATTTCAATGATACACCCTGTGAATTTCCTAGCACATCTTCACGATCGATTGTAGGCGAAACCCCTTAAGGCCTTTGAACTAAAGATCACCCCGACAATGCTCATCACTCGATCTACCACACAAGGAATCCTCTTTCCAAAATGAGATGATCGTCTGCGCTCTAATGGTCGATCACGCATCCCACCCTCATACTCTGTCGAATTGAACCAGCATCCCTTGCCATCGACACAGAGATAATCAATCCATACAATCTAGAGTCATGGAATCGCTCTATAGCTCGTCGAGCGTCCCCTAACGTCCCCATTCTCACAAAACTAAATCTACGCCCATTCCTTCCCCTTTTAAGAGGGATAAAGGCATCCAACACCTTGGCACAACTGTTAAACGCAAACCTGCCCAATAAATACCATCCGATAAATTACCCACAAGCAAGGTAAAACCACTTCGCCGACGCAATTCCACAATGGTATACACCGTCATAATGATTATTAAGAGTTTCCACTTGAATATTTATACAAAAAAAATCACTCGGACTTAACTTTTGTTATATTGATGATGTGTCATGTTAATAAAATAATTAATTTATAATTTGGCCCTTGAATTTTAGACAAAATACAGATTTAATATTTTTTTTACAATTTTTAAACTATAATTCTAGAAAAAAAATTAAAACATTATAAAAATATAAAAAATTATAAATTATTACTTTTTTAAAAACAAAAAAATTTAAAATATGTATACAAATTTTTAAAATTACATAAATTATAAAAAAAATCTGTATAAGCTTTTTAAGCTTCATCTATATATAAGTTCCAAAAAATAAATTCTATACAAATTATATTGAAGTTTCGAAAGACATCTATCATCTATGTTCTCAAATAGAAAAATACTTTGTAACTCAAACTTATTATGCCCAACTTGGACTTATCTTTTTTTTAATATTAATGAAAGAGGCCTAATTAAAGTTCGGCCTACAACACGGGGGACCGAAATTGAAATTGAAATTGAACTTATCTTTTAGGAGTAACTAACAACAAAGTTTTATCGATTTTAATTGTAATTTTTTAAATAATACATGTTAATTTCGACTTGGACATATGTGAAAACCGAGCATTCACTCCTTTTGCCGCTTGTTTTTCTTTACATTCCCAAATTGCTATTAAAAAAGAAAAGCTACAGTTATGTCATTTTAACAACAAAACTTTAATTTTCAGTTATTCAAAAATATTATGGTCCTATTTGGCAATTAGCAGATAGCGGTAACGGATTACATTAATTGATAGCTGATTTTATTAGTTGATTTGAATGGCAGATTGTATTAGTTTTATATCAAAAATGATTTATTAAAGAAAAATTATACAAGGTATTAACATGTGCCTCGTTAAACCTCCTAATCTTAGGTTGGAAGAAAAAGGTACATATGATAATAATCAAAGAACCAAAAAAATTAATGACGACACCAAAAAAGCAAAGAGAAAAACACCATCTGAAGACAATTCGGATCGAACGACGCCCCAAGAAAAATCAACCAGCAAAACACTACTATCCGCAACACTAAACTAACTAAATGACACCCCGGGTTTGAATAGAATTATAGTTGTTTGATTATTTGAACAAGCAAAATAACACATAACATGATTATGTTCAATACTTCTTTGAATAGAATTATTAATATTTTGTATCATTAATATTAATTAAATTATAAAAATTAATTTTTAATATAACATATTATTAAGCATTTTTTTTTTGGAATGAAAGTGAGGCTAGAGCCAGTACATCATGAATCTCTCGAACGCAGGTGGGGGCGTCGAACTTTGCCATGAAGTCAACAACCATATTTGCCTCACGCGAAACGCGGGTAATATCAACCATAGCAAAGTTTACTAAGCACATTTGAATGATCTATATATAAATTTATTGTTTATGTGATTATATCTAATACAATTTGATTAATTATTAAATTTAAATAAAATTAACAAATGTTAAATTTAGGTTATTTGGAGATTGTAATTGTTAAGGGTAAAAGAGTCATTATAACTCTTATGTCAAACCCTCTAATTTCAAAAAGTTCATATTAGCAACTTTTTAATTTGATAAATTTTTACCCTAATCCGCTATTATAATCATCTATTCACCAAACATCTAAAATAACCGATTTGACTAGTTAAACCTCAAATTTCAAAATGTTGTTTACCAAACAAGCCTACCACTATTTGTTTCCAATGATTATACGAAAAAAAGAACAATTTGGTAAAGCTAACAGCCTAAATATGAAATTTAATTTATTACCCTAATTTTTTTTCTTCAAAATCTAATTAGCAAACTCAAATTTCTTTCATTTCTTGTCATCAAACAAATAAACATTTTTCTACACTAGAACAAGAGAAAACTCAAGCCAGTCCAGTGAAACACATTTAAACAAACCCGACACGAAATCGATTGCTATAAAATGCAAAAATGATCGTAATTGTTTTGCCGCATCTTAGTGAATCAAGCATGGTCTTCTCTCCAATCTCCGGCATTGCTAAATTTTTCAAGTTGAGTGTGTTCGAAGAGAGTCAAGTGAAATGAGAGGATATGGAAGTGTTTTATTCATATTTTTTTAAAAAAATATTATTAAATTTTTTACAATTAAATTTTTTTATGATTTCTCAGAATTAGAGTTTAAAAATTATAAAAAAATATTTAAAATATTAAATTCATGTTTTTTTAAGTTCATAAGTGAAATTAAAAATCAACCTTTTTAGTTAATGTGACACATTATCAATGTAACATGAGTTAACGTTCAAATTATTATTTTGTGATAAATTGATAACATAAATGACCATAATATAACTTTTAAAAGTTGAATGATAAAATAAAAGTGATTATTAATGTCATTTATCAAAGAAACTAATAAATGCGATCTTTGTTGTTATATTATTTTTTTTATTATGCCTTGTACACGTGCATCACGCCATTAAAATTACCAATGAAATATTTAAACTTAAAAAATAAAAGGGAAAAAGTGGTTGGATATCATAAAAAATTTTAAAAAGTAGATTTGACGACAATGATAATATATATTTGAAAATGAAGTAAGAGTAAATAAAGTGGACAAAATGTAATTTAACTCAATTATTGTACGTTACTCACTTGGAGACTTTAATCCACTCCATTGTCATTCCGGTAAATAATTTTTGAGCTAAAGTTAGAGATTTAAATTATTTTTAGAGGTTTGACTAGTTAAATCTATTAATTTAGATGTTTAATATAAATATTTTGATTTGAAAAAATTACTTTTGAATTAGATGTTTGAATAAAAAAATTGTAAATATTCTTTTATCTTTGGCAATTACAAAAAAATCTCTAAATAACATAAATTTGAATAACTAATAAAATTTAAAAGATAGTTTCATAAATAAAAAATTAATATATACATCTAAATTTAATAATTAATATGGATGATTCTACAGTAGATGACATGTACAGTAATGTACCACTAATCACGTGCACCGTAATGTACCATTAACTATTTTAATTAGTTTTAAAATCAGAAGGACCAAAAGTGTTATTATCCCCTTTTTAAATAAAACTTAAAAAATAATATTTATATATATTTTTAGATTTTTTATTTTTAATTAAAAAATTAATAAAAAATTTATTACTATAATAATTACTACATCTACTTTAATTTAAATTTTATTGAGAAAAAATATTAAATAGGTATAATTTGTATCTAACATAGAACCAATCTTCATCAACCCTAACTAAAAAAATCCTAGCCACTACAGCCTCTTCTGTCGCCACCATATCTATTGTCGGCGATTGATCCCTGCCGATGTCACTTCGCCCCTCACAAGCACTGGCTCCGGTTGACATTGCCGTAACCGAAACGCGACGCTGAAGCTGTCGAGATTCAGTGGCGTTTCGCGACCTCCCCCTTTGATTGTCGCCCCGTAGGTCACCGTAAAACTCACTCTGTTTACTTTCGACTGCAGCCCCGACTAGTGTCGACGTCACGCCTCGCTTGCCAGCAGGTTGCGATTGCTGCGACCTTCACCTATAACAGCTCCGGCAGCCGCACGCCCTGAAACGGCCCTCCACTTCCGCGGCTGAACAGCCGGCCAAAACCCCTTCCACGCCACCGTTCATCGCGCCGTCTGACCCCAGGCTACTGGCCACTGATTGGATTTGTGGTGGCTGCAATTAGAATTTCAAAATCATAATATTTTCAACAATTTTGATGAAATATTTAATTATTTTTCTATTATTTTTAAAATACTGATATTTAATTAAATATATTTAATATTTTTATTAGACTATTATTAATCAAAGAATAAAATACGTGTTATTAACAATATCCGATTTTAATCTTATTAGGTATTCTTTCGACTACTTTATCGTTGATTGTCGAAAAAACCCATCACCGCGAGTTTAATTTTTTCGTTGTGTTCTAACTATAACTCTGAAAAACATCAAGAGTAATTTATAACTTTTTACCGGTTTTATTTTTACTTTAATTACACAATAAACTATTTAAAAACAAAATACATAATATTTTATTTTTACTTTAATTACACAATAAATTATTTAGAAACAAAATACATAATATTTTATTTTATGTTCTTTTGAATTAGATGATAGACCTCAATTTGACCCCTTCAAAACAAAGTGCACGATAGAGTATAAACAAATTCGCATGACGGATTCAAAAAATATTAATGTTCAGGTATTTTCTTTGTTATTATTAAAAATAATTGCATGTTTAACTTTACGGTTAGAATATTGAATTTCTCATCTTGAAATAATTTTATTTTATAATTTTTATTAAATTTTTATATTGTTGTTTTAGTGAAGTTTTGTTGGTCTTTATTCTTTATATGATATTATGATTTAAATATTTATTTATTTATATGTAGGAAGAAATTGATGTTGTGCAACATAATGAAGTGATGAACAAGTTAGAGATCATAATTACTTCAATGCAAAATATTAAAAAGGCAATCGTTAATATAGGTGGTCTACTAGAAAATTTTTTGCCTATGCTTGTACCGAGTAATGTTATTTCATCGGAAAAAGAAACTTTTAACAAGGAAAATAAAAGTTTAGGTCTAAAATCATTGAATGGTGAAGTATCACATGATGGAGCATTAATAGAAAAAAGTTTACGTAATGTTTCATCGAAAGATGAAGGCTTAGATAATAAATCACGTAAGGAAGAAGTATTAAGTAGTAGATCACTAAATGAACAAACTAATGCTCCTATTAGAATATCAAGTAGCTCTCCATTTATCAATTCATGTTCTAATTATTCATCTCCTTCATTACAACCTAGTGGTAAAAGAAAGCTTGAAATTAATTTGGAAAACGATATAAAGTCTCCTAGTAATGATCCCTTAAATATTCCGAATGAGATTATTAATTTTCAATTTAGTGCGCACCAATTTCTTAGTCAATTAATCACTTTAAATGAAACTCCAATTATGACCGAGAAGAGTCGTAAGGTATCGTCCAGAAATAAAAGTTCTCAACAGAAAAAGAGTGTGAAGTCATCTAATATTCAATTTAAATCTACTGATGATATGAAGTTGGAGAATATGACCTCAAACAAGAAAGTTCGGACCCATAAGTAGACCAAAACGGTATGTATACACCACTTGATTTATATTACATTATGTTTTTTCCAGTTAAATTTTTTATTACAATTAATATATTTTATTTATATGTATAAATTCAGGAAGAAATCAATGAAAATCTTGACAATAAAGAAGCATCGAAGTTTATCAATTATCAGCAATATTTGTCTTACCTAACTTCCGAAGAACGTACAATTTGTATCAAGGTTGCTACTTGGAAAAAACAGTCTTCTACTTTATATACTGCCAAAGGAAATTATTTAGACGTCACTATTGCTCGAACCGTCTTTCCGGAGAAATAGTTACATGATTGGGTATTATTAATTAGTTTTAAATTTTCTTTAAGTAGTTGATATTTCTTCATATTATTAACATGAGTGTTAATATAATTTTTTATTCATCAGTTTATAGATACATATGTGTACAATTTTCACATAAGACAAGATTCCAGGCCAAGAAAAATGTATCTTCCTACGACATTCTAGGTAAAACAAATTAAATAAATTTAAAAGCATATAATTTTAAATTTATAATTTATTGATATTTTAATATTTTTTTATAGATTAGTGTCGTTGAATATTATTCACATCATGATAAGAAGGGATTAGAGACAAACGTTTTATGATTTCTTTGCCGATAGATAGAATGTTTTATGCTCGTTGATAGTAGTAATATTGAACATGTATATTTATAGTATGCTGTTTGTTCACATCTATTTGTTATTAACTGTGACTTTACGTGATTTATTAGGTATATTTGCCTTTACACGATAAAGAGGGTAAACATTGGTTTCTATTGGTTGTTAATGTTGTAGAACAACAAAATTACATACTCGACTCTCTTGGCGTCAATGAAGAACGTAAAAGAATTGTACATGATTTAGTAAGTACTTATTCATTTCCTTTGTTTAATATAACCTTTGTCAATTTTCTTTTGACTATTTTTTTATTTCGTTGTTATTTATGTAACAATTGAGTAAAATTGAACATATTTACGGGACACGTCCTCATTTTGGTCAATTGTTTAAAGGTTTCGCACAATTTTCAATCAATTTTCTAGAATTACCTAAGCAAACAAATATGTAAGTTTTTCAATTTGAAACTTTCTTAATTAAATGTTAAGTATATCTAGTTAATGCTTTATTCTACATTTTCTTTAGGGATGATTGTGGCATGTATGTACTGAAGTATATAGAAGCCGAGCGAAACAGTGATTGGACAAAGATTTCATTCATGGTAAAGTGTATGATTTAGTTTTGTTTATGGTCTTAATGTTATTAAGTTAATCTTATATATTTATTGTGTAGACGTAAGAGATGGGAATTGAACGACTAAAGTGTTTGGCAAAACTTGTTACTAGCAATCACAATGATGAAAATCTTTTTAAACCTCATACACGAGAAGAGCTCACAAACATTTCATGATGGCCAACTTGAGAGCGTCGATAAATTAAAAAGCTTATGGATTATGCTCATAAAAATTTGATGTAACAACTAAAATTTAATTTTTCCCAATTTTCTTTAGAAATTTGATTTTGGAGTTTTTGAAAATTTTATATTTTGAATAAAATTGGGACTCACTCCCGGTTTTTATTTTGGGTTTCATGTGATTATTTATTTATTTTATTCATCATGTGTAATATATTTTATTTCTTGTTTGCTAAATGAGGAATATCTGCTTTGAAATTGAAAAGATGGAATTGTTTCCGGAGAAAAAAGAATAAAGATAGAAAGCTTAAATTATTTTTTTCCAGTAAAAAGTGTGACGCGTATCTTGCCTTTAAAAATCGAATAATTGAAGTGGGAGCATAGGATTTTAGATGTTAATGATTTTTAAGAAATGAAACACTATGCAATTATTTCTGTTGATTCTTGTCTTGTGAATTTGTAATTAGGTGGCCATATTTTTGTAAGCTTGTTGGAGTTAAATAGTTAATATATCCAACCTAATAATTGATTTGAGTAATGCGGTCCCTTGGGTCGAAGTTAATGATGAATAACATCCTTAATTTGGTAGAAATCAATTGGTTGAGACTGTTACCTCTCAAATTTTGGGGAAGATGGTGAAAAATAAAATTTTGAAAATTTAGGGGTTAAATTAGAAATTGAATTTTTATTAACATGCCACATTATCGTATTAACAGGTGTTAACGGATGTTAACACTCGAGTGACCAAAATAATAACGATCGAAAACGTAACTGGTAAGAATAACCTTTTTCCAAAATAGGTGACCAAAATAGAACAAGCCCTAAACATCTATCAGATCTTATCTTAACTGCATTTTAAGTAAGCGAGTTAGCCAGATAGCGAGAGAAAGGCAGGCATTGAAGTGCTATTCCATCCTCTGCGAGTAATTGAATTAAATTAAAATTGCGTAGAAAAAGAATAGAATATCTTCTATTTTAATCATTTATTTTAGAGTTTATCGATTGAGAAAGCGTCGGGCCCATAAAACTCTCCTATCATGCACCGAAGGGGGTCGAAGAGTAGGTAACCTTAGATCGGCTAAGATCAAATTGAACTGTCTTTGATTGATTGAGACGAAAAAGAGAGATATAGAGAGGGACCCCAGTGAGGTTTACCCTTATTTTTAAGGATAAACTACATAGATGACCACTCAACTATGGGGTTGGTGTAGATATGACCACTATACTTTAGAATTTGGCAAATATACCAAATAACTATTTAAGTGGTTTCAATATAGCCACCTGTCGTCAAATCCTAACAGAGGGGGTGGCGTGGCTGTTAAATAAAACTGATCTAATTATACATTTGGTTCTCATTACTTACACAATCTATCAATTTGATAACTTTAGCACCTATTCTTTTTTTTTGTGCAAACAAACCCTTAACGTTTCATTTTCGTTCAAAATGCACATTCGTTGGATGAAAATCGTTAGTCAACTAACGGTCAACACCCTTCGGTGATGTGGCATGTCTACATGACATGAGTTGCTGAAGCGGTGATGCTACATGTATAGAGATGCAGACGTAGCATCATAATTTTTTTTAAAAAATAATTAATTTTTAAATTTATTTTATATTAAATTTTAACCAACTAGATAAACTCACCTCCTCTCTCATGTATTCTAGACTGTGTTTTCATGTGCTTTTTTTGTCCTATATTTTAAACCTAGTTTTCAATTCCAACACCATTTTAGCTCTTTTTTCTCTGTCTTCACCATAGTAATGGAAGATCAAGGTCCAAACCCTAATAGTCTGAGCCAGTTCCAAAAGAAGTGAACCGGTGAGGTCACAGTGGACGCCAAAACTCGAACAAATCCTCGTACTCAAGTCTATCTTCAACAGTGGCATGGTTAACCTTTCAAAAGATGAAACCATGAGAATAAGAAAGCTGCTCGAGAATTTTGGTTTTGTTAGGGATGCTAATGTTTTCTACTGGTTCCAGAACCAACGTTCCAGGTCCCACCGCTGACAACGGCAGATGCAAGCCAGTCTTGCAGCGGGTTCTGAACAAAGAAATAATAACCACCAAGTTCAGCCAGTACTTGGCGGTGGTGCAATTCAGTATGATGCCACTGGTGCGGAGGCTGCTGGTGCTGCCGCTATGGGGTTTGTACCACCGTCTTACAACATCGGTTCCTCCTCTTCTTGCTTTCAATGTTTGCTCGAACGGGATTTCAAGAACTTGTGCAAAGCTCCAGTGTTTCAGAAACTTCAAATTTGCACTATCAAACTGGTAATTGCATGGTCGAAAAAAGAGTTGATTTTTTGGTTTAATTTACTTATTTTATCTTAATTTTATTTTAATTAAACTTGATTATATATGTTGGGTTTATGTTACTGCCATGAATTATAGTGGATTCTTGTCATCTACTTCAAAAAGTCTAGTGTTTATTCTTTTTGTTTTTTTCCTAATTTCTACAATTGTCCGTTGCTAGAAGAAGAGTGTAGGAGAGTTAAAGGACGAGAATGGTCCAAGATTTCCCACATACCTCTGGTTTCAGATTGATAATGAAGAAGTCATCCCAAGAAAGTAGAATCGAAAATTATTCTCTCTAGTCCAAAATTATTGTTACTCAAAAATAGTAGTGCATAGGTTCAATAAAAGAAAACGAAAAAGATACATAAATCAACTCCGACATCCAAAGTATCTATTCTTAGATGATTTACATACTACCAATCCTTATTTGGTTGCAAATCAAAAATAGTTGGATCATCCTCCATATTTTCTAATTCATGACTATGTGAAGCCTGCAATAAGAAAATGAATAGTATCAAATTATAAAAAAATAAATAGTAATTGTTATACATTTATATGTAATTACATGAGATATGTCGGCTTCTTTACATAGCTATTGTTGGTAATTGGAGTGTACCAGTATGCTTAATATCCTTATCGGATGATGAAGTTTGCCTTCACTTTCTTGTGTGTTCCTTTCCCTGTCTCAAGAATTATAGGATCGCCAATTCCAAGAACTCTATTTTCAATAGTTCTTTTTACATCCCACTTTCATCGCTTGCAAATTCAAACTCATTTTTGCAAATTGATCTTTAACTTCATTGAAAGCTTTATGTCTGTGATGCGCGATGACATATATTCATGCAAAAAGAGGTTACATTGGCATACCTGGCTTGAACTGTTGCTGGATTATCATCTTCAAAATCAAAAATGTTCTTTTTTAATTCAAGATCTTTCTTTGCATGAATAGTCCATCGCTTCAAAATACATCCTTAAGGTATTTTCTTTACTTTTTTTCATATTTCAACACAACAAACATGTGTCGACAAGGAAACCCAACATACTCCAACTTCATACAACAACAATATATGGTATCATAATTGTCATATTTAGCTACAACATACCATAAACTTTCTTTTTCACCATGCTCCAACCAATATAATATACAACCATCATGAGGTAGACTCTTTTTGACCAAATAACAACCCTAGTACGACATTTCTTTGCACAAAGTAATAAAACAATTTCTTGTATATACTTGTGTTGCATACCTTTTTAAAGTTGCCAACATACCATCAAAAACTGGTTGTTCATCTATTGTCTTGTAGTCTTGACGACCTTCCTCCCACCTTAAAGAATCTAGTTCATTATGAAAGTAATTGACAAATCGATACAACATTATCTTTTTGTCCAACAATGACTTAAGTGTCCTATGAATTGACTCACAATGTTGAGTAGATCTCATTCTTGCACATAAAAATTTATAATAATTTTTAGTTAATGTAATAAAAATAATAAACTATATATTCAATTGAAGTGTTTCAAAATATATTAACTGCATAAAAGTATCCTCGCATGTAAGCCTCTACCCATTTCTCTTTGTCTTCGTATAAATCTTTGACCCACTTTTTGTCTTGACATTTATGTTCACAAACTAATTCGTTCTAAGCCTTTTCAAAATCTGTTTGCGTTCTACATTTGTCAACGCACTTCATAAATCCTTCGTAAAATTTTCTGTTGGCGTAGAATTTCACATTCCTCAAAAGATGCCATAAGCACAGTCTATGTTTCGCCTCTGGAAGTACTTTAGCTATGGCATTTGCCATTGCCTTATCTCTATCAGTAATAACTGTGAGCAGTTTGTAACCATCTCCTGCTGTAATTAATTTTTGTAACACCCATACATATATATCCTATTTCTCATTCACTGTTAATGTACATCCAAATGGTACCATAAATTCGATGATGATTAACGCCAACCAAAACCACAAACGACTTGTTGTATGCATTACACTTGTAAGTTGTATCAAATGCAAGCACTTGTCCAAATTCTTTATAGTCAGCACGTGATATTCCATCACACCTGAATAACTTCTCTAAGTTTCCATGTTCATCTCTTATATACTGTACAAAAAAGGGATCCATTTGTTGCTTACCATAAAGATACAACATCACCGTTTCAGCATCATCGTCTTGCACTTCTTCTCGCTTGATTCTATCTATAAAATTATACAAATCTTTTTGTATGAATCCAACATTTTCTAGAGACACAGCTTCATTCACAAAAATTTGTATCATTCTATTTGGAGCAATTCCAGAATCGTGCATGCTACTGATTTTAATTTGATCTGCATCACCAATTTTTCAAAAAGACCTAAAAATCATTAAACATTAAATACATTAATGCTAGTAGTTTAATAGTAACACATTACACAATGAACACATACTAACCTGATATAAGGTACTTGTGTTGGCTTCACTATTTCATGGTTATATTCTGCATGAAATTTCTGAACCTTCCAGAATTTATATTCTTCATGATATTTGAGTTGAATATGAGCTAGACATCCAACTCTAGTTATTGGTTTTGCACCGCGTCTTCGATTAGGCAAGTCATTCCATTTTTCGTGTTTGTAGCCTTCTTTATGACACATCAAGGTCTTTGAAGTTAAGTGATCATTGATTCGGCTTTTTACTTATGTACCTTTTCGAACTCCAAAACCTTTAACTTTTGCATAAGTATAATAGAACTTAGTGCAATTTTCTATTGACGTCCACCTGAGCATGTCCATGTTATTTTCATCGTAATCTTTAAGTTCTTTCCCAATCTTGTCCCAAATGTCCTTATTGATGAAGTCATCAATGGTCTTGCCATCTTTTCTAGGATCACCATTATCACTATCCAAGTCATTATTGTAGTCATCTTCATCGTGATCAGTAAATTCCAATTCATTGTCTCTAATTTCTATTTCTTGATTATTCATAGTCTTTAATATCCCTGCAATTTAAAAGAAAAATAAAAAAACGATGAATTACATATTATACAATACAAACAATGATGCATGATATTATATTTTAATTATATTTTTTAATTCTCATAATGAATACGCCAACTACAATATTAATATTAAATTAAATTATAATTGAAGTGCATACCTATAGTTAGAGCACGACGAAAAATTGAACTTGCGATGTTGGGTTTCTCCAACAATCAACGGCAAATTAGTCGAATGAATACCTAATAAGATTGAAATCGGATATTGTTAGTAACACGTATTTTATTCTTTGATTAATAATAGTCTAATAAAATATATCGAATATATTTAATTAAATATCAGTATTTAAAAAATAATAATTTAATATTATTTTTAAAAAAAATTGTTGAAAATATTAGGGTTCTGAAATCTTAATTGCAGCCACCACAAATCCAATCGGCGGCCAGCAGCCTGGGGCCGGACAGCACGATGAACGTCGGCGTGGAAGGGGTTTTGGTCGGCTGTTCAGCCACGGAGGTGGGGGCCGTTTCTGGGCGTGCAGTTGCCGAAGCTGCGGAGCTGTTATGGGAGAAGGTTGCAGTAATTACAAATCGCCGACGAGCAAGGCTTGACGTCGACACTGGTTGAGGCTACATTCGAAAGTAAACGGAGTGAGTTTTACGGCAACTTACGGTGGCGACAATCAAAAGGAGAGGTCGCGAAACGCCACTGTATCTTGGCGACTTTAGCGTCGCGTTTCGGCTACGGCACGTCGACCAAAGCCGGTGCTAGTGAGGAGCGAAGCGACGTTGGTAGGGATCAATCGCCAACGATAGAGATGGCGGCGACAGAAGAGGTGGCAGCTAGGGTTTTTTTAGTTAGGGTTGATGAAGATTGGTTCTATTTTAGATACAAATTATACCTATTTAATATTTTTCCCAAAAATTTAAATTAAAGTAGATGTAGTAATTATTATAGTAATAATTTTTTATTAATTGTTGAATTAAAAAATTAAAAAAATTTGAAAAATAATATAAATATTATTTTTTAAGATTTATTTAAAAAGGGGATAATAACACTTTTGGCCCTTATGATTTTAAAACTAATTAAAATGGTTAATGGTACATTGCGGTTCACGTGATTAGTGGTACATTGCGGTACATGTCATCTACTGTAGAATCATCCTAATTAATATATATATATATATATATTGAAAATATACTTTCATAAATAAAAAATTAATATATACATCCAAATTTAATCATTATTAAAATTATATTAAAAAGATAATTTCACAAATAAAGAATTAATATATACATCCTTCATATATACTTAATAATGATATTAAAGATATTCTTCATTAGTAATTAATATTAATAAATACAAAATGTTAATAACTAATAAATTATCCAAACAAGGATTGAATATAATCATATTTTTATATGTCATTTTGCTTGTTCAAATAATCAAACAGTTATTTGCTATCAGTTAGTTTTACCAAATACTTTTATACAACCAACTAATGTAATTCGCTAGTTAAATCAGCTAATGCTATTTGCTATATGCTATTAGCTAATGTAATCTGCTACCCACTATCATCTATCCGCTAATTACTAAACAGGGTCATAATAATTTGTATATCCATCACGGATGGAGTTAGAAAATTTTCATGATGTCTAAAATTGAATTATATTTTTTATGGAAGGTAACTTGTAATTTTATCATTGTATTAACTTAAAATTTTTAAGACCAAATCATGATTTCATCATGTTAAGGGGTATAATATAATTTTATCATATATTATCTTATGGTTTTTAAAAAAGACTTAAATAATTTTTACTATTTTAAAGGGACAAAGGTTTGAGCTAAATTTAGAGATTTGAGTTAAAATTAGAGGTTTGACCAGTAAAAATCACTAATTTGATGTTTGGTGAATAACGAACTGTAAAAGCGGATTGGGGTGAAACCTCTAACTTTGAAAAAAAAACTGTTAATAGAAGCTTTTTAAAATTAGATGTTTTGACATAAGAGTTGTAAAGACTATTTTACTCTTAACAATTACCAAAAATCTCCAAATAACCTAAATTTAACCTTTTCTATTTTAATTTATATGGCGGCATTTATAAGCTAATATTTTTTAATTTTCTTTTTATTCTCACACATTTACATTTGTATTTAAATAACTCATATATACTTTTGAAGTAAAACATACTCTCATATGTAATTTTAATAATTATTTTCCTTCAAAGTATTGATATTAATGGATATGCAATCATTTAAATTTAATAATTAATTAAATTGTATTAAAATAATTATATACATAATAAAATAATATATAAATCTTTTAAATATGCTTAGTAATTTTATATTAAAAATAATTTTCATAATATAATTAATATTAATAGATACAAAATATTGATAACTAATAAACTATTCAAACTAGTATTGAATATAATCATGTCCTTATATGTTAATTTGCTTGTTTAAACAATCAAATAACTATTAGTTAATTTTATCAAGCACTTTTATACAATCAGTTAATATAATTTGCTAGTCAAATCAATTAATGTAATAAGCTATCAGCTAATGTAATCCGCTATCGGCTATTAACGGGGCCTTTATATATTACAAGGTTGTTTAAGGCGTTATATTTATACAAGTGAAATTATTTAATACACAAGTTGTGTTAAATTTACATTCCACGACAAGGTTTATTAGAATGTCATACATTATGTTTACGGTTTAATGTTAATGATAGTGTTTGTGATTTAAGATAAATGTCATTCAAATAGCTATGATTTGTGGAGTCCAAATTTTACACCACTAGTGCATCAAATAATTTTTATTTATATAATGATTTATCATCATCATTATTCTATATATCAACTTTTACACAACTATGTATACTTTTTTTTTAATATTCTTATGTTTTTATTAAGTAGATAGATAATTATATTCTCAAGATAAGTTACAAAATTCTAACTTATACAAGATGCGACAACATGAGCATCTTTGACCATTCGGCCAATTATTGAATCTCAGATCTGGTTATGTTTTAATTATTTTACTTGCATCGTATTAAATGGTCAAATTATTCATGTAGTCCCTCACAAATATTAATAATATATTTAAGTCTTTTAACTCTTTTATACATGAGAAAATTATTTTTTGACCCTCCTAAAAATTAATTATTTAATTTTAATGTTTAAAAATATTATTTTATCTTTGACAGACCCTAAAATTTTATAATTATATCTCAACCCCTCCTACACAATTTCTTACTTTGTCACTATTACGGACGGACGCAAGACTTTATGTTAGATGATGAACCCATAAAATTCTAGTAGACGAAATTTAAAAAAATAGATTTTTGAATATGCTTTTCAAATTTTCAACATGGACGATCGCCCCTCCAACCTCTCTATCCATCCATGGTCACTACATATAATAGTATCATGTTTAAAGTTAATAAATCTATCTTGTTACTTTTTTTAAATGTATACTTATACCTACATGAATTTGGGATAGGTGGGTTTGGGGTGTGTTTTATTATACTTTTTGTATTTTTAATAAAATTTAACTTTTTTATTTCAAAAAAATATATTTGAGAATGGAAATGCCGGTAAGACCTAAATTTTGATCTTGTTAAGGTGTTAATAAATACTTAAAAAAACTGAATCAACTCATGTTAGGTTGGATATATTTTTTAATCGTGGTTGTTAAAATCATTCCGAATTGGGTCGATTGAATAAAAAACCGATAGCTTAGTTTGCTGGTTGGTTGAACCAGTCAGGTAAAAGCAAAAAATTATACAAACCATTAAAAATTC
Organism: Hibiscus mutabilis; assembly: GCA_019671005.1. Classification (NCBI taxonomy): domain Eukaryota; kingdom Viridiplantae; phylum Streptophyta; class Magnoliopsida; order Malvales; family Malvaceae; genus Hibiscus; species Hibiscus mutabilis. Next base: position 29,137,849 of record CM033745.1, on the reverse strand, counting down.
GGAGTCATGATAAAATACCAACAATCCAATTGGTTGAACCGGTTTTTAGATATTTTATTAATTTTAAATTTTTATTTAATTATTATTAAATAAATTAAACTGATTAAACCAAAACTAATGATGTAACTAATTGTACCACCAATCTAACTACTACGACATTAATTTCAATATCACTTACACAAAATAATTACCAGCAAACATATAATTAGAGAAAAATCACTAAAAACTAACTTTATTGTAATATTATGGTTTTAAAAAATGTTTAATATAAAAATAAGTCTCAAGCTATATATTTTTTAAAATTTTAGGTACTTAAACTAATTTTTATGAAAATAAGTATCTAACGTTTTATTTCTTTAATTTTATGTACATAGTCGTTAACCACCGTTAAAAAATTTGTTAGCCAATTAAAATATAACACGTAACAAGTTTTAATTTTTAATTTTTTAATTATTTTTAAAATTAAAAACTTGGAATTTTCTAAACGCCCAAAAAAATTTGAAATTTCAAAAAACCTTAAATCCCCAAATCCCTAAATCACCAAATCCCTAAATACTAAATCCCCCAATCCGGCCACTCCCACCGTCGTTGGCTACGTTGTCGACGACAGAATGAAGCGTCTTCCTCTCGTCAAAGACTCACACAATGTTTGTTGTTCGTTCAGCCGTCGTTTGTCGTGAATTGTTCGAATGTATTTTTCGTTTCGGCCTTCATTCGGTGTTTTTCATGATATCATTCGATTTTCGAAAACAAGGTGGTAGGGTAAATGGTCGTGGTGGACTAACGACGTGGATATTGGTGGTGGACATCAACTTAAATTGGGATTTGGGTTTTAGGAGTTAGATATTTCAAATTTGGGGTTATTTTTGTGAATTTTAAAAAATTTAAGGTTTTTAAAAATTAAGTTAAAAATAAAACAAATTAAAAAAGAAATAAAAATAAAATAAAAAGTAATTTTTTTTAAAATTAACTATAATTAACGATTAAACACTTAAAATTAATAAAATAAAACTTTAAATACCTATTTTTACCAAATAAATAATTTAAACACATAAAATTATAATTTAAATATTTATTTTATATATTAAGGGCTAGTTTAGCATTACTTTTAAAAAGTTTAAAAGTGCTGTTGGAAAGAAATTTTGAAAAGGGATTTTAAAGAATTGGTTGTAAAATTTTAGTGTTTGACATTGCTATCAAAAAGTATTTTTAAAAAAATAAATAATTATTTTAGACGTATATTGTAAGTTATATATATATATATATATATATAAATGATATTTAAATTTTTTAATATTATAATATATCTCAGCTTAAATTATTATAAAAATATAAAAATATTTGCCGATCGAAGTGTATGGCGTTATGAAGGGCATGAGCTGGCAACAAATAGAAGGGTAAATTTGCCAATTTCCTTTCCAACTGAGATTATCCACTACCAAAGTTAAAATTATTCACGTTTTGGGTTTGGTTTAAATCACAGTTTGAAAAGTGATTCTATCCTATTTTTTATCCGTTTAGAATTAATTTTACGTTTCAAACCAATTTTTTTTTAAGTAAAATCCCGTTTAAAACACATTCGTAAACAGGCCCTAAGCCTTACAAAAACTTGCAAACTTTGTGTTTAATTTGCTTTTGGTTCAACAACTTTAGTTTTAATTCTTATCTTAATTTCTAACGTTTGAAATTCACCTCTTACATCATTTTCTCTCTCCAAATCTTCTAAATTATATTGAAAATAAAATAGTAAAAAAGAAAAACTATACACTAAAAATAAGCAGTAAAAACATTAATGGCCTTTGTCTCGATATATAGGAGACCCTTGCAGCCTACACAAACTATTCCCCTGCATCTTCTTTCTCTGTTTTTCCTTCTGTTTATTTCCTCCAATATCTTTTCTCTTCAAAGTTTTCAACTTTGAACTCTGAAACAGGTAAAATTCTATGCTGCCACTTGCTTTGATTTTTTTCTTTCTCAAATACTCTGTTTTTCTTTGTTTATGAGTTTCATTTTCTGTGGATTCTAAATGCTTCATTTCATTATTTATGATTCAACTTTTGCTGGGTTTGTTTTAAATTTCATGTTTATTTACCCTTAGCCTCTCATTTCTCGGTTCTCTACCCTCATATGGTCAGAGGCTGAAAATTCTTTTTTTAATGCTGCTTTACAGCTATTAGTTCAACAAAATCTTGGGTTATTTCTTTTCACATTTGGGTTTGTTTTGCATTTTTTTAAACTTTTTTAGTGAATTAGTTGATTTCTTTTGCATGTCAAGTCTCAAAAAGCGAAATATTTGTCAAGATGTGCTTTTCCCCCCATAAAAGCTTTGGAGGATTGCAGTGATTTGTTCTTGCATTTTTGTTTTGATTGTTTTTTTTTTCATTTTTTTTTATAATTCAAGGTTGTTAATAAAAAACTCTTCAATTAACTTGGCTTTACTAACTAGAGGAATACAAGGGAACTTGAAAGCTTGAACTTCTATAAGCTGTGTTAATTTTCTATCTTTTAGTTCTGGGTGCTATAATTATTTTTGTTTGGTTTGCCCCTAAACTTGGAGGTTCTTTACTCTTTTAAGATTGTTGTAGCATTCACAACTTGTTATTTTGTTTTTTTTCTTTGTTTTGTCGTATTCTCAAATACAATATAGCATTAATGTGAGGTTTGATTTGTATCCTGCTTTTGTTTCTTCAAAATTCAAGCATAAATTGTAAATATGGCATATTTTCAATTTGAGCATATGTAGAATGGGAAGTGCTGATGGGACCAACTATGGTGCTTACACCTATGATGGTCTGGAGAGGGAGCCCCATTGGACATCCGAGAAGCTTCGAATCTCCATAACCGGGGCTGGCGGTTTCATCGCTTCACAAATAGCTCGACGTCTGAAGAGTGAAGGACATTACATCATTGCTTCTGACTGGAAGAAGAATGAGCACATGACGGAGGATATGTTCTGTAATGAATTCCATCTCGTTGATCTTCGAGTGATGGAAAACTGCTTGAACGTAACCAATGGAGTGGATCATGTTTTCAACCTTGCTGCTGATATGGGCGGCATGGGTTTCATTCAGTCCAACCACTCTGTCATTATGTACAACAACACAATGATCAGTTTCAACATGCTTGAGGCTGCTCGGATCAGTGGAGTTAAGAGGTTTGTTTGGATTGGTATATTGTATCATATGTTTGCCTTATATTCATTGCAGTGCCACCAAGTTTACAGTCTGTTTAAACTCGATACCTTGGTCTCTTTAGGTTTTTCTATGCCTCCAGTGCTTGTATCTATCCTGAATTTAAGCAATTGGAAACTAATGTGAGCTTGAAAGAATCCGATGCATGGCCTGCTGAGGTTTGTGACTCAAAGTCATTAAATACTATCTGGTAATCTTATGTTCGATTGAATAATCTGATATAATTACTGATATTCATGTTTTAAACTCGGGTTTTAGCCTCAAGATGCTTATGGATTGGAGAAGCTTGCGACGGAGGAGTTGTGCAAGCACTACACCAAAGACTTTGGAATTGAGTGTCGCATTGGAAGGTTCCACAACATTTACGGCCCTTTTGGAACATGGAAAGGTAAACTCTTAGTTCTGATGCGTGCTTATATATTTTTGTTGATTTTAGAGCTTACTAATTTCGTTGTTTCCCTGTATCTGTGTCAACAGGTGGAAGGGAGAAGGCTCCAGCTGCCTTTTGCAGAAAGGCTATTACTTCCACTGACTAGTTTGAGATGTGGGGAGATGGTCTTCAGACTCGATCTTTCACCTTCATTGATGAATGTGTAGAAGGTGTACTTAGGTAACATTCAGACAGCTTTCAAAAACCCCCTGCGTGAACTCATTTTAATCAACAAATTTAGATGGAAAAACCAACGTGTTTCATTTTAGTAAATGTTAATCTGCATGGATCCAGCTTATAATATAAATGTAGAGGAAACGAACAGGGCATTATTTCTCCTTTCTTAGCTTGCTATGTTAGTTGAATTCGAAAATATAAATATCAACATAAACATCAGACTTCTGATATTTGCCTACATGCAATTAGAAGAAGGGTGGTTTCTATGTTTTATAACTTAGTTGGAGATACAAATACAATATTAAAGTATCCACATTGCTTTCAATATCAAGCATATTAGACAATTGCTTCAACCAATATATGCCATCTCGTTTGAATAATATGGTTTTTGGCCATTTGGGAAGTAACGATTTTGGTAATTATAATTTATTTGTGTACTGTATTTATGTCTTAGATTAAATTCTTCTAGATACGTGTTTTGGCATTTACTAGCCGGTTGAGTTCGTTTTGGGGCTGCTATTAATGATCAACCTTTTTTCTATATTATGCATTTCAGATTGACGAAATCAAATTTCCGTGAGCCTGTGAACATTGGAAGTGATAAGATGGTTAGCATGAACGAGATGGCAGAGATTGTTCTTAGCTTTGAGGATAAAAACCTTCCGATTCATCATATCCCAGGTCCAGAGGGTGTTTGTGGTCGTAATTCAGACAATACACTGATCAAAGAAAAACTTGGTTGGGCTCCTACAATGAGGTTGAAGGTAACCAAATTAAGTTATTGCACATGGTTTTCATACTTTAAAAGATCTCTCATGACCTCTGGTTTCAGAAAATGGTCTCGTTCCTTTGCCAGTAAAGTAAGAAAGTCGAAAATCATTGCTTTCACTGATTTTTCTGTTTTATAGGATGGTCTGAGAATTACATACTTCTGGATCAAGGAACAAATCGAAAAAGAGAAGGCTCAAGGCATTGACCTGTCTGTCTATGGGACATCTAAGGTGGTCGGAACTCAAGCACCTGTCCAGCTCGGGTTGCTTCTTGCTGCTGACGGCAAAGAATGAAATGGTAAAATGCTTGTGAACTTACTTTGGAACGCCAAGCTTTATTATCGTGTAGCTATGCTAATGGCATTGAATCCAAAAAGCATCGTTCGATATCGTGTAAGACTATTTATGTTTCTGTGTTTAGTCCGTGTACTATGGTCACCGTCCAAGTGGAAGCTTGCATGCATCCATTGTACCCAAAATAGCTTTGCATGAGAGATGATATGTGGTTAGGCTTTAGTAGCCATTTAATATAATAAAATTTGTTTCTGCATTCGAGTATTGGTTCATATTGACTTTGTGTCTCAATAATATTTGCGTCACGCCTAAGATCCATATGCATTTTTTGACCATTTGGGTCATATGAGCGGCTCAAATTAAATGTGAATATGGTTTAATTCTTATATGATGAGAGCTGATAGCTCTTACATTATCTGAATCCGTGGTTCAGAAGCTGCCCAGGATAATAGCATACGTGGCTAAATTGAAAGGGATAAAGTTATAGGGAGTTTATCTAGTTTACGTGGTGGCATGGCTGCTCTAGTGTAAATCTAATTACCTTCTTTGTTTCCAAGTGCTTTTTAATTAAAAAGGCAGAAAATCGAATGAATATCCCGCCCCACCATATGATATTTCATGGTCAAACATGAGTGTTATCTGTGTTACTATTATAAAGAGTTACAAAATAGCCGCTTTATTTACTGACGGATCACGAGTGTAGCACAACAGTAACTAAAATGATATTCACGAGTAAAAAACTCTCGTTTCTCAAAGCTCCCATTCTTCTTTCTCACTCGTTTTGTAATCTCGAGACCTTCACTTGTCGATGGTTCGGCTCCGCTGAATGCCGTTGAGCCTCTCTTTGTTCTTCTCCTTTTTCTCCTTTCGCCTTCAGTTCTTTTTTTTTTCTCTTGTTGTCGGCCCGTCGTTTTTGGTTTTGAATGATTTTGTTGGGAACTCTTCTCTCCGACGTCCTTGTACCAGGTGAGGGTGTCTTCTCACACTGGAGGTGGAGGAGTGTTGACCGTTCAACAACTTGGAGAAACCTTTTGTTTACCTCCTCTCTTTTTGTTTTTCTTTTGATTTTTGAGTGTTTGCCTTCTTTTGTTTGCAGATAAGGTTGTGCGGTGTGGGTATCTCTGTAATTTTTCGTCGTCATCTCTTTTTTGTTTCTTTTGGCGATTGCTATATTGATGTGCTTTTCGGCTCCGGCTTTCTTTGATCTTCAGACATCGACGATCTTTATCCTGTGACGCAAAGGTTCTGTTGGTTCGTTCTCTTTACATTACCATGAATGTTTTTACCTTTCGGTGTCTCTGGAGCATCACACAATCAGAGAATCTAGTTATGATGACAACGTGCTTGTCTAGACTTCAGTCGTTGGTTGTGATTTTATTTCTTTCTGTTTTCCCTTTGTTGTTGTTTTCCTTTGTTTTTGCTATTGTTCTACTATGTACTGCTTTTTTTTGTGCCATCTTTGTTTCTACAGTTCGATTGTGATCGATTGTATGTTCTTTTTTTTGTTTTTGTTAATAAAAATCAATTTAATCATTATTAAAAAAATCAGTTTTAATAAAAGTGGATGGCTATTAAAGTTGATCTCGAAAAAGCATACAGACTTAAATGTGACTTCAATGAGGAGGCACTTGTTGATGTTAGGTTACTAGAAAAGTTGGTCCATCTTATTTTGCTTTGTGTCCCATCAGTTTCAACATAGATTCTTTAGAATGATGATTTTAACGGGTGAGTTCATGCCTACTCGTGGGATTCGCCAATGTGATCCTCTTTTACTATATTTATTTTTTCTTTGTATGGAGAGACTTGCTCAAGCTATATCAAGGAAGGTGGTTGCGGGAACTTGGAAGCACATTCATCTCTCGCGGTATGGTCCAAAATTATCGTATTTATTCTTCTCAAATGATTTGGTTATATTCACAGAGGCTTCTATGGACCAAATGGGCGTTATTAAGGATGTTCTTGATAACTTTTGTAATTGTTCAGGACATCGGGCGACTATTGCAAAAACGCATATTTTTTTCTCCAAGAATGAGTGAATCAATTGTAGGAAGCTTGGGCTTTGAGGTAGACTCGGATTTAGGCAAGTACCTTGGCGTTCCTCTATTACATACGAGAGTGGCAAATGCAACATATGCTTATCTTATTGAGAATATGCAACATCATTTATCGGGATGGGCAGCGCAATCTTTAACTTTGGCGGACGTATCACTCTTGCCAAAACAGTGCTATAGGCTATCTAGTCTATGCTATGCAATCATGCTGGTTGCCAAAGGTTTGTGCGAAGAAATGGAAAAAATTAATACATCGTTGTGTGTGGGGATCTTCCAATGGTAAATAAGGAATGTCTTTAGTAAGATGAAATGTGATACAAGGTGCTATAGAAGATAGGGGTCTCGGTATCAAGGATTTACATCGGCAAAATAAGGCTTTCTTAATGAAGATCTGCTTTCAATTGGTGGCCAATGAAGATAGATTGTGGATTCATGTGCTTAAAAGTAAGTATAATTGGGGAGCTACCCTGCCGTCATATTTACGATGTAACAATTGTTCTAGGTTATGGTAGAGTTTGAGTAACACTTGGGGCGAGAATTGTAATAGCATATGTTGTAATATTCGATGTAATCGCCCTAAAATCGGCCTAGAAAAAAGGCCAAATTTAAAAAATCGCGTTTGAAAACTTGTTCCCCAAGATATTGATTTTAAATTTAAATTTTTTAAAATACAAAATAATTATTAAAAATAAGTACACCCATTAATGTTTCATTTATTATAAAACTTGATGGTTCAAACAATGTTCCGATAATTTCATAAAAAAAAACTAAAAATAACCTCTTAAATGCATGCAAAATAGTAATCCCAAAACAATAAAAGTCCATTGATAAGAGTGCTTGGTGTGAATGTGGAAACAATCTTATGCGCTAGACTCGATCAAACAAGATATAGACAACTTTCTTGAGTTTCAAGAGAAACTAGTTAGGCGTTTCTTGAAAATTCTGAAAAGAGCAAACGAAAGTTAAAGAAAGATGATGACTAAGATAGAATCAATGAAGATTAATAAGAAATCAACAAAATATATCAAATAAAGATAAAGCTAGAGGATAGAAAAAAAATTTGAAAAATTTTAGATTTGACTTTGGTGGAGATGGCGATAATAGCTTGAAAAAGTTGATGAAGATGGCGTGATGGTTTGGTAGATGTCCCGCGGAGCCCTCCTACTCACAATTGAATAGGCAACCTCCGTGCTATGGCTCTAATAGACCCTCATAATCGCAATTGACTAGGCAACTCGAACTGTTGGGTCACGCCGGTACACCCCATGGCCCAGGGGAAAATTATCCAACGATTACCACCAGAGATTCATGTACGAGGAACGAATCAGGGTGAATAACGATGAAGAATTACTTGTTTAAAATCTGAAATTTTGAATTTGGAATAGATAGATATCCAGTCACGATTCCACGATGTTGATTCCTAAGCCGCAATGATAACGCTCCGACCTCTACGTAGTTCACCCAGTTGAAACAAGCATATAAAACTCTCTAAACTATTTAGAGGGTTTTTCCAAAAGCATTAATGATTTCTAGATCTCTCACGCCTTTATATAGCCTTTGAAATCCTAATTAACTCATATTAAGATTTCAATATATCTATTAACATATATAATCCTAATTTAACTTTAATTAGGATTTTTTATATATATATATATTAAATATATATAATCCTAATTCAACTTTAATTAGGATTTTAATATATATATATATATATATTATATATAATCCTAATTTAACTTAATTAGGATTTCAATATATATTAATACATATAATCTCAATTCAACTAATTAGGATTTCAATATATATATATATATATATATATTAATATATATAACCCAATTCAACTTTAATTAGGATTTCAATATATATTAATTTAAATCGAATTATATTATTCATATATCAAATATATATTAATTTAACAAAATTTGTATACAACAAATTTGTACATATATAATTCGTTTAATATACGCTCATTTCAATCGTGGGTGTGATCCTATAGGTTATGTAACGTTAGTAGTAAATATTAGAACATTTCTAATATTACAAACAATGAGTGACATCTAGCAATATGTCAATGTCACCTAAGTTACAAGAAATCATGAATCGACATAACCCTTTTGTGATTAACTCTTTTTCATGTATTACATCCTTTTGTCCTTTATATCTAGATTGGACACAAGTCATGGAACAATCACACTTGTATAATCTATCTAATATTTCTTCATATCTTGAGTAGACTATTATAAATGAATAACTACGATGTCTCATATCAACTTATTCGAGCATGACCATGAATTTTTAGTCTCACTCAATCAAGTGGCATACGATATTACTCCTATTACGTAGGAGGGACAAATCCTATCTTGATCAACCATATCCCACTACATATATTGTGACATATCCAATATCAGTCTTTATAGAGTAGTCAGTTACGACACACGTTTGACTGTATCAAAATATGTCACTCACAATGTTGAAATAATGACGATCTCAAGTCTGAGGATCATACATGTAGTTATCACTATGAGCAATATTGTGACTGTCACATAATAATACAAGAAACATGCTCATAGCGGGCCAGTCCAGTATGTCATTCTCTAACACATACTTATGTATTGATTTTGACATCTCTATGTCAATGACAACACTTTGTCATCAACCAACTACATATTAGTCTTAATGCATTATTGTTGTCCATTCCCACAATAATACTTGACTAAGGAATTTAAGAATAACCATATTATTCTAAGGACTTTATTATAGTTCAATTTATTTATGCACGCAGAATTGTAATTGAAAATAATAACGGCAATGCCTCTTTATGAATAAACAAGGTAAAAACAAATATCATTTACAATCATCTTATGATTGGTCTTTGGGCATACTCTAACAATATCCCGATAGCACTAAGACCAATCACTCATGTATCTAATACCAAGTGACTTAGTGTGACGCTCATGCTTCTACTACGTTGGATCGACAATGTTATCATATGTTGGTACTCTACATATTTCCATATCTCCTCAATCTATAATTTCTTGAATGAGATGGTAACGCCTAAGTATGTGTTTGGATCGATGGTGAGATCTGGGTCCTTTTGCTTGTGTGATGGCTCCGTTGTTATCACAACAAAGATCTATAACATTCGAAATGCTCGACACAACCCCTAGTTCAGATATGAACTTCTTGATCCTAACACCCTATTTTGCAGCATCACATGCTATAATATACTAAACTTCTGTTGTAGAATCAGTTACTGTATCTTGCTTTGAACCTTTCCAGCTTACAGCGCCTCTATTAAGGCAGAACACAAAACTCATTTGCCATCGTGAATCATCCTTATCGGTTTGAAAGCTGACATTAGTATAACCTTTTATACTTAGCTTTTCGTCACCTCTCTATATAAGGAATGTATCCTTAGTTCTTCTTAAGTAGTTAAGGATGTTTTTAACTGCGACCCAGTGACCTTCACCGGGATCTACCTGGTATCTAATTGTCATACTTAAAGCGTATGATACATTTGGACGAGTACATAGCATGACATACATGATAGATCCAATTGCTGACGTATATGGAATCTTACTCATGCGCTCTCTTCTTTGAGGTGTTAAAGGACACATTTCCTTCGAGAGTGATATTCCATGTCTCATAGGTAAGAACCCATTTTTGGATTCTTTCATGCTGAGTCTTTTCAGTATTTCTTCTATATATGTATTTTTTTGACCCAGTCCTTAGAGTCGTCTCGATCTATCTCTATAGATCTTGACTCCTAATATGTATGTTGCCTCACCCAAGTCTTTTATGGAAAAACATTTTCCTAACCAAGAATATGACAGTGCTCCCAATAATTTTCTTGAAAACACATGACTCATCTTCATTTTTGATAAAATTAAACTCTTTTATTACATCGTTAAAATGAAGATCCCAACTTTAAAAAGCTTGCTTCAATCCATAAATGGACCTTTGTAGTTTGCATAGTTTTCGGCATCTTTTGGATCGACAAAACCTTCAGGTTGTGTCATTGACACATCCTAATCTAGTTTTCCATTAAGGAAAACGATTTTAACATTCATTTTCCATATCTCATAATCATAAAATGCAGCTATCGCAAGTAAGATCCGGATGGATTTAAACATAGCAACAAGTGAAAAGGTTTTATCATAGTGTATACCATGAATTTGAGAAAAACCCTTAGCGACTAATCGCACTTTGTATGTTTGTACATTACCATCCATGTCGGTTTTCTTTTGAAAAACCACTTGTACCATAAGGGCTTAACCCCTTTAGGTGGGTTAACCAAGGTCCAAGCTTGGTTTTCTGACATGAAATCCATCTCGAATTTCATGGCCTCTAGCCATTTCTCAGATTTTGGGCCCGTCACTACTTATTGATAAGTCTTAGGCTCATATTGATCCATGAAGAGAACATCACCATACAATGTGACAAGAAATCCATATTTCTCAAGCTCATTCCATTCTCTCAAAGATCTTCCCTATGGTTGTGTTTTCAAAACTCTTGAATGTTCCTTAACAACTTATGGAACTTGTTGTTGTTCAATCTCTGGTTCAATGATCTGTGGTTGATCTCGAATTTCACTGAGTTCAATATTTCTCCCATTTTCTTTTCAAAAAACAAATTCTCTTTCTAGGAAGATTCCTGTTCGAGCAACAAACACTTTGTTCTTGGTAGGATTGAAGAAATAATATCCTTTAGTTTCTTTAGGATACCCAAAAAATTACATTTATGAGATTTGAGTTTGAGCTTTATAGACATCCGATGTTTAACATCTTGGCATCTCCAAATTTTCATAAAAGACATATTAGGACGTTTCCTAGTCCATATCTCATATGGTGTCTTTTGAACTAATTTATATGGAACATGATTTAGTGTGAAAGCAGCTATTTTCAACGCAAGACCCCAAAAAGAAACTAAAAGATCAGCGTGACTCATAATTGATCGAACCATGTCTAATAGTGTTTGATTTTTTTCTTTCGGAAACTCCTTTCCATTGCGGAGTACCAGGAGGTATGAAACAATCCAACATTCCTTAAGAAGTTCACCAAACTCTAAGCTTAAGTATTCTCCTCCTCGATCTGATTGAAGAGCCTTAATGCTTTTTCTTAGTTGGTTTTGTACTTCATTTTTAAATTCCTTGAACTTTTCAAGGGCTTCAGATTTATGATGTTTTTAGGTAAATGTACCCATATCTACTGAAGGCATTTGTGAAAGTAATGAATTATTGAAACTCTCTTTTGGCTTGTGTATTCATTGGTCCACATACATTACTATGTATTAATCCCAATAAATCACTCTCTCGCCCACTTTTACCATTAAAAGGAGCTTTGGTCATCTTTCCCAATAAGCAAGGTTCGCATACATCAAATTTTTCGAAAACAAATGAATCCCAAAATCCATCTTTATGAAGTTTTGAAATGCGTTTTTCACTTATATGACCTAAGAGAAAATGCCAAAGATGAGTTTGATTAGATTCATTTGTTTTTTTTTTATCTTTTCGTATTTATGTTGTAAATAGAATTCTCTTGATCCAAAATATAGATGTCATTTATTAATTGTTCCACATCATAGAAAACATTATCAAGATAAAAAGAATAACAATTATTATTAATAATTATCTCAAAACCATTCTTGTCTAAATAAGAAATCGAAATGATGTTTTTAGTCAAACTATGCACAAAATAACAATCCTTTAAACATAAATTAAATCCACTAGGCAACGATAAAGTATGTGTTCCTATAGCTAATGCAGCAACTCTTGCTCCATTACCAACCCGTAAGTTCACATCTTCTCATATTTCTACTCTTTTATAGTCTTTGTACAGATGTACAAATATGAGAACCACAACCGGTAACCAATACCCAAAAAAATAGGTGTTGATAAATTAATATTTGAGGCGGACGCTCTGCTTTCATTTGCCTTCTTGACTTTTTTAAGATAAATGGGGCAGTTCTTTTTACAATGACTTGTCTTATAACAATGGAAACATTTTCCTTCTAGTGACCAGTCAAGGTAGTTTACGTCGTTCAACTTTTCCTTCTCAAGGACCGATCGCAATGATAACAAATTTGTATATGTCATAATAAGTTTACAACAATAAAATATGAATTTAAGGTACATTTACCTAGTTTGCTTATAAAAAGACTTTATACTCCCACTATTTTTATTAAAATTAATAACCCTCAAATATTAATGTTGAAAATATTTTCTGTGAAGTTTTTCTAGTGGATAAGGATCCAAATTTCACATTCTCTTAAGTCAGCTTTGGTTTTCTCTTAAGATTATGGTCCATCTAGGTAAGCAACACTTGCTAATTACATCTCATGTAACTCTTTCATTTGGTGAACAACTCTTGTTCATAATCATCTTATGATTATTCAAATAACTAGCCTTTAGGTTTCTAATCCATTAGAGTAACCTAGTTAAGTCTTTAACCAATGTTACAACCAACGAATATCACTTGCTTATTCTTTGCGTTTGGCCAAGATAGATACAAATACCTTGCTTTAGCAGAACCTACATTGTATCGATCTAGACTTTAACGAGGGTTAACATTGGGAAGCAATAAAAGACTTAATATTTTATTGAGGGGTTTTCTGAATATTATCTCACCATTTAACATTTGATCTTATCAATTAACTAGCATGCATCTCATACATTCATTTTATCACATACATGAAAAGAAGTAAATATGAATGCAATAGTTATAGCCCATATCCTAAGGTGGCCAGACCCAAGCCAATGGGAGAACCAAATTATTCTAAGGATAAAAACACTTCTTAAGCATGTTTCTATCGGCCCACACTTCTGTTCCTCCGGTCCATACTTCTTCGTATAGATTACAATTCCAAAAACTCGTTTTACATACGAGGTAGTAAGATGAGAAGAGAATTACAATAAAAGTAGAGAAAAACACGACACACAGGCCGTGTTTATAAAATCTTATAAATAAAACTAAATGAGCTATTGGGCTATAATCATGCATTCCAAACATTGTGCATATCAAAGATAATAAAGACGCAGTTTGTTATTAAGGTCTTACCAGATTGTTCCTATGCAGGTGTCATGCCCTTTGCGGGGGTCTAAGGGGCAAAGCCCTTTGTAGGGTTCCAACGGCCTTGTAGCCACCTGCAGGGTTGTCGATGGCTGGTTAGTGGCAGAGAAAATTTTAAATATTTAACATCTTAATTGCTATGTAAAAACCTCATGATTTGATAACTTTTATCAACATTATCGTGTTTTTCAGGATTTTAAAATCCACGAGGTTTTTACTGAAACAACTCTTGTTACTTTCCCGCATGAAATCTATAGACTAACCATTAGTCTAATATATAACTATAATCCGCGTATGTTAACACTTAACATCTAAAGCCCTAAAACTCAATATTGAATATGTTAACAATTAACATATAATATTTCAAACCCTATCGACAAAGATCCTAATGATTAACTCTTAATCATCGATCTTAGGAACATCTTTTAACTAGATTAACAAATTAATCGTGATTGAATAGATTTTCTCGTACAAATATCATATATTCGCTAAATAAATAAAAAAATATCATGTATCTCATACAATTACATCACCAAAGTAATTAAAACCTGAATCCGTATCGTACAAGTGACTTTGATACCATTGTTGGGTTACGTTGGTACACCCCATGGAGCAGCGAAAAAGTTATCCGGCGATTACCACTAGAGATCTATGTACGAAGAACGAATCGGGGTGAATAATGGCGAAGAATTACCTGTTTAAAATTTGGAATTTTGAATTTGGAGGAGAAAAATATCCAATCACGATTCCTAAGCCGCAATGATAACGCTTCGATCTCTGCGTAGTTCACCCAGTTGAAACGAGCATATAAAACTCTCTAAACTATTTAGAGGATTTTTCCAAAACCATTAATGATTGCTAGATCTCTCATACCTTTATATAGCCTTTGAAATCCTAATTCAACTCATATTAGGATTTCAATATATATATATATATATATTAATATATATAATACTAATTTAACTTTAATTAGGATTTTAATATATATAATCCCAATTCAACTTAATTAGGATTTCAATATATATATATATATATTAAATATATAATCCCAATTCAACTTTAATTAGGATTTCAATATATATATATATATTAAATATATATAATCCCAATTTAGCTTAATTAGAATTTCAATATATATTAATATATAATCTCAATTCAACTAATTAGAATTTCAATATATATATTATATATATATATATATAATCCCAATTTAACTTTAATTAGGATATCAATATATATATATATATATATATTAATTTAAATTGAATTATATTATTTATATATTAAAAGAGTCATAATTACAATAATTATTTTCTTTTAATATTTATCCAATAGTTAAATTATATATATATAAAATATATATTAATTTAACAAAATTCGTGTACAACAAATTTATACATATATAATTTGTTTAATATATGCTCATTTTAACTGTGGGTGTGACCTTGTAGGTTCATGTAACATTAGTAGTAAATATCAGAATATTTCTAATATTACAAACAATGAGTGTCATCTAGGAATATGTCATTGTCACCTAAGTTACAAGAAATCATGAATCAACATAACCTTTTCGTGATTAACTTTTTTTCATGTATTACTGTAACACCCCTAAAAATGTAGTCTAGAGTTTTGCCATAAGTTCGAATGTAAGTCAAATTGAGGGAGATACTATTAGAATGACTAGTTGGAGATTTAGGACCAAAAATGAACTAATGAAATAATAGGTGACCATTTTAGAATGGCTTACCCGAATCCTTGATAAAAGTCTAGGATTGCATGCTAAAACTATGGAATTTTGGGGACCTACCCACTTGTCAAGCCAAAGGCAAGACAAGAGGGGGGAGAAGGACATGAGTCACGATAATTCTAAGGAGAAAAAAAGGGGAAAGGCTTGTTCATCTCCATTTCCACTTGTCTTTTGCCATGATCGAATGAGTGAGAGGAGGTGAGAGAAAGCTTACAATCTTGTGTTTGCTAGGTAGATTGTTGGTTTTGGATTCGAAGGGAAGCGTAGGAGAAGATAATCATATTCTTACTCTTAAGTGAAGACTCTAGTTAAATCGTGGATACATACATATACATACACACACACGCTTGAATCAAGGGATGGTTAGAAAGCTAAAAGAAATTCTAGATGGAAACATTCAATTTCTTTGTGTGTCTTGTAATTTTGTGATGGTATTGTTTCAAGGAAAATCTAATTAAATTATTGAGTAGCTTTTGTATGGCATTAGATGAGTATAATGTATGTTAAGCTTGATGTTAATGTGGTTAAGATATATTTGTGACATTCGATTGAACCTTGAAACATGTTATGGTGCCTGGAATCCATTTGAATTTAAATCACTTAAAAAAGTTGTAGGAAACTGTTCGAATGAAAGCATATACACATAAGTAGATCAATAAGTCTGTTTTGAATATGATCTTTTGGATACATATAAATAAGAAATTGGACTAATTGATATCATAGAAAATTTGTTAGTTTGTTCCATAAGTACTTGTATGTGTGGGAAATGATTTGAGAATGTAAATGTATGTGAAAGTGTTAGGGCAGTCCTGTAAGTAAATACATGTTTGGTGGGCTGTCTAAAGTAATTAAAAGCACGAGAAAAAATATGGGTTGTTATGAATAGGTTCAATACAAAAAGGGCTGAACTTGGTGTGTATGGATGTGTATACTGTGAATGCCCTGTTTTCTATGTGTTTAACACTTGATAAATTATTTGAACATGATTAAATAAGGAGATTGATACATTAAGGTTGTTTTATACAATAAAAGAATGCATTAAAAAAAGCATAGGAGGCTGTTTTTAATAAGTATTTAAGTTAAGGGGCTGATCATGAAGGTAAAAATGTACCTACAAGTGTTAAGAGACTATTTTGCAATTATGTAAATGTAGTAAGGGCTACTTGTACTAATTCTGGACTGTTTTAAGTCACATAAGTGCATTTGGGACTGTTTTTCATGACTTATAAGTGCTTGTGGACTGTTTGATATGTGTTATATGTAGGCATATATAACTGAATTTGTTTGATGCCTATAATGGAAGTATAAGGACTGCTTTTGTACATTAAGGGTTGCTTTGAATATTTAATGATTTAGTGAACTGTTCGGTATAAATACAAGTGCAGGCTGGATTGTTGTGATTTTTAAATGGATGTGCTTGTGTTATGGACTGATTTGTTTGGTTAAATGAATTATTGGATAATAGATTTAGTCCTAATGCATAGTTATAATGTTGATAAAAATAGATAAAGATGGGGCTGATCAAGTTAGTAGAAAGCCGAAAGGAGTTTAAATTAGTAACAAGATAGGAATACGGATTCAAGTATCCCGTAACTTCGGGATAAGAGGTGAGTATAGTTTAAAGCCTAAGAAAGGGGTTGCAACCTTTCCGAGTATTGTTTTCTAGTTGTTATGTTTAAAAGTATCAAGTGTATGCTTATGCTTATGCTCATGCAAGCTTGGAAACAAGTAAGTATTTCTTTGAGAAATACCTTGTAATATGAAATGTATGATGAATTGAATTTCTCATGGATAATGTATAGATGAAAATGTTTGATAAGTGATATATGTTTATTATCAAGATGAAAATGATTGATCTACGTAAAGAGTAAGCTTGATATGCTTGAATATATGAATAATTGATGATTCAATTTGATAAGTCATGAATGATTTATGAATGGATCTAGCTATGAGCCTTTGATCACAAGGAAAGAGACATAGGTCTCCAAATGTATATGATTGAACCCTATTTGAGAAAAGGGTAATTACACAATAATGTGTAAATCGAATGGAGCTAAGCTCACCTATTGAAAAGAATGATGATTAATGTAAAGCCTTGGTCTTGAGTCAGTCGTAGATATATTTGGCATGCCATAGAGCCCATAGAGCTCAGTGTCAGGGTGGACTGCGGTCCGGGACAATGGTTCCTAATGGGCGACAGTAAGAGGGATGTGTATGTGGTCATCTGGCGACAATAGGAGGTATTGACCGGTACTACTAGTACCATATGCTTTACGGGCGACAATTGATTGGGGACTCGTGTATCTAGACTGGGAATTCGATTCACAAGGCTCTAATATTAAATGATTATGAAAGAAAATGTTTACTCAAGAAAGAAGTACGATAACTTATTTGATAAGTAATATGTATTTATGTTTACAATGGGTACAATTGAATAATACCTTGTGATAAGTTATGAAATGTTTGAGAAAATCTTGATGTTGAGTAAATGATCAAATCTCAGTTTAAATGAATTTGATATGCATACTTCATGATAAGTATGTATGGAATAGAATCGAATTGTATGATATGATATGTCTATTGAGCAATGTTTAATCGGTTTCACTCGATTTTTGCCTAAATAATATGAAATGTTTCAATTTGAACATGTATATGAGAATGAATCAATGAATGACTTATAGTTTATTCAAACTGAGAATTGTTGGATTGATATCGAAGGATTTACTATGGATATCGACAATTTATGTGTATAAACAGTGAAATAGATTGCTTGGTAAATCGATTATACATGCTAAATGAGCTATTTAGATAACTTGTGAGGAAAGCAAGTGATATGTGTGATAAGTATGCTTTGGTAACTTTGATAAGAAAACATGCCTATGAGGTACTATGTTTAATGGTATTTGGTAAGTAAATCATGGTGAAATTATATGTTGGATTGGAAACTTTCACGTGTTAATGTGATCGGTTGAATGCGTATATTGATGTGGATTAAAGTATATGTTTCTTGGCTTGTACTAGTCGAATGGGTTACTTCAAGTAATTAGTACCTTGTTTTAGTTGGGTTTAACATGACCACCCGTGGAGCAATCTCACATGTTTTGTATGTTAAGTTTATATTAATAAGCCTAAAGATTATATTGAGTAATTATAAGTCTTTAGGAACTGATTTGCTAGAAATTAAGTCTTTAAGGACTGATTTAATCTTGTAATTATGCATGCATGACAAAGGAACTGATTTGCTGGAAATTAAGTCTTTAGGGACTGATTTAATATTGTAATTATGCATGCATGAAAAAGGAACTGATTTGCTGGAAATTATGTCTATAGGGACTGATTTAATCTTGTAATTATGCATGCATGAAAAAGGAACTGATTTGCTGGAAATTAAGTCTTCAGGGACTGATTTAAATCTCTTGTTTGTGTGTACATGTAAATGAAATTGTCTTTCTAGAATTAGAGACTTAATAAACTGGTTTGATATCGTGAAAATGTGTACAAGTAAATGAGTATGTCTTGCTATATACCAATGAATGTACATGATTAAAGTCCTGTCTCGAATTAAATTGAATATACGACTTGAACTTATAAAAACTTGTAAATAGGAGTATGGGTCTGAGAGAGAATATAAAGATAATGTCGGATAGGGGATTTTAAATATGCTATGTTTACGATATATTTGATGTCTCAGGGGACATGTATGACAGAATTAAAATGACTTATGTAACAAGTATATATGATTAAAGAATACCTCTAAAGAAAGGATATTAAAACTATAAGTTGATCGAATGAAAATCGATGGAGTCTTGCATGATAAGTAACCAATGTTTAATTGATATCTGAGCTTATATGGATAAAGGATTGAGGCTATATGAAAAATCTTGTGGCTATAATAACTTGTAGTCGATTAATTTATCATGTTGCTTGAAAACAATACACTGTATGATGAGTTGTACGAACCCTATAAATTGTAAAGGGTTGTGTTTAGATAAGCTTATTACTCCCCATAGTATGTTGTCTAAAGAGGGAATACAGATTTGATTTATGTCTTGATTAATTAAATTACCTCACTAAGCAATTCAATTTCTTACTCTATTCTATCATTACATTTCAAGGTAAATGTGCTTACGTATTTCTCCTGAGCCGGGATGAGATTGCAGGGATCCGAGTAGGATACAAATTAGTATCTTTAGAACTCCTAGTTGGTAGCACATAGTTACCAAAATGCATAGTGCATATTGATTTCCTTTTCGGTTATGTTTAAGTGTATAAGTTTATTGCTTATTTAAGTTTGTAACGGGCCTCTTATTATTTCATGGATATGGTTTGCCTAATAAGTTGTGTTAAATATGTGTTTGTGTGGTTGCTTTTAAAACCTAAATTAGTAATCGACTAGATGTTGTAGGAAAATATGGCTAGTAAGTAACTATCTCCTGTTGTTTATCAATTCAGGATAGGGTAGAACATTACGTATAGCTAATATAATAGAAAAGAAAATAAATAATTGATAAAGTGGTAATGTTTAAGCTTAAGTCTATGTTATGTAAGTTGTGTGAAATCACATATAGTCGGTTTACAATTTGAAATAAGTTTGATCTAGTTTTAGAATGATATATTGTTTTATTTGCAAGTGATTAATGTGCCTCTTGATCTTTAATTGTTTTGGTTGTGATTGGTGCGACCATTGAAATGATTTTTGAGGATTAAGTATAGTTAGATTTGCTATTAGATTATACGTTGCTACAATCGATTGTTGGGTTGTGTTATGTGATGTATGATGATGCTTTGGGATAATAAGTTCTAAATAGTCCGCCTATCTACTTGCAAGTTTAGTCATATAGGCATAAACCTCAATTGATTGATGTTAAAAATGCATGGTAGTAATGATATGTATGGGTTAGTGGAACATTGAATGATAAGATTTGTCGTTAAAAAAGTTGTGAAATGACAGTTAGGAATTTAAATGATAAGTGACATACATTTAGATCCAAGTTAAGCCTAATAAGGTTATGCTGTAAATTATCAATTAGTGTGACATACATACATACATTGTGAACGATTTGCTTTAATATGAAATGTTACTAAAGAAAAGTTTTAAATTTACCCTGATTTTTGATAAGTCTGTTCTGAAGCTGGATCAAGTTTTATAATTTGGTGACATGATTTCTAGAATGTGTTTTGGTAACATCTTCAATTCCAGTTTTCTTCCAAACTGGGTTGTGGGTGTTACAATTACATCCTTTTGTCCTTTATATCTAGATTGGACACAAGTCATGGAACAATCACACTTGTATAGTCCATCTAATATTTCTTGATATCTTGAGTAAACTATTATAAATGAATAACCACGAAAAATCATATCAACTTATTCGAGCATGACCATGCATTTCTAGTCTCACTCAATCAAGTGACCTACGATATTACTCCTATTATGTAGGAGGGACAAATCCTATCTTGATCAACCATATCCCACTACATAAATTGTGATATATCCAATATCAGTCATTATAGAGTAGTCAGTTACGACACATTTGAATGTATCAAAATATGTCACTCACGATGTTGAAATAATGACGATCTCAAGTCTGACGTCTCAAGTCCGAGGATCACTATGAGCAATATTGTGACTGTCACATAATAATCCAAGAAACATGCCCATAGCGGGTCAGACCAGTATGTCATTCTCTAACACATACTTATGTATTGATTTTGACATCTCTATGTCAATGACAACACTTTGTATCAATCAACTACATATTAGTCTTAATGCATTATTGATGTCTATTCCCACAATAATACTCGACTAAGGACATTTAAGAATAACGTATTATTCTAAGGACTTTATTATAATTCAATTTATTTATGCACGCATAATTGTAACTGAAAATAATAATGGCAATGCTCTTTATGAATAAACAAGATAAAAACAAATGTCATTTACAATCATCTTATGATTGGTCTTTGGGCATACTCTAACAGTGTGAAGATTCTCCCTCGCACAAACTAGTTAAGACGTTGAAGATGACTTCTAAGGCACAAGTTTATCGACACTTGCAAACATGTACTCAAAGAATACCTTTATTAAAAATCTCAAATCTCAAATCTGTGTATTACAATGAATAGGTTCTCATCCTTTTGTAGGGGAAGGATGGCTTAAAATAGAGTATTCCTAAAGAAACACAAACTCTATTCCTAATAAAATAACTTTAAAAGAAATAATAAAATATTTTGGAAACTAATATAATAATGGAATGAATGTGACTCCTAGTTGGATTTGAAGTCCTCCTTGCTTTAGAATTCTATTGTGGATAAGGCTGACTTGGACAACAAGAATTGGAGTATGTGGGCTGATTTAAGGTCTAATAAAATAGAAAACCACTTAAAATCCTAGTTTTGGGTCTAAATATTACAACATAAACCCAATGTTATAGATTTGCGTTCAATCCCGTATGAGAATTTCTAGCCTGCACAGTCTTCACTAAAATGCCTGTATCTTGAGCTCCGATGTCTGATTGATGCGTTTCAAAGTGAGTTGGAAAGATAGGAGATAGACTCACAAGTTGAAAGAAGAGTTTGTGGTCCAAATATGCCTGGATCCCAACTGAAAAGTCACCTCAAGTCAACTAATTTTCCATAATTAGAAAACAATTTTAGCTTCTTATCCAAGATGCATCATTTTGCCCTCCTATGCATGTATCATTCCCCCACTCCTCAAAAATATTTGTCCTCTAATCTAAAACGGCTATGAGAGAACAATCATCAACGTCAATCGAAAAGGCTTCTTTGTCATATGTGGAGTGATCTACTTGAGCTCCTCTCAATGGTTCAACAAAATCTTGAAAAAATAGGATAATATTTCTCGAACATTTGTTATGATTAGTCAAAACAAAATCACTCATTGTGTTCTTTTTATTGTCTTTTTCTTTTGGGCTTTGTATGACTTTTAACTCATATGTGTTTTCACTCACCAAATTTGGGCCATTAATTTGACTTTTTTTTCACTCTCAATCTCTTTACTCTCAGTCTTTTGTATCTCACATCCCATATCCCTCTCACAAATGTTATCATCAGAGTACATTTGTTGTAGAGGAGAAGATGTTTCTAATATAGTGATAGGACTAGAATCAAATAAAGGGTTAGAATCACACTTACTTTCTTTGAGTGGTAGTGATGAGATTGTAACAAGGGAACTTATTGCTTCACATGAAGGATCAGAAGCATTGTCCTCTTGAATGATGTGTTCACTATCAATGTCCTCTTGTTTGAGAGATGATTCTTCTTCCTTCGCTTTGTTCTGCTAGAGTCGAATAGGGTATTAGTAGGGCTTTGAAAATTTGAAGTTTTATATGTACCTTTATCAAATGAGAAGTATTTTTTAACGAGCAATGGACCGTTGTAGTTGAAGTTTGAATCAGATTGCTTGTTCAATGAAATCCATAATGTTTTCATACGGTTGGAATTTTTTGTTGGTGATCTCCATATTTAATCCGAAATAGAATCGTTCTACTACATCATGTTCTTTTTCAACGATGTTAGCTCGGTTCATAAGTACTAGCATGGTGTTGTAGTACTTTTCCACATACATTGTACCATGTTTCAATTGTTGAAGATTTCTCTCGTTGTTCTCATAATATCATGGTAGGATATACTGAATCCGCATGATCCGCTTCAATTCTCTCTATGAATCAATTTTTCATTTATAGTAAAATTTTCGATCTTTCACTAATCTATTCCACCAATATGCAGCATGGTTAGTGAATCCACTGATAGCTAATGAACATGTAACCGTATCACAGTGTTTATAAAACATGTCGTCAATCTTGTTCTCCCAATCACAATAAGCATCTAGATTAGATGTTCCTTCGATTGAAGGAATGTTGTGCTTTGGTATAGCCAAGGAAGGCTTATTTCGACAAGTATAACACATCCTGAAATTAGTCAAAGAAAATATCAAAAAGGTAAAAAAATAACATAAACAATAAACCTCACGAGTCACTCCAAGAAAGAAGTATTCTTTGAGGCAAGTAAGTAAATCTTGTATTCTTTAAAACTCTCATGCCGTGCACAACTCAGTAATCGGAGTTCAAATCCTATCAAAAACCCTAAGTGCTTTAAAAGATCAAGGAAAGGCTAGACACCAAAAGAAATATAGTTGCAAGGAGGAAGGAAGTTATGCAACTTTTAAGTCCTACTAACACAAGAAAGTGAAAAGGTGTTAGATAATATAAAAAAGGCAATAAAAAGGTAAAACAAATGAAAACAAATGGTTAAGAATGAAAGAAGAACAAAAAACCCGAAAACCCTGTGTAGTCACTAATTTTTGTCCATATTTTAGAATTTTCTCTTGATCATGTGTAAAAAAATGAAGGTTATGTAAATCAAAATAAGTCGTGTGTTGTTTAAGAAAGGGGGTTAGCCTATGTAAGAAAAAAGTTACCCGATTCCATTTTACGAAGTTGCAGCTATACATTCCAAGGAATTCCATTTTTACAGGTAAATGCTCAATACCCAAGTAGGCGTACAAAGTTGATTGCGATCAAGTGCTTTCTGGGTCGTCTTAGGCCTTGCAATTCGCCTTTATCCAAAAAATATATCGAGATTTTTTACATACAAAGGATTTACTTGTTACTAATATGGTCTAGCCTTTGCTCTTCTTTAGATCCCTTGTTTTACTCCGATAGTTTAATAAAATCGGGTCAATGCAGAAGAAATGAATGCATTTTCATACTATTAAGATAAGAAAGTAAAAAAACTAAAATCTAATTTGGGTTCTGCCAAATCACTTATTCTACTGGATCTTACGGAGCCCTGTTTATACACAACATCGTCAGGTCTGATCATAGAAAGATTCTCTTTAAGCGAACCAACCTATCCTTTGTATGGGGCTTACACGGTGGTTGGAACAAAGACACATTTGGTTGTGAATTCCAATGTAGCAGATAAAGGTATATTTCTACACAGCCCAATCAATAGTTCAAGTCACACACTCCCATAATCCATTTTCTCTTAGGGAAATTCCCTTTAACTATTCATGTCATATCAAATAAATAATAAAATATTGTGGAGTTGAAAGGAAATATCCAAATACATGTCTTATTTTTTTCAATAATCCATATTTGTAGCAATGAAATACTATTGTTCCTCCCCCAAGTAATAAGAGATCATATTCACACTGGTACAGTAGTAGGTAAACTTGAAGGAGAAAGGGAAATAACTTTGGGCTTTGTTGATTTATTACGTGATGATTTTATTGAAAAAGATTCAAGCTGTGGTATTTATTTCACTCAAGATTGGGTTTAATATTCCGAAACCAGCTATACTCACCGGAAAAATATATCTTGAATAATAAATAATAATTAATAATTTTGATATTTATACTATATGGGAGCACATACATAAGAGCTTTAACTGGGTTGTCGAAACTAATCCATTAAATTAAAAATGAAGTTTCAATTTTTTAACTTTATGAATCATTATTTCTCTGAATTACTATATATCCTTCCCTTGTTTTCAACCCACTTGAGAAAAAACCCCTTTCTAATTTATTGGATATACAAATAATGTATCAATTTTAAGTGATCTAAAAAAATCCTATGCTCGTATAAGAAGATGAATCAAGATATATTTTTAGAATTAGAAATTTGAAATACTTTTTTGAAGTATGGTGCAATTATGACAGGAATCGAAACACAAACTTCTTAATCTTTTCATTCAATTTTATCTGAAGACATAAAAGAGTAAAAATCTGAAAGCTCTTTTTTGTAGTTGTAATTATAATGCCAAAAAATCAAGTCGGTGCATTCGTCTTTATGTTGAGCGTTACAGGCCTTTTGAATCTTCTATTTACCTACTTAATTTGCTTTGATTTGTTATTTTATGGAATGTGGCTTTATTCTTGTTTTCTTTATTTTTGCTAGGAATTCTCTTGTTAAGACCCTATGAATCAACTGAAACTTTAGATTCATACTAGAACCGCGATGATTCAATAAAACCTTATGGATCATCGCTTATTCAATGATATAGAAAAAAACTCTAGAGTCTATTTTTTCATTTCATTTCACGGGTCGAGAAATCCACTTCGAATCTTTTTCTAGTTACTTTTGTATATCATAAAAAGAGAGAAGTTCCTATTTTTCAATCTAATACAATATTAAATTCAATAATAGGAGACTCAAAATGAAAGTCTCTATTTCGCACTCACTCTCCATCACATTGTCAGAACAAAAGTGTCATATGTATCGATATGGAAATATTTAATATGTGAAGACATGATTTGATTTAGGTTTCTATCTAATAAATTCTATATATTCTATATAGATAGAAATGGATCTTGTTGTGCTCTCGAATCAAGGAAAGATAAGATGTTAAAAAAGGCTCTTAGGTTGTAACTTGAAATAAGCGTTTCTCTTTATCTAGAAAGGAATAAAATATTAATTTATTCCTAGGAACAAGAAGATTGAATCAGAAATATCGATAGATTCTTGTGGAGTCCAAATAAACAAATAAATATGAAATAAAAAGAAATCCACTATTCCAATTTCATCTCTATCGAATTTTAATATCAGAATAGTGGATATAGTCACGATTCAATGGGTTAGATCCAGTTACTTTTTCTTTTGTTGATTTCTAATATTTACAATTCTTTACAATGGATTTGATTGGAATAATCTAATTCAAAATCAAAATCAAAATATATATTTGTTTTGTCGCTTCAAGAGACGACTTATTATTATTCATTATAATAAACAAATGTTCAACTTTCTTTTAGAATTACTCTACTCTAACTCATTAGAATAATAACTTATTAGAGTTAAATTATACTATACAATTTCTAATTACTAATTAAATTATTATACATATACAATTGGTTTTTTATTACCAATAAAAGCAACATCCCTATTCTTCGTTTCAATATGAATACTACTATTTCACTTTCACTGGAGTTTTATGAAAAAAATAGCCAAAAGCCCCTTATCGGATTTGAACCGATGACTTACGCCTTACCATGGCGTTACTCTACCACTGAGTTAAAAGGGCCATTCGATTCAATTACTGAATGAATCAGTAGACGGATAAGATCTATTTATATATAATAAGATCTATTTATTTATAAGTATATGCGGTAGACTCTTAGTGAAAGGCTGTAGGGGCAGACTGCTCTACATTCAGCCACGCCACAGTGACCCCCGAAGCGATCTTCTTCTATTTGCGGGATGAAATCCGGCAGCCAATTACTGGCTCTAAATAACCAGCCCAACAATAAGTTCAATTCTTCCATTATTGTCATTGTTATTATTGTAATAAAGTAAATCAGAAAATAATAAAAACAACAAGATATAAATAAAAGCCCAAATATATATATTTATATAATGTCCATTTACATTTAAAAGGCCCAAAGAAATCAAATATATATTACATGTAAAGCCCAATTAGCTCGAACTAAAACCTAAAAACCCTAATCTGGAACCCTTCTATCTTGCATAGCTGAAGGATAACCGTTAGATCAAATCTTGATCTAATGGTCTAGATTGCCCTTTAGGATGAAGCCCTAGCTGGTAACCCCTTGGATACTGCGCCGCAGCATCTCGCCCGTTGGATCAAGATTGCCATCAATGGCTCAGATCGCGTCCGCCGTGCGTATGATCCACACACGTCCTTTTGGCTACCCCCACGCATGCATGAAGATCACACACGTTGCTTTAGCTTCCTCCTGACCGTCCGTTCATTCTCGATCAACCGCAGCCTTCAGATCTGGTTCCACGTCGGTATACAGAGGCATTTTTCTCCCTCTGGTCCCCTTTGCCTCTCATTCAGCCACGACACACGAGGGGACACAAAGGAAAGCATCAGAGGCTCGCCATCTGCTGCACTACACCCGTTTCTCTCCTCTTCTCAAATGGATCATGACATGCAAGAGGAAAACCAGAGCAGATTAGGGGACAAACAAAAGACCAAATTAGTAGAGGATAACCAATAAGAGTTTTTTTACTAGGTTTTCTTATTTTTCTAAATACATGTAAATCGGGGTATAAAGCAAAAAACCCTAAACACTTATAGAATTCATTCTAGAAATTCGAAGGAATAGAGAACAAAAAGCAAAAAACCTAAAAGCTTCAGAGGTAGCCTTCCTCTTCTCTTTTCATATCATCATCAAAACATACATACGAAAATAAATTAGGGTTTAGTGTTTATCGAGGAGTCGGTCCGTCTTCCTGGTATTTCTTATTCTCTACGTCTATTGTTCTCCCTCATTGACAATAAGCCTACTGGCCTCTTCGAGGCCGCGCGTGGCGAATCGACGAAAGGATAAGTAGACAAGGGAGTTTGTTTTCAGTTTCTATTTCGTAATAAAGGTTTTTATGGTTTTCAAGTGAAATAGGGTTTAGATCTAGGTAGATCAGGGTTTGGAGATGAGAAAGGTTTTTTTATTTTGGGGTGTTTTTGGCTTGCCAGCCGCCGTCGAGAGGTGGCCAACGCAGCGGAGAAATTATCAAAATCTAGGTTTGGCGACGGTTTCTGGGTTTTGGGATGAACACCACAATGGTGTTCATCCCCAGTTTCAGAGAGAGTGGAGAGAAACGCGAGTTATCAAAATTTTAAGGGTTTTGCCATTTTTGGTAAAAAAAGTCAGCTTTTATACTTGTTTTAAAATGGTAAAAGATTTATTTACTTCATTAAATCCCTCTGCGTTTTTGAAACTACGCCCGCGGTCCTTCTACCTTTTAAAAAACCTCAGCCGTAGTCCCTATCTTTTTTGCATCTTTGCTGTTTGGCCTCTATTTTCATGCATATTCACATTTTTGCCTTATAATTTATTTCCTTTAATTTCCAGTCCTATTTTGCCTCTTCTCATATTGTTATGATTCACATGTATATGTATGTGTTATGTTAATATGATCCGTGTTGTTGTCTTTTATGTTCTTTTAAATGTATAATGTATGCTTTTGATATGTGGTATGTATTATATATATATATTTATGTATGATTTATAATGTAGCATATGGTGTTAATGTATATATATTTTTCACATGTAATAGTTAAATATATGGTTTTTATATATAAATACATGTTTTTCTATATTATATAATATATAGTTCGAAACACTATGTATATGTGTATACAATATGTATTTATACAATATAGTTTATACGGTATATAATGTATAGTTTTTATATATTATTTCATACGTTGGGTTATATATGTAAATACATGTATATGGTATTTGTTATATATATATATATATATATATATTACGTAACATATAATATATGTATATGTGGCTACTGCTACTTCCCTTCTCTCTATATATGTTATACATACATGTAAATAGTTATATAATATATACCCTATTACATAATGTGATGCTAATGTAGGATATTTTGAACCCTTTACTTTGTATTTACTTCACGCCTTGATTCATGTTTGTAGCATTCATGTTTTTTGCCATGTTGTTAAGTATTGCATCTGGGATATTAACTGTCAATGTGGTACCCTTCTATTCGAGAGTAAGTGCGGCTAGTACCAGTCGTAGTGGTGGTGATTCTGTCGCTTACTCTCGAATAACGGGGCCCTTAAAATTAACTCGCATGTATAATCGAGTTTTGGCTTAATTGTCACTTTAATTCAAAAAATCTTATATTAGCAAGACGATAATTAATTTGGTACCGATCTCCGGGTGTAGTGGGGGTGCGAAGCCTTCCTCACTCGTAATCGACTCCCGAATATGAAATCTCTGATTTTATTTTCGTTGTCCGGTCTACCTAATCCAAGTGACCAGTGGCGACTCCAAGTCTTTTATTTTATTTAAAATAAAATCCCTTTTTAAGTAAATATTTTCAGAAAGAGGGATGCATCAAACCAATTCGGGTTAACGATTTGAAGTTTTAAAAACGTCGCTACACCCTTGAATTGTGCCTTACTGTATGAATTACATAAATAGCCCAAAATAATAAAATAAAGTCAGAAAAACTGAAAATAATATATACTGATAAGTAAAAAATTAAGTCTAAAAATTAGAACACCCCAGTTTTGGGCCTAGCGGTTTGTGGGCTGATTAGACGGTTCGGTGGACCGAGTTAGAGATTCAAGTCGGGTTCGGAATTTAAATCAGATTAAATATTTTCGAGTGAGAAAATATTTCAGAATAGCTAAAAATCATTAATTTATATATGAACATTTTTGGTAAAGTCGATTTTGAAAAATAGAATTCGAAAATGTGACATTTTGGCTAGTGACCAAAATGTAAAAAATGGAAATTATTTTTAGTGACTGTTTTGTAAAAGGATCAAAACTTTGAATCTTTAAAGAGGTATTTGACCAAAGTATAATATTAGACTTTTCTCCTTAATTGGCTATTTTAAAAAGATTTGGAGAGAGGAATAAATAGATTTTGAGGAATTAATTTCATAATTAATTCCTAAGTAATTTTCACAAAACTAAGTTTTCTCTAAAAAGATTTTCTCTCAAATTCTCTTCAGCCAAACACTCTTTTCTTCTTCAAAATATTCAGGTAACTTCTTGATTTCTTCAATCTTTTAATGTCAAATGAGTTCTTAATCGTTTCCTATCAAAACCTTATAGTTCTAATCTTGTTTTCTCATGTAAATCAATACAATTAAGGAGGAAAGTTAACATTAGAGGTGAGCTTCGTCCTTCTCCTCTAATGTATGGTTCTTTATTGAAATTCCCAAGTTATTGATCCTTTATAAATGTTTTTTGTTGAGCTTTAATGATTTAATAGTGGGAAAATGGTTAAATCAAGGTTTAATTGATGAATTTATGTGATTTTCGAATTGGATTTGTTTTGCTGGGTTCTTGATTGGTTTTAATCAAGATTTTGATGTTATATAATGTTAATAGATTGATTTTTGTAATACCCCGAATTATAGCCTAGAAGAATGCTATACTAGAAACTTGAGAAGATTACTATAGCTTTGCATTAATTGTATCTATTGTGATCAATAGGATCAATTTTAAATTCATGACACTTGTGTGGTCTTTATGAAAGGACTAAAGTGTACAGTTTGTGAAAGTGAGAAATTGCATGGTGAGAAAATTTTAAGTGAGGAATGTTACACATGGCATTCCAAGGTGACACCTTGGGGAAGAATGAACCGACCACTTGGAATGTTCATTCCAACAAGCTCATTCTTCTTCTTGGATGAAAACCGAAGCAATGGAGAGAGAGGGAGTGTAACACCCTAAAATTGGCCTAGGAAAGTTACCACAATCTAAACTATAGGCAAATTGAATACATAAGTTAATCAATTTAAAGAAGAAAGAACATTGGCCATCCTTAAGATCAAATAAGTTAAATTAGAATCAAATTGAAATTAAAATTAGAAGACTTAAATGGAAGGATGGAAATGTTAACATGCAAAATTATAAATATTGCATGCAAATGGAATTAAAAATGGAGGCCTTGACACATGTTCTCATTTGATGAGAACATGTGCCAATTTGGAGGATGATTCACGGCTAAGGGAGAATAATGAACAAACATATTATCATCTTCCTCCCTAATTCATCCTCCATGGCCAAAAATGCTTGAGAGAGAAAGGGGAAAGAAAAGCTTCATTGATCATCTTCAAATTCATGCTTCTTGAATTAACTTTGATCAAATTTAGCTTGGAGAAGGTATAATGCTTAACTCCTACAAGTTATAGAATGTCGAATCTTGATATTGTGATGTTCTTATTGCCTAGATTGATTAGGATGATTGTTATGCATGTTAGGATGATCTTAGATTCTCATAGTACTAGAAATTTTGAATGCTAGTAATCAATTTGATAAAGGGAATGTATATGATTGAAAACAGTCTTGATTAGGGACTGTTTCACTAGTAAAAATGTGTGAATAGGCTAAATGTATATAGAACCCTGTTTTGATCATGTTAGTAGATGAATTGAGAATTGAATAGAATAGATAAGTTGCTGGAAAATGAATGCACCTAATTGGATTAGTTAAATTAGGTAATGGACTGCTCAATTGGTAAATTGGATGAGTAATGTTGATCAAATAGATCAAATTGGATTTAACATTATAATGCCTGTTTTAAGCACATTGCTAGGTGAATTATACTGACCTAGACATGTAAGAACATGAAAATGAATTGAATTACAATGATAGAACCTTGTTAAAACGAGTTATGAAGCTAGAAACTCAACCTAGTGTAATCTGCTCAGAATGCTCTGTTCTGGTCAACAACTTTGAAAAATCACCAAAAATTGTATAAAGTGAATTTAAGTCTGAAAATTTTATGGGTAGTACCTTGATATGTCTAAAATCATTAGGAGAAAACAGAACTGAATTCTGGATTGAATACTGAATTGTAGAGAAGAAACACTAGGGACAGTGCAAACTGTCCAGTGTAGCGAATTGCCCTGTCTTTAAGTTAAAAACTGTATTAATTGGAAAAGAAATAAAATGTAAGGTTTATATAGTTATAAAGAAAATTAAGTTAGCTTTCCAACAGTGTAAACCAATTGAAATT
This sequence comes from Hibiscus mutabilis, assembly GCA_019671005.1. Classification (NCBI taxonomy): domain Eukaryota; kingdom Viridiplantae; phylum Streptophyta; class Magnoliopsida; order Malvales; family Malvaceae; genus Hibiscus; species Hibiscus mutabilis. Next base: position 29,105,627 of record CM033745.1, on the reverse strand, counting down.
CCGACGTACGGAATGAACGTTATGCATGTTTAAGTGAACAGACTACATGCTGCCTAGTAACAACAATTTAGGTAATTGTACACTGTTTTGTGGCAATTTGTAAACTGTATTGTAAACAGTTTTGGGGCATTGATTCTGCCCTATTTTACATGAATTAGAGTATAGATAAGTATGGTTAAGTGTAGTGAAGGATGTATATGAACATGCTGCCAGAATTGTGTATGTTATGTACTTGTAACGTTGTGTTGATTGAATGACTTTGTGAACTTGTTTTGATATGTGTTTACTTGTAATGTGTTAGAACCAGGAGTGAACTTGGTGGATGAGGAAAAAGTGGATCATCCTAAAGCCATGAACAAAGGAGTGTGGATCCAAGACTAGCTAAGCTTGGAGTATTGTGAGTGTAGTTATCTCTAGGGTTAGGACTTGGTCCTAACCAATGCATGCTTGTTTACATTCTTGTAATGCTTAAATGAACCTAATATGGACTTGACTTAATAAGGTAAGAATGCCTAGTAATGCATGAAATTTGATCACATCTTGAATACATGTTTTATTCGAATGCTAAGCATGTTTAAGTGGTACATTGGTACTTGTATGTGTCATGATGCATGTGATCGAATGCTAAAGAACTTGCTCGAGATATTATCTCATCTTGATGAAATGAAACATGAGAATTACATGATATGTGAGCTATGGCTCAATTGGCCTAAGGGCCTAGTATGAAATGAACTTGCTTGACATGATCTTGAACTTGAAACACTTGTATAAATGGCTTAAATCGAACAACCTTGGTAGCTAGTTGGACTAGATAGAAGGGCATGCCTTAGAGTCTAGAGCTCATTGTGTCAGGGTGGACTACGGTCCAGAGCCAAGGCCCCTATTTGGCGACATACGGAGGCTACGTATGTGGTCTTTGGTGATAGTAGGAGGGTTGACCAGCACTACGGTGCATCTTGTGGCGACAGTTGGTTGGAGACTCGATTACCTATACAAACTAAGTACCAAGGGGGTTGTTTAATTGATAACAAATGAAATAACAATCCTATAGCACATGTTACTTGTCTTGAAAGCCATGATTTATATGTTACTTGTCTTGGAAGCCATGAATTGAATGCTACTTGACATGAAAGCCATGAATTGTATGTGACTTGACATGAAAGCATGACTTACTTGATTTCTTGTTATACAAGTATGATTTGCTTGATTTTTGATATGAAAGCATGAAGTATGATTCCATGTTTCTTGTATCCTATACTAGCCGAATGCTATAATCCTTAACTAGGATCACTCTAATGCTTGAAATCCTTAGCTAAGATCACTCTAATGCTTGAAATCCTTATATAGGTTCATTCTTGTTCAATTGACACATAACTTGATATAACAAGTGGTTAGAACTAGTTACTACCTCACTAAGTACATTCATGTACTTACCACTCTCATTTTCATTCTTCCCAACCTACAGGATAAAGGGATTCGAGTGTTGCTTGATCTTGAAGCCTGTTATCTTAAGCTAGAAGCAAGTCACACAAGCATTGCCTAAGTATGGTTTCATACTTGTTTTGTATATCTCCTAGATTAGTGGCACTAGATTGTATAGAGTGTAGCTTGATCATGCATTTTGGAACACTTGAAACTTGTATATATTGTCCTTGTATGGGCCTACTATGTTATGAATTTGGTTGATGATGTGAATCATGTATTGAACTTAAACTACATGTAATGGAATGGTTTTGCTGTGCATAAATGGATTTATATATGGAATGATAAAGTGTTTGACCTAGTTTTCCTTGGAACATTCGAATGCCTTGTTTATGTACATGTGTATGTTTGAATTGAAAGTAGAATGAGATGAACCATACTGTTTGACCTACCATCCGAATGCTTCATGTCTTGTATGAATATACCTTGATGTAGGTAATGTTTGGTGTTAGTATGATGATTGCTGAATGGATAGGCATAGTGTATGACTTGAATGGAAACTAGTTACATGCAAATTGAATGTTCAAAGAATCATGCTATTAATTTAGGTATGAGATATTACATGTATACATCTAGGATCAATGAAATGAAATGATGCATGTTTGTACCCTTAGATCATTCGAATGAGGCAAGATATTATGGAACGAATATGCAAAGTGAATCATGAAAGTAGTAACTTATATTGTAAGCATGAAAGCAAAATTTTTAATGGTCTATTCGAATGCCTATAATGACATGAAAGTCAAAATGTGAGTTGCTTGTTTGTTAAGTAAGTATACTTAGTTGTTTACTAGTTAAGTAACTCATCTAATAGGGATGAGTTGTCAAATCTTGCCTTGCCTTGATCCTTGCCTTGTTATTCTTGTATTGCTTGCTTGTAATGTCCATGTCCTTGCTTAAGTAACGCTCCCGAGCCGGTTTGCTACTAACCCGGGGTATGGGGTGTTACAAGGAGAACTTGAACTTGTTGGTCATGGAGTCTTAGAGAAGGATCGGGCCTTGCTCAACCAAAATTCATGTATTTGTTTGAGTCTTAAGGAGGAAAGTAAGTAATCTTGTTACATTCATTAGATTGGAACTGATTTTGATGTGTGTGATTGTGTACTTCTTGTGTATCATGAGAATTAATGTTTGCTTAGCTTGGAATTCAAATCTCTCCATAGATTTTGAACGTTCATAATTTAGAATTGAAGAAGTGAATGTTGGATGTTAAGGGGAGGAGAAACAATCGAATATATTATAGGTATGTTATGAAAATTTGGCATTGATAATAACAAGAGATAGGTTTGTTTGAAACTAGCAAAAATCGATTTAGGAATGAATATGTTTTGGAAGGAATAGCTTGGTACATACTTGTATGAATTGGATTGTTTTATTGTTTAATCAGAACAAACTTGTGAATAAGGGACTACCCTGTTTATATATCCTTGTTTAGGGACTGTTTTATGAGCAATATGGACGGATTTATATGGCCAAAGTACCATTAAGTGATTATATAAAAATTTACTTGAATAATGCATGAAATCTGGACCGATTGGTGTGTAAAATGGAAGTAACAAAACTGTTTTTGTATATACACATGTTAGGACAATTTTAAGACAAAAAGAAAATGTATGATATAGCAAACGAGACTGTTTTGAATGATTTAGTGTGTACCTATGTAATCTGCCTTGAATGGTGCATTATGTAAATATTTATGGACTAATTTGAGACATGAACAAGTATGCATAAATACATTGGACTATTTTGTATGTGAATATGAAAAGTAGGGTAAAATATGCACTTACATGAATTATGAAGACTGTTTGGGCATAATTAAGTGTGTAAAGGGCTATTTGATGATTAAGGGGACTATTTTAAGTATATAAAGAATATGTGGGCTGATTAAATGTATAAAAACATGCTAAGACTATTTTGTGAAAATATGTATGAACACATATGTATAATGGACAGTTTTGAGTGAATGATCGTAGGATTCGTGCTAATACATAATTACACTTCTTGTCATATTAGACTGAGAAGAAGCTAGGAAGGATTTGGATAAGTAGCAAGTTTTGGTTAAGGACTCGGGTATCCCGTAACTTCGAGATAAGAGGTGAGTGTAGTTTGAAGTCTCGAGATAGATGGAAACTATTCCGAGCATCTTTACTTGTTTCGATATACATTGCTTGTTGTTAAATTAAATGGTGCTGCACGTATAAGCTTGGATTCGAGGTAAGTACTTTTATGAAAGTACTTGACAATATGAAATGCTTGATGTACGCTTGATAAATGTTTGATATATAAATGAGATCCTATATACTGGATATGAAAAGTTACCAACTTTGTTTGGAAAGCATATGAACATAAATTTAGGCTTGTCTATACTATAAACGAGATGTGATATGAAATGCTCGTTCAGAAGCTACACGTGATTGAAAATATTTGATATGTTATGAAATAAGCCTTGGTGGCAAAGTTGATAAGATACGATAAATGTGAAAGCCTTGGTCTCGAGTCAGTCTTAGGTATAGTTGGCATGCCATAGAGTCTATAGAGCTCCTTGATAGAATGGACTTTTGTCCCTTGTTTGGACTACGGTCCCTTGTTTGGTACTCTGAGTACCATTGTTTGACAACATACATCATAAGATTCGTGTACCTAGGCTGTTATTCGATTCTCAAGGCTATGATAAAAGATAATAAGGGATCGTGCTTATCAAATTAAGAAGTAACTTAGCATCTTATATGCTATGAAGGGGATAAATTTTATATCAAGTAACCTATGTTTGTACATGATATGTTTTTATATATCCTAATTTGAATGCCCAATGTTGCATACAAAAATATGTGATAATGCTGCCCAATTATGTGTGTGAAAATAGGTGACAAAGCTGTCCAGTTCTGTATACACATGTGTTGCTGCCCTGATTAACATGAATTACATGGACTGTTTTGACATGTTAAATAAAGGTAGTGGACTGTTTTGATATGTTGAATGTGTACATGAATTACATGGACTGTTTTGCCATGTTAAATAAAGATAGTGGACTGTTTTGATATGTTGAATGTATACATGAATTACATGGACTGTTTTGGCATGTTAAATAAAGATAGTGGACTGTTTTGATAGGTTGAATGTATACGTGAACTACATGGACTGTTTTGGCATGTTAAATAAAGATAGTGGACTATTTTGATAGGTTGAATATATACATGAATTACATGGACTGTTTTGGTAGAAACAAATATGTCTTGGAGGGTTCTGAAAATATATGAGTACTTCTTGAAAATGACTTAATATGTTTAAAGTCTTATGTGCCAAGAATCTTGATTGTTCCTATGCTAGATTAATAGCTTATAAGTCAAGTAACATTGTTAACAAAATACTAAGTGAAATAACTTGTGTGACAAGTATCATTTCTATGATGTTAATTATAATTCGTTTGAATAGAAAGGCACATTGAGCTGTTGTGAATGGATAATGTAACATGTAAGTTGGTAACTTGTGTAATAAGCAATGCCTTATGTATTGTATTTAAATAGGTAACATATGTGACTAAAGTACTTTACCTCATGACAAGTCATTGTTTGCTTAATCTTTGATTGAATTCGGTAAAAGATTAATAATATAATGTATAATGTTAACGCATACTCTAAATCATTTTTGGTACCTCACTAAGCATCAACTTACCCTAATTTCTCCGTTATATTTTAGGGTAAATGAGCTTTCGGTCATCCCTTGAATCTGGACGTGATCATAAGGATCCAAAGTACGATTTGAATGTTGTTCTTAGAACTCCTAGGTGGTGGCACATATTTGTTAAGAATGCATTGTGCATTATAATGTTTGCTTGTCTTCATTTGCTTATAAGCTTTTCAAGCATTCGATGTTTTGTAATGGGCCTTTACTTATTCTATGATTTCTTGCTATATGATTTATATGGCTAGTCTGGTCGTATGGTTATTTAAATGTTTATATGTGATCTAAGTTACTAGATCACCTTGTTGACATGCATGTATGAGGGTTGATTTGTATATGTTTATTAATATGTATTAACCCTAAAATGAGATAACATGGTTGCAAGTTTAGAGTGGTGATTATGATAGGTGTTCTGTAAACATGTCAACAAATACGTGCAAGTATTAAAATATGAAGTTATATGCATCGGAATGGGTGTGGTTTGAATTTCAAAATAACCTTGTTCCTAGTATTTAAAACGTAGCTATCACCTCCATTTTGTATTTGACCTATAATGTCTAACGTTTGCTTGCTTGTTGTGTTATGGTAAATATGATGTTCAAATGTTGCGTGTTGGTAAAGCTAGGCTAGTTATAATATCTGAATACTTGACACCTTGGAGAGTAATTATGATCAAAATGCTTGAACATTAAATATCATAACTTGTATGTTGATAGATCTTAGCCGATGGGTTTATATTATTGTGGGCAATAACAAATAAATAGCATGCAAACTATGGGAATTGTGAAACTTGATTCACTTGTCGTAGTCATGGTTTAATTATAGTAATTGACCTGAACATGCTACGAATTGGTGGTTGAAGTGTTTTGCCTAATGCTTGTAAAATTGTTTGTACATGACTAAGTTAAGGTTTGCCCTAACAAAATCTAAAAAGTTTTAAATCACCCTTATTTCTGGTTACTTTCAGTTGAGAAGTGTTCAATGATTGTATGTTTGTTTGTATATTTGTTCCTTAACACTACCTAATTCGGTTTACTCCTAAGCCAGGTTGGGGTTGATACAATTTTAACATTGGAATTCCGAAGCATTATGAATCTCTAATTTTCTAGCGAGCTAGTTATGTGTTTTTGAGGAGTTGTAGAGGTTTAATGTATGTAGGGGATATAAGGATTGTTTTGGATTGTTTTTGGATGCCAATTGATGGGTTAAACCTTTAGGTTTTTTTGAGTTAAGTTTGGAAGACATTTGATGTTGATTTCGGTCATTTTGTGAAAGGTTTCGGCTAGTGTTTCTAAAGGGTTGTTGTAGATTAATTTTTCTGGGCATGTGAATGCATTTTGATGCATTGGATCCTCTATTTTTTGTATGGTGAAATCTGGGGAGGTTGATCCTCAAGCTAGAAATGTCGCTTTAGAAGCTTTGGAAGAGGTATCAGCGAATGGGGCTTTGCATTTTCGGTGAGTGAGAACGTGGATTTCAGCTTTGAAATTGTTTAAGGTGATTTTTGGGAGTTTAAACTTAGCTTGAAATGCTGGTTTAAACTCGGAATTAAGTATGATGAAATTTCTTCCTCGGTTGTGTTTTAAGGAAAAGGTTTTTATGCACTTGTTTTGAATTATATGGTACCTACTGTTAAGCATGTTTTCAAGTATGTTATATACTATTTTTGATCATATTTTGATGATGGATGCATTGGTAAATGATCCATGTAAATATGAGGAATACTTGTGAATGCACTGGGTTAATGCATTGAAAATGGTTTTGATGTGTTGCTTTAAAAACAATGAGGTACATGGTTGTGAGTGTACCACTATTGTGATCATACCGTAATTTTGATTGAGATGGCTTGAAGTGTTGAGAGGACACTTTTTGAATCCGTGTATCCGATGTAATATTTTGTGAAGTAGAACTTGGTTTATGATCACTTGAAAGCCAATATAATTGTTAATGTATAATGTTGATGGATGTTAATGTATAATGTTGGTTTATACATGAGTTACTCTTTAAGCTTTGCATATGGTTGTTATGCATGGGAAAACTTAAATTGAGGGTTAGCAAATGGGATTTGCTGTTGATCCATGATACATGTTGCATATGGTTGAATATGCTGGTTTTTGAATGTGTTAAGTGCATGGTTTTCAAGGCATGATGCTTTGAAAGAAGATTTAAATTGTTGAACTCACGTGAGTTGGGAAGATGGTTTTAAATGCATTGATGGTGTTGTGTTTTGAGCGCTCCTCACTAAGCCTTGTGTTCTTACGCTCTCTTTGTCCATCAGAAATTTGAGCCAATTTAAACTTCTTAAACAAAAAGGACTAAATCGTAACCTTTAAAAATTAGCGGTCCTAATTCGAATTCGTTATTACCAACTCGTAATTAAACATACCAATTATTAATCTGTGAAGTTTCGTTACTATTGGATATCGTTAACCTGATCAATTAGTTTGTATAGTTATTAGTGACCAATTTGTAAACTGTCCAAATTATATTTTTATGCCTTATAACAAATTTAACTAACACCGATACCCTATGGGCCGTATCGATACACCATGCTTATTTCCAGATTCAAAGGATTTCAAACCCATACCAATACAGCTAAGACCGTATCGATACTAGTTGACTGCGTTGACCTAGTACGATACGCTATAAGACCGTATCAATACCATCTTTCATACCTGACTCAAGTGACCAATTTTCGTACCAATATGCCCAAACCGTATCGATACTCCATCACCCGTATCGATACGCCCTGACCTATAAGGACAAAAGTTTGCTGGTTTTTATTCGATTTACCTATCCAAACGTTATCCAAATTTTCCAAATTTTACCAGAAAGTTTTAAATCCATATTTTTAATAGAATATAAAATTTCAGGTTATTCCGAATTCATTTACTAGGATTTTAGCTTTTCGTGCATTAAAGCTGATTTTAGCTAGATTGCTAAGTCCAAAACACACCAAAATGCACATACATCACCTAGACACTACCAGGCTTATACAAACGTATCAAAATAGGTCATTGCAACTTATCTAGTATTATTCCACCTTACTAGGAGTTCGAAAACAAAGTAAACATACATATGCTTGTGGAGTGAGCGACTTGCAACCACAAAATACCCGATTGATGTCCGAAAAGCTTTAGGATCCTGAAAGGCATGAGACACACATATGTTAGGCTTACATAGCCTAGTGAGGTAGTCATAATAGTCGTAAAACAATTAAGTGACATGAGTGACATATTATAGTCTTGAATAACATAGCATCATACTCAAATATCATAATTACACTATTAATCACATAAGTCTCATGCTTAAGTCATTTATCATACTTTCACATAATCATAGCAAAACTTAACACATACTAATTCCTTTGGACAATGTAACAAATGGATACGCGGATTCCCCTTTACACCATACATATATAATAGGCTGTAGCCACATATAGCATAAAATAGGCTGTAGCCTTGAGCCGTAGCTCCGGATAGTATCCCTTACACAATCCATCCTTATCCCCCTACATATAGGTTGTAGCCCTGGACCGTAGTCCAATCCCTTACTTATATGAGCTCAAATAACCCTATGACATGCCAATTGTATCCAAAACTCATAAATGTCCAAGGTTACACATATTTCACCATATAACTTACCTTTATGCCCGTAGGCCATAGCATATCGGAATTGGAATTGAGCCTTAGCTCCTTATAGGGATCATATCATATACGTACCATATCATAACATATTCATAGCATATTCATATCGGTTTCACATATAGCATATTCATAGCATATTCATATCGGATTCACATATAGTATATTTCAAACATAGTACATGAACTTACCTATATCAACCACATTGAAGACTTACCATGCTATCCGTTAGTATCCACACATGTTTGCTCCATGTGAGCCTTTAAACAAAACTCAATTATAAAATTAACGAATGCAACAGGATGGCTCCTTGCCTATCCCTTGACACTACTACACTCACCTTGATTATGAGGTTCTCGAATTATAACTCCGTTGTGACTAGCTTCCTTTGGAGGTAACAAGGGATCCTTCTCCACTATTTGAGCAGCACAAAATTAGAAGTTGCATTAGAATTCGATCTAAGGATTTGGAAACATATTTCAAGCTCACCAAGCTTGTAGATAACATCAGAATAATGAAATTGGCTTCCTAATCCATGAGCTTCTACTTGAACATTGAAAACCTAATCTTAAGATTAAACTTTGAGGAATCATGGAATCATTGAATTAGCTTAGGGGTTTTACTCACCAAGTTATGGGCTTTCAAATAGTGTATTGAAGTTGAACAAGGGTCAAAGGATGGAACCAAGATGCTTGCTTATCTTGAGCTTGAAGACGAAAATGGTGGTGTGTGCTTAGTGAAAGATGAGGGTTGTGTTTTGATGTTCGGAAGGTTCAAGGAACAAGATGAAAACTTTCTTTTGCTTTATTTAAAAACCCCTTAATCTCCCTTAATCATTTCCCACCTATTTCTTGGCCAATAAGATGACTTACTTAAGACAAAGGTTTGCTCAACCCAATGGCCAATGCTTTTTCCACCCTCTGACTATTGACAAAAGTCACCTTTTCTGATGGTTCTCACGTGAAGGAGGCAAGCTAGGAGGTGACTCAGCACCTTGCTTCCTATTTCCTTTAATTTGAGTTTCAAATAGATTCAAAATAGGGGACCCATATCAATACACTCATGATCATATCGATACGCCCTTTCTAAAACAGGTAAGTTATTGGCAGTTAGACCGTATTGATACTGGCTTAACCGTATCGGTACGCCTAGCTCAAAATTTGTAATTTGGCTTTGAATTTCATACAAGGAAGACTTAAACTATTCAAATGGGACCAAGATGTGATTTCATTATAAAGGGAGGATATAAAGCTCAAATATTACAACATTTTGCACATTGGATTCAAAATTTTTGGTCATCGGAAGCAATTTCTGACTAGGGCGAATTTAGGGATGTGATAACTCTCCCCCTTAAGAAAATTCATCCTTCAATTTTCACATCAAGCAAAGAGGTGAGGATACTGTTTTTGCATGGTTTCTGCAGGTTCCCACATTGCCTATTCAATCGAGTGGCTTCTCCAAAGAACCTTTCTAAGGGCACAAACTTGTTACGAAGTTTCTTGACCTCTCGTGCGAGGATCTGCACAGGTTCTTCCTCGTACATCAGATTGGATTGAATTCATCGAGTTCGGTCCAGCAAATATGAGTTCTACATCTCCTACCATATAGAGCTTCATACGGAGCCATTTGGATCGAAGCTTGGTAACTGTTGTTGTAAGCAAATTTGACCAAGGGTAGGGATTTCTTCCACATATCCCCAAAGTCGATAACACAGGCTCAGAGCATATCTTCCAGAATCTACAAGGAAGAATTGGAATTCGTATGGGTTACTTATACTCACGAATCAAAGGAAGATATAGGGTTACCTGAATAACCCTTTCGGATTGACCGTCGGTCTGAGAATGGAAAGCAGTGCTTAAGTGCACTTGAGTTCCCAAGGCCTCTTGCAGGGTCCTCCTAAACTGAGATGTAAAGCGTGGATCACGATAAAAAATGATAGATACTGGAACTCCGTGTAAATGGATGACTTCACAGATGTATAGCTCCGCGAGCTTAGGCAAACTGAGGTCCATTCTCACTAGAAGAAAATGGGCAGACTTAGTGAATCGGTCCACAATGACCCAAATAGCATCATTCCTCTTTGGAGTCACAGGAAGACCACATACGAAGTCCATCGTGATACACTCCCATTTCCACTGTGGAAGCTCGATAGTCTGCAAAAGACCAGTAGGCATCTTGTGCTCAGCTTTGACTCGTTGGCAAGTCAAACACCTAGTCACAAAGTCTGTGACCTCATTCTTCATACCAGATCACCAGTATAGCTCTTTTAGATCATTGTACATCTTGATAGCTCCCGGATGAACAGAGAAAAAGGCTAGAATGAGCTTCACTTAGAATTTGATTCCAAAGATTATCATCATCGAGCACACAAATACGGTTGCAAAAACATAACAAGCCTTCGAAATTCATAGCAAAGTCAGGATCTATGTTATCCTTGACCTTAGCAATGAGAGGTTGCAACTCCTCATTATTTTCTTGGAGTGCTTTGATTCGGGATACAATAGTTAACTGAACTCTCAGTTCGGCCAACAACTTGCCATGCTTCTTGAGTTGAAAATGAGCATTCAAACGTCTCGTAGAGGAAGTAGGCTTTCAACTAAGAACGTCAGCCACAATATTGGCCTTAATGGGATGGTAGTCTATAACCAAGTCGTAGTCTTTCAGAAGTTCCATCCACCTATGCTGACGAAGATTCAACTCTTTTTGAGTCAAAAGATACTTCAAACTTTTGTGATCAGTGTATAAATAACACTTTTCACCGTACAGATAGTGCCGCCAAATCTTCAAAGAAAATACAACTACGGCTAACTCTAGGTCGTGGGTAGGATAGTATGAATCATGAGGTTTGAGTTGATGTGAAGCATAAGCTATGACCTTGCCTTCTTGCATCAGTACACAGCCTAATCCTAGGTGGGATGCATCACTATACACAGCGAAGTCTTTACCCGACTCGGGTTGCACCAAAATAGGAGCATGAGTAAGGACTTGCTTAAGCTGATCAAAACTCTTTTGTTGATCTAATGTCCACACAAAAGGAGTTTCCTTACGGAAAAGCTTCGTTAAGGGTGCAACAATCAGTAAGAATCCTTTAACGAATCTACGGTAGTAGCCTACAAGGCCTAAAAAACTATGAACTTCTCCAACATTCTTTGGAGGAATCCAATCAAGGATTGCTTGAATCTTCTTTGGGTCAACTTGGATTCCCGCAGAAGAGATCACATAACCAAGAAAAGATACTTTGGATAGCCAATATTCACATTTGCTAAACTTGGCATATCTTTGTTTCTCCTAGAGAGTCTGAAGCACAATCTGAAGATGTTCTTCATGAGTAATGACATCTTTTGAATAGATCAAAATATCATCTATGAACACCACCATGAACTTATCTAGGTAAGGCCGAAACACACGGTTCATCAAATCCATGAAGGCTGCACGTGCATTCGTAAGCCCAAATGGCATTACTAGGAATTCATAGTGGCCATATCTTGTTCAGAAGGCAGTCTTTGGAACATCAGACTCCTTTATCAACATTTGATAGTACCCAAACTGAAGGTCTATCTTTGAAAAGACAGAATCATCTTTCAATTGATCGAAAAGGTCATTGATTCTCGGTAACGGATACTTGTTCTTGATTGTCACCTTATTCAATTGCCGATAGTCAATGCATAAGCGGATCGATCCATCTTTCTTCTTAACAAACAAAACCAGTGCTCCCTAGGGTGAGGAACTCGGTCAGATGAACCCCTTATCCAAAAGGTCTTGGATTTGGGCCTTTAGTTCTCTTAACTCCACCGGGGCCATTCTATATGGAGTAATAGAAACTAGAGTAGTCCCAGGTTGCACTTCTATCTCGAATTCCACTTCACAGGTGAGAGGGAGTCCCAAAAGTTTATCGGGGAGCACATAAGAAAACTCTTTCACTATGGGCATATTCTCAAGCTTTGGATCTTCTTTAGACTCTATGGCACACATAAGAGTCTTCTTAGGCTTGGGTTCGAATTTCATCAAGGTTATTCTTTCCTTATCGAGTCCATGGAGATATAACTTCTTCTTAGAACAGTCTACCCAGGCTTGATGTTTAGCTAGCCAATCGAGGCCTAGGATGAGGTCAAACTCATGAAAGGGCAAGGCCATCAAATTAGCCAGAAATGGGATCCTTTGGACTCTTAGAGGACAAGCTTTACAGATCCATTGGATAACCACACTATCTCCTAGTGGGTTAGAGACAACAATCTTAGAAGTGCCAATTCTGATTCTAAGGCATACTTTGCAATCAAAGGTTCACTAATGAAAGAATGCGTAGAGGCCAGATCTATTAAAGCATAAACAAAATCAGAACATAATTCCACTATACCTACAATCACATCAAGATCATCCTCCTGCTCACGACCCCAGCCATGGTACATTTGGGCCGAAGTCTGAGGGTCACGACTAGCTGGAGGGGCGTTGGTGTTGCGAGGTCTCCCCGCTAATCCAGAAGGAACTGGCTTTGCTCCTCTTCCCTTAGCAGGATTATCCTGAGAAGCCACGGTGGTAGGAGCATTTGGATTCTGCAGACACTGTATGATGAAGTGGCCAGATTCACCATAGAGATAGCACAATCCAGATTGTCTACGACACTATCCCGGGTGCCTCTTCTGCCAGAAGTTACACAAAAGAATCTGAGAACCCTTCGCGGAACCACCTGATAAAGTGTTCAAAAGTACTATTTTTATTACCCTTTTTACTCATATTATTGTTAGACGTAGGCTCATATTAGTTGCATATTTAGTCATTCATGCATTAATTCATGTTTCTTTCCACCGTTGAGCATGATTACATAACTTGGTGATTTTTGTGGAAAAAGATGCTGCTTTGGTGTGCTTTTGTGTGTGTGCAGAATCACTTGCCTAAACAAGGCTGGAACTAGTTGCCAGGGCAATGCATGAAGGAGATGCCGAGCTAGTTGCCAAGGCAATTTTTGATAAGGAATAAGATGATATGTTAGTCAAAAATTGATGACTAGATAAGCTCAAGATGACATGGAGCAAAGTTAAATCCCAAAGGAGTTTGATTTCCATGAAGAGGTTAAAGAGAAATTAAATCCCAAGAAGATAGGAGAAGTTCTAGAAGGAATTTAAATATAATACATAATTATATTCTTTAAAGATAATTTAATTCCAACTTAACTTCCTCCTCAAAAAAAGACTTTGACCTAGCCCTATAAATTAGAGACCATGCCGTCAACTCCAAAGGGGGAGAGAGGAGAGAATTTTTGACAAAGGCAAGGGAGATTTCAACAAAGCTTTGGAGAGATTTCGAAAAGGCTTCAACCATTCTTCATCTTTTTCTTTCTTGTTCCATTAGGTTTATGCTAGGAATTCTTTGTTTTGTGTTTCTTTGGAACCTAGCCAGAAACTAAATCTATTTGGCTAAGGTTATTGTGTTTTGTGGTTGTGAGAAACAATTGGATTTTGTTTAGGTAGTAAGAGTTTGCACTTTCAATTAAAGGTTTACTCATTCTTGGTTTTTATTCTTGTTTGCGAGTGAATTGGGAGAGGATCTCGTAACTTTATCTATTTATCTAATATCGGGAGAGTTAGATTCAAGAAATGAATGAGTATGGTCTTTATTCAATCTATTGATGGTGAAGATTAATCTATCTTAGGAATAAGTTAAGGATTTCAACGGCTAAGAAGAGCGCAAGATTGGTTGTTGTTCACCCTTGATTCACGTAGGGATGTATTATCAAGGCATGCACAAATAGCTAGAGTTTCGACTTAGGGATAAGAAGAAACCATTGAAGAACGCTCCGCTGAACCTTGAAGTTGCTGCCCAGCCGCCCAAGTAGTTGCCCAGCTAGTCGCCTAGGCAACCATCGATTAGTTGCCAAGGCAACCCCGCTGTGCATGTTGCCACGACAAATGAGTTGCCCTTGCACTCTTTTACCAAGATGATCCAATTGGCTATCACATCTTAACTCACGATAACCTGGCTTATTCTCTCTCATTTGATTACATCTTCTTTTACTTAATTGCTTTCTAGTTTAGTTGTTAGTTAAAACTCCTACAATCTTCTACTTGTGTTCTTTTACTTTTTACAGTGCAAGAGATTAGATTCTTGAAGTGGCACCAATCCCTATGGAGACGATATCTTTTATACTATAACTTGCGACGTGTACACTTGCACAATTGCGGAGCACTTATTACGCACAACAAGTTTTTGGTGCCGTTGTCGGGGAATGGCAA
The DNA here is from genome assembly GCA_019671005.1 of Hibiscus mutabilis. NCBI lineage: Eukaryota > Viridiplantae > Streptophyta > Magnoliopsida > Malvales > Malvaceae > Hibiscus > Hibiscus mutabilis. The sequence continues at coordinate 29,090,593 of CM033745.1, read as the reverse complement.
TAGCGACTTTGTTTTTATTTTCTTACACTTTTTATTTTTCTTGTTTAAGATTCAAAGGGCTAACAAACTTTGGTTCTGCATTGGTATATGACCAGGGCGAGACCGATTACACCAGATTATCCCTTTGATCTAGAAATCGAATGAACCTTGCAAAGACTTAGACGAAGGTTAAGAGTAGCAATGGCTAATCAAGACGGCAATATGAATCAAGATGTTCCAGCAGGAGGAGGAGTGATTCTTGCACGAAACAGAACTATTCGAGACTATCTTGAAGAAGATCTTGAAGGACTTAATCTAGGAGTCGTCACACCTGAAATTGAAGCCGGCCACTTTGAGTTGAAACCAGTGATGTTTAATATGATCAACACAATTGGTCAATTTGGCGGCTCAGCAACTGAAGATGCACAACAACATCTTAAATCTTTCTTCGAGATTTGCAATTCATTCAAAATACAAGGAGTCACCCCCAATGTTTTACGACTAAGATTATTCCCCTATTCACTAAGGGATAGGGCGAAAACATGGTTGAATAGTATTCCTGCCGGATCAATAGGATCTTGGACCGATCTTTGTCGTGATTTCCTTGCTCGATTTAATCCTACAAATTTGACTAATAAGGTTCGTAACCAAATTGCTTCTTTTCAGCAGGCAGATGATGAATCCATGTACGAGGCTTGGGAGCGATATAGAGAACTTCTACACAAATGCCCCCTACACGGATTCCCAGTGTGGACACAAGTAACAATGTTTTACAACGCTGTGAATACACCAACAAGGATGATGCTAGATGCCTCGGTAAACGTCATACTCCTAGATAAGTCACCGGAGGAAGCAATGTAAATTATAAACAGGCTTGCCAAGAATGATTATCAATTTCCACCTGCTAGAAGAGGAGGAGTTAGACGCCAAGCCACAATACATGAACTGGGATCATCAGACTCAATTTTGGCACAATTCGCCACTCTAACTAAGATGGTCCAGAACATGCAGAAACCAAACATTACACAGGAGGTCAAGGTAATGGATTCATTTTGTGAGTTATGTGGTGGTAACCATGATTCTTCTAAATGTATGCAGAATCCAGCTTTTATGTGGGGAATTACAACTGGAACACCAATATGATGTCCAATACATACAATCCAGCTTGGAAGAAGCACCCGAATTTTTCATGGAGTAATCCCAACAATGCTCTAAACCAGAACAATCAGAATGCACAAGCATCAGGATTCCAGCAGAATATGCCACGGCAACAGTTGCTGCAGCAACAACCAACAACATCTAGTTCTTTGGAAAATTCTCTCAACGCTTTTATGTTGAAAATTGAATCTTATATGGCAGATAATAAAAACTTCATAAAAAGAACGAATGCTTTTATTAACAGGATCGAGATGAGATTGCAAAACCAAGAGGCGACAATCAAATCATTGGAAAATCAAGTCGGACAATTTGCTCAAAACCTGAATACTAGACCGCAAGGAGGTTTACCTAGCAATACTGAAGTCACAAGAGGAACTGGCCATGAGCAATGTAAGGCGATCACCACTAGAAGTGGCCAACAACTTAAAGAGGCTCAAGCTCGCTCATCAAACAAAACTCCACAAAAAGAACAAGACGAACTCAGCGGCAAGGCCTCAGATGCTGAACCAGGAATTACCTCGGAAACCAGCGATAAGCATACCTCAGCAACCGGCGATAAGGATGCCTCGAAAACCAACGATAGGCACACCACGACAACCCCAATTGACAATGCCTCGACAACTCCAGTTGCCCCGGCAATGCCGTCAATCAGGTTCCAGACCAATGAAAGGATCGAAGATATCCAACTTCCACCACCATTCCCACAAAGGTTGAAGCGAAAAAAGCAAGAATATCAATTCAAGAAGTTTCTTGATATCCTCAAGCAAGTCCACATCAACTTGCCATTGGTTGAAGCAATTGAACAAATTCCGAACTATGCCAAGTTTCTTAAAGACATTGTGTCCAAGAGAACAAGGCTAGGAGAGTTTGAAATAGTTGCCGCAACAGAGGGATGCATGGCCATGTTGCACAATTGCATACCACCCAAGTTGAAAGATCTCGAAAGTTTCACAATACCTTGTTCTATCAGAAACCACTTTGTCGGGAAAGCATTATGTGACCTTGGAGCAAGCATAAACTTGATGCCTAAATCGGTTTTCTAAAAACTAGGAATCGGGAAGGCAAGACCTACAACAGTTATGCTATAGCTAGCCGACAGATCCTATGTGCATCCAGAGGGAAAAATCGAAGACATACTAGTAAAAGTTGATATATTTATTTTTCTTGTTGACTTTATTGTTTTGGATTGTGAAGCAGATGAACATGCACCTATCATTCTCGGGAGACCCTTCCTAGCAATAGGGAGAACCTTGATCGATGTTGAAAAGGGAGAACTCACAATGAGGGTGAATGACCAGGAAGTTAAACTAAATGTGTTCCAAACACTAAGGCATGCCGATGATCCGAAAGAATGCCAACTTCTCCATGCCACGACAGAGTTTAACTTCGATGAGGAATTTAGTTGCCTCACCAACTACATTGCTGATCAAGAGAAACCTGAGGAGTATGAAGAACCGATCGATGAAGAACAACAAGAAGAGGCAAATTGGTTAGTAATCGACTAGGTACATACTTTGAACCACTGGATTACTCAGGTAAGGAAGGTAAGCTCAAAAAGCCCTCAATTGAAAAACCACCGATTCTTGAGTTGAAACAGTTAGAGCAACTAAAATATGCTTACTTGGGAACCGATAAAACATTGCCTGTAATTATTTCCTCTAAGTTATAGCCTGAGCAGGAAAAAAAGCTGATCAAAATGTTGATGCTACACAAGAAGGCAATAGGGTGGACAATTGCCAACTTGAAGGGAATTAGCCCGGCAGTGTGCATGCACAAGATTTTGTTGGAAGATGATCACAAACCTTCGATTGAGGCCCAGAGGAGACTGGATCATGTCATGAAAGGGGTTGTAATGAAAGAAATCATCAAGTGGCTTGACGCCGACATTATATACCCTATCTCTGATAGTACATGGGTAAGTCTGGTACAATGTGTACCGAAAAAGGGAGGTATAACGGTGATAAGTAATGAAAACATCACTTCCCATTACCCTTTATTGATCAAATGCTTGACCGTCTTGCAGGTAAACCCTTTTATTGTGTTCTTGATGGTTATTCATGTTATAATCAAATTGCCATAGCACCAGAAGATCAAGAAAAGACAACCTTCACATGCCCATATGGTACTTATGCTTTTTGAAGGATGCCGTTCAGATTGTGTAACACCCCGAAAACTTTCCAAAGATGCATGATGGCACTCTTTTCAGATATGGCCAAAGACTTCCTTGAGATCTTCATGGATGACTTTTCTGTTTTTGGTAATGACTTCGACAGCTGTCTCGGTAATTTAGAGAAGATGTTGGCAAGATGTGAAGAAACCGATTTGTCCTTAATTGGGAGAAGTGCCATTTTATGGTAGATGAAAGAATAGTGCTTAGCCACAAGATTTCATCCAAGGGAATTGAAGTAGACAAAGCCAAGGTGGACGTGATCGAGAGATTACCCCCACCAAGTTCGGTTAAAGGAATCCGAAGCTTTCTTGGACATGCAGGTTTTTACATGAGGTTCATTCATAATTTTTCCAAAATTACTAAACCCTTGTGTAATTTGCTTGAATAGGATAAAGTCTTCAATTTTGATGATTCTTGCACCTAAGAATTCGAAACCCTAAAGGAAAAGCTTGCCTCAGCACCCATTGTCGTTCCACCAGATTGGACGCTACCTTTTGAGCTCATGTGCGATGCAAGTGATTTTGCGTTAGGAGCAGTCCTAGGCCAACGTACAAGTAAGACCTTTCATGTGATGTACTACGCTAGTAAAACTCTAAATAGTGCTCAAGTGAATTACACAACAACAGAGAAAGAGTTACTAGCCGTAGTTTTCGCATTTGACAAGTTCCGATCCTATTTGATTGGTACAAAGGTAATTGTTCATACGGACCATTCGGCAATTAAGTATCTATTTGCTAAAAAGGATGCCAAACCTCATTTGATTCGTTGGATATTGCTTTTACAGAGTTTGACATTAAAATTAAGGACAGGAAAAGAACAAAAAATCAAGTGGCCGATCACTTATCACGCTTAGAACGCAATAGGGAGGAGGACGCGGATTTAGAGATATGTGATGAATTCCTGGATGAGCAACTGTTAGTTGCCTCGGTAACCATGAATGTGCACGCCTCAGAAACCCCTAACGCCTCGGAAACCATGGATGTGCATGCCTCGGTAACCCTCGACGCTTTAGCAACTCTCGACGCACATGCCGCGGCAACCACTGATACACATACCTCGGCAACCATGGATGCGCATGCCTCGGCAACCCCTGACGCCTCGACAACCATGGATGCGCATGCCTCAGCAACCCTCGACGCTTCAGCAACTCTCGACGCACACGCCTCGACAACCTTGGAAGTAGTCGCCACGGCAGCACATGCCTCGGCAATACCCTGGTACGCGGATTTAATTAATTTCCTTGTTTGTGGTATTTTACCTTATGGCCTTACTCACCAAGGGAAGAAGCAGTTCCGCTATGATGGTAAGCATTACTTTTGGGACGAGCCTTTTTTGTTTAAACAATGTGCAGATCAGGTTATACGCCGATGTGTCCCTAAAGAGGAGCAGTAAAATGTACTCCGGCAATGCCATTCTTCACCCTATGGAGGACATTTTGGAGGAGCTCGCACCGCGGCCAAAGTTTTGCAATCCGATTTGTATTGGCCAACACTGTACAAAGATGCCCAAGAATTTTACAAGCAATGTGATCGTTGCCAGATGAGGGGCAATATCTCTAGACGACATGAGATGCCGCTCCAAAACATCATCGAGGTAGAATTGTTCGATGTATGGGGGATTGATTTTATGGGACCTATCCCATCTTCATTCGGAAACCTCTATATTCTACTTGCCGTCGACTACGTGTCTAAATGGGTTGAGGCAGCTGCAGTTCCCAACAATAATTCCAAGACCGTGCAACGATTCATGCAGAAAAACATATTTACACGGTTTAGGATGTCGAGAGAAATTATCAGCGATGAAGGCAAGCACTTCGACAACAAACTCATCGCCAAGTTGTTACAACGCTTTGGTGTATCTCACAAGATTGCCACGACATATCACCCACAAACTAATGGGCAAGCAGAAATTTCCAACCGAGAATTGAAGGGTATACTTGGGAAAGTTGTAAATCCCTCTAGGAAGGATTGGTCAGTAAGACTAGATGACGCACTTTGGGCATATCACACTGCATTCAAAACACCCTTAGGTATGTCCCCATTCCGACTTGTCTATGGCAAAACATGCCATCTACCGGTGGAAATCAAACACAAGGCATATTGGGCAATCAAGACCATGAATATGGATTAGGAAAGTGCCGGGCAAAAGCGTTTGTTGGACCTCAACGAGATAGAATAATTCCGTGCACTCGCCTATAACAATGCACGAATCTACAAGGAGAAAACAAAGCAATGACATGACAAGAAACTATTGCCACGACAATTCATGACAGGGTAACTAGTTTTCTTATTCAATTCTCGGCTAAAACTTTTCCCGGGAAAACTGAAATCAAGATGGTCGGGACCATTCGAAGTTGTCAAACCATTCTCCCATGGTGCCGTGATAATCAAGTCCATCACTGACGAACATGAATTCAAAGTTAACGGACAAAGATTGAAGCACTACAAGGGTGCCTATGTGGAACGTAACTAAGAAGTGGTCACCTTAGGAGATGCATGAGCATGCTCTCCTTTCGATATTTTCTTTTTTTTCGAACTATTTTTTATTATTTTCGGTTTTTTTATTTCTTTATTTATTTTTGGAATTTTTAGGAGACAATTTATTTTATTTTTCTTTATTATCTTTAGTTTCCAGGTTTTCTTTGTTTTCTTTTCTTTTCCACAACAAGACTCACAACCATCATGCTAAGGAAATTCACTGCCGACTACTTGCCACGGCAACCACAATAGAGAATGCCCCGGCAACTACCTCAGCAGTTGTCACGGCAATAGAAACTGGCGATGCCCAGGCAACAACAATGGCTTCGGCAACTACTAATGCCCAAACATGGATCAAATCAAAGCAATGCTATTCACGCGGTACCAGCCACAAGCATTCAACCACCGACCGAAAACTGAATCAAGCAAACGACACGAAGAAAACTTAGCACTCGAGGTGACGACCTCTCCGACTAACTCATTTCATTTAGTTTCTTTTAAATTTTGTTTCACTTTTACCTGCATTGAGGACAATGCTTCTCTCGAGTTTGGGGGGGGGTGTTGGTTTCTAGTTAGTTTCATGTTTAGTTGCATTCATCTTTAGCAATCACATATAGGTTGCATATGTTACTTGCCATGCCTTTAATTGGATTTAATTGCTTAAGACTTGTTGAATATCCAATGATGATTTTTTGTCACTGCACTTAATTGAAAGAACTTAGAATTTTACTATGATGTTGAATTTTTTACACGGTTATGGCTTGTTGATTGAAAGAAACTTAGTGAACTTAGGTTGCTTAAAATTTGGGTAAATTTAAAATTGAAAATTAAAAGTTAAATTCTTGCTAGAGGTGCCAAGAACTGGTTATAGTAGTAAATGCACTTTCTTGCTAGAGGTGCCCGAAACTGGCTCTAGTAGTTAATGCACATTAAAAAATTGCTAGAGGTGCCCAAAATTGGCTTTAGTCGATTAAAATAAAATGAGAAATTGCTTACTTTGCTAGAGGTGCCCGAAATTGGCTCTAGTGAAAATGAAAATAAATGCCCCGGTAATTAAATTGATAAAAGCCTATTGTTCACATAGAATCTTGAAAATCAACTTGTACACAACTACGCACACACATTGTCACAAGCATTATAGTTCGATTTTGGGTAATTTTTGTGTTATTCGAAAAATTAAAAGGTGATCATACTTTGTGCCACGGTTCCGAGGGTTAAATTCAAGTTTGAAGCATGTCTTTGATGATTAAAGTCTTGGTAGGTAATTGTTAGTTTTCATTGCTTGAAGACAAGCAATAGTTCGAGTTTGGGGTGTGATAAGTGTTCAAAAGTACTATTTTTATTACCCTTTTTACTCATATTATTGTTAGACTTAGGCTCATATTAGTTGCATAATTAGTCATTCATGCATTAATTCATATTTCTTTCCACCGTTGAGCTTGATTACATAACTTGGTGATTTTTGTGGAAAAAGATGCTGCTTTGGTGTGCTTTTGTGTGTGTGCAGAATCACTTGCCTAAACAAGGCTGGAACTAGTTGCCAGGGCAATGCATGAAGGAGATGCTGAGCTAGTTGCCAGGGCAATGCATGAATGAGATGCCGAGCTAGTTGCCAAGGCAATTTTTGACAAGGAATAAGATGATATGGTAGTCGAAATTGATAACTAGATAAGCCCAAGATGATGTGGAGCAAAGTTAAATCCCAAAGGAGTTTGATTTCCATGACGAGGTTAAAGAGAAATTAAATCCCAAGAAGATAGGAGAAGTTCTAGAAGGAATTTAAATATAATAAAGAAATATATTCTCTAAAGATAATTTAATTCCAACTTAACTTCCTCCTCAAAAAAAGACTTTGACCTAGCCCTATAAATTAGAGACCATGCCGTCAACTCCAAAGGGGAGAGAGGAGAGAAATTTCGACAAGATCAAAGGGGAGAGAGGAGAGAATTTTTGACAAAGGCAAGGGAGATTTTGACAAAGCTTTGGAGAGATTTTGACAAGGCTTCAACTATTCTTCATCTTTTTCTTTCTTGTTCCATTAGGTTTATGCTAGGAATTCTTTGTTTTGTGTTTCTTTGGAACCTAGCCATGAACTAAATCTATTTGGCTAAGGTTATTGTGTTTTGTGGTTTTGAGAAACAATTCGATTTTGTTTAGGTAATAAGAGTTTGCACTTTCAATTCAAGGTTTACTCATTCTTGGTTCTTATTCTTGTTTGCGAGTGAATTAGGAGAGGATCTCGTAACTTCATCTATTTATCTAATATCGGGGGACTTAGATTCAAGAAACGAATGAGTATGGTCTTTATTCTATCTATTGATGGTGAAGATTAATCTGGCTTAGGAATAAGTTAAGGATTTCAACGGCTAAGAAGAGCGCAAGATTGATTGTTGTTCACCCTTGATTCACGCAGGGATGTATTATCAAGGCATACACAAATAGCTAGAGTTTCGACTTAAGGATAAGAAGAAACCATTGAAGAACGCTCCGCTGAACCTTGAAGTTGCTGCCCAGCCGCCCAAGTAGTTGCCCAGCTAGTCGCCCAGGCTACCATCGATTAGTTGCCAAGGTAACCCCGCTGTGCAAGTTGCCACGGCAACTGAGTTGCCCTTGCACTCTTTTAACAAGACGATCCAATCGGCTATCACACCTCAACTCACGATAACCTGGCCTATTCTCTCTCATTTGATTACATCTTCTTTTACTTATTCGCTTTCTAGTTTAGTTGTTAGTTAAAACTCCTACAATCTTCTACTTGTGTTCTTTTACTTTTTACAGTGCAAGAGATTAGATTCTTGAAGTGGCACCAATCCCTGTGGAGACGATATCTTTTATACTATAACTTGCAACGTGGACACTTGCACAATTACGGAGCACTTATTATGCGCAACACCACCCGTACTATCGACTAAAGTTGTATGAGCAACAGATGTTATTGCAGACTGGAATTGGGGCACATAGCCAGATTGTGCCAACTGCTAGAAAATAGCAGACTTCTGGTCCTTGTAATACCCTAAATCCTGGCCTAGAATTATGATCCAAATTAGAAAGCTAACTAATTTGTTGAATCTATCATTAATGAAGTAATTGATTAAGAGGGATCAAAATAGAAACATTTAAAATATTGATAACCATTTTGAGAATGGATTAACCGAATAAAGGATTAATAAAAGAATCAAGGGCCAATTTGAATGAGAATTAAAGACTAAGAGCTTAATTGGGAAGTTAGAATTGTGAACATGCAAAACTTGGTAGGATGCATGTAAAAGTAATTTACAGCTTGGGACCTAAACACATGTCAACAATTTATGTGAACATGTGTTTAGGAAAGGTGACTCACACTTTAGGGAGGAAAGATAACAATAAAGGTGTCATCTTCATCTTCCCTCAACCGATTATGAGGAGAGAAAATAGAAAAGAGAGAGAAGGGAGAAAGCTTAATCCATGGGATGAACCTTGAATAGATGTCAAATTTAACTTGTTAGCAGCATAATTAAGGTAATAACATGTTATTTCATTCAATTATATGCTTGAATTTTTGATTAGGTGATGCTGTAATTGTTTGATTCGAAATGTATACATACATGAACTTGTTGCTATGAGATTAGTAACAAGAATCAAACCAGTGTGCATGTAAAGATGTTGAATTCATTGCTGGAAATTGTAGATGATAATCATGGTTCATATATATATATGTACTAGTTGTTAGAAAGAATAAGCATGTTGTTGGAAATTATATGAAATGCTGCCTTGATAGAGCGATCGAATCTATTGATCACTAATGCCCTATTTTGATCACATTGATAAGTGAATTAAACTGACCTAAACTTGTAAGGAAATGTATATAAGCTAAATTATCATGTTAGAATCATGTAATAAGGAATTAAGAAGCTTAAAACCTAACCTTGTGTAATCTGCCCAAAAAACTTTGTTCTGGGCAGCAACTTTGAAAAATCACCATAAATTGTATAGGTCGAATTAATGGCTGAAATTTATATGGATTGAGCCTTAATATGTCTATTTTTTAGGAGAAAACAGAATTGAATTCTGGATTGTGAGTTGGAATCTAGAAATGGAAACCTTTGGACAGTGCAAATTGTCTAGAAATGTAATTACCCTGTCTCTAAACTAAAAACTGTATTAATTGGCAAGACATTAAAATGCAAGTTCTAAACTGTTGTAAAGAGGGTTAAATAAGATTTCTGACGGTATAAACTAATTGAAATTCCGACGTACAGAATAAAAGTTATGCATGTTTAAGTAATTAGTGTACAAACTGCATGGATGCAGCAGCCTAGGTACTTTGAGACTGTTTTGTTTACAGTTTGGTAAAATGTTTTGTAACAGTGGTTACTGCCCTGTTTTAGATGAATAGAAATATAAACAATTGAAGTCATGTATGTTACATAATGTTGAATGTGTTAAAAGACATGAGCCTTATTGAGAAATTAAATAAGACATGAGCCTTATTGAGAAATTAAATAAGAAATTCAAATGATAATCTTGAATGTGTTACATAATGTTTAAAGAAAGCTCTTGGTGAGCAAATGTTTAAAGAAAGCTCTTGGTGAGCATAATGTCTAAAGAAAGCTCTTGGTGAGCATAATGTCTAAAGAAAGCTCTTAGCGAGCATTACTTGAATTACTTGACATGAAATCTTGCTACTTGAGTTACTTGATATGAAAGCTTACTTGAACACTTGAATTACTTGATATGCAAACTTGATTACTTGAACTACTTGTTACTTGATTTGATTACTTGTGCCATTTGCTACTTAACTTGATTTCTTGGGCTACTTGTTACGTGACTTGGATTGATTGGAAATATGAATTGTTTTACATGTGTAAATGTATGGGTAAGTGTGTTGCCATGTTAAGTGATATTAAGTCTAAAAACGGACTGTTTTATGTGTGTAAATGTGTGAGTAAGTGTGCTGCCATGTTAAGTGATATTAAGTCAAAATCCGGACTGTTTTATGTGTGTAAATGTATGAGTAAGTGTGTTGCCATGTTAAGTTATATTAAGTCTAGAAGTGGACTGTTTACTAGGCTTATTGTCTTCATGATTAAGTGAAAAAGTAATAAACATATATGGACAATTTTGAACTCGTTACAAGCATACATGGACATATTTAAATAAACTAAAACTCACCACGGATTTTTTTACTTGTATTGGTGTGCAAACATGTATAATAGACCACTATGAACCAAGGCCCGAAACTAAAGCAAGTAAATAAGAATTAAATGAGACATAATACTTGATATGTAAACTTGAATATTTGAAATGCTTGACATGTAATGTTTGAATTGCTTGATAAATAATCTTGAATACATGGATTGCTTGATAAGTAAGCTTGAACACTTGAATTGATTGAAATGTAATGCTTGATTTTTGACATGAAACTCATGAAATGGTAAATGCCTATACTTGAACCTTGTGGGATATGATTTACTACTTGGAATGCCTCATGATTTTACTTGAATTAATGATCAATTGATTTGCTTGGTTGAATTCGAATTATGTATATTGCTTGACTCCATACCCTTATTCGAATGCCTTGAGATCCTTAGTTAGGATCATATGTCATTTGAATTAACTGCTACTCAAATTTGTTTGATACTTTAATCTTGATATGTAAGCCATGGAATGCTTGTTGCTTGATATGTAAGCCATTAAATGATTGTTGCTTGATATGCTTGTTTACTATTCGAATAAATTGATAATCATACTACTTATTGATTACTTGAGATGTTTGTTATGCTGGAATGTCATTTGAATGCCTTGTTTAAATGTAACATGAATTTTTTGCCATGCTACTTGAATGAATGGTAATCCATGACCTTGCTTGTCTTGTTATTTGAATGCTACACATGTTGCTATTGAGTTACATGACTACTTGCTCAATTCAAAATACTTGGAATCTTTAGTTAGGATAATACCTGACTAAAATACACATGACTTAAAAATTTGTTAGAGCTAGGCCTACCTCACTAAGTACAAATTGTACTTATCACTCTTGTTTCCTTTCTTCCCAATCCCCAGGTTAAGAGTGCTTCAAGAAGACTACTTGACCCTGAAGCCATATTCCTTAAGCTTGAAGTAAGACACAAGCAAAAACACAAGTATGAATCCACACTTGTTGTAGTACTCCTAGTAGTTGGTGGCACCTAGCTTGTGTTTAGTTAACACTAGATCATGCATTTTGGATGTTTGAAATATTGTATATTTATATGTTCTTGAAATGGGTCTTCAATGTAATCGAACTTGGTTGCTAGAACTTGATATGTAAATACTACAATTTCCATGTCTATGAAAGGGTAATACTGCGCATAGGTATAAATGTGAATGAAAATGCTTATGATCTAGCTTACTTATGTTATTCGAATGTCTTGTGTGACATATGGACACTTGATAGAATGTTACAAATGTTTACATGAACAAATGAACACCTGAATGGATGATATGAATCCTTGCTATCCATGTATACTAATCGAACACCTAAAGTGTTTACATGTCTTGCATAAGTATCTTAGTAGACCTGGCCTTGTTAATTGGTATGTTTATGCTATTGTAAACATGTTCTAGTCTAAGGGTATAATTTGAATGCCAGGCCATTGTATACAGGTTATCGTTAAATCGATATGAATTCGTCAAACTTCATGAAATGTTACATGCACTGATTTAAAGAAGAATGAAACGAAATGAATGCTTGTTTGTTATCTATGCCATTCGAATGCAATGTGTATGTATATGTATGATAACATTGAATGAAATGTAAAATGGAAGTGGCTAATCGAATTATTGATAAATCTTGGTGCTTATAATGTTAAAATCATGCGAATGCATTAGTGAAGAGTTGTTGAATGTTAGGATGACTTATAGTATGCATGAACTAGTATATTTCCAAATGTGTAAGGAATGAACACGTTCTTGTCTAAGTATGATACATGAATGCTATGCATGTTCACATGATTAAGTAATAAACATCCTTGATTATAGTTTAGAAGCGAAATACAAAGTGGTAACCTATAATGAAAAGAAATATGTCTATATTTGCATAACTGAAAGTGAATGTTTATGATCCTTGAATGTTCTTGAATGAAAGCTTGCTTTTGGATATATGATTGATTGTAGACACCTAGGTTGCTTGCTAGTCACTCAACTCATCTATTAGGGATGAGTTTGAAAATTTTTAATTGGTTCTCGTTTCCAGTGTACTCCGTAACTCTTTTTGGTTTACTACTAAACCGGGTAGGAGGTGTTACATTTATTGGTATCAAAGCTAAGGTTTAGTCGATTCTCGGACTAAACTGGGACTCGTTGCATTGTCATAAGTCTAGTGTGCCACCTAGGAGATTATTGTACTGTACAGGCTTGTGTTCTTACTTAACTGAACTTCTTCTGCTCTATCTAAACGATAGACTTGGTTTCATAGTTTGAGAGAAATTCGAGGGTGAATTTGTTTTTAAGGGGGAGAATTTTAATAACCCAAAACCCAGCCTAGAATTATGATCCAAATTAGAAAGCTAAATAATTTGTTGAATCTATCATTAATGAAGTAATTGATTAAGAGGGATCAAAATAGAAACATTAAAAATATGGATAACCATTTTGAGGATGGATTAAACTGAATAAAGGATTAATAAAAGAATCAAGGGCCAATTTGAATGAGAATTAAAGACTAAGAGCTTAATTGGGAAGTTACAATTGTGAACAAGCAAAACTTGGTAGGATGCATGTAAAAGTAATTTAAAGCATGGGACCTAAACACATGTTCACAATTTATGTGAACATGTGTTTAGGAAAGGTGACTCATACTTTGGGGAGGAAAGATAACAACAAAGGTGTCATCTTCATCTCCCCTCAACCGATTATGAGGAGAGAAAATAGAAAAGAGAGAGAAGAGAGAAAGCTTAATCCATGGGATAAACCTTGAATAGATGTCAAATTGAACTTGTTAGCAGCATGAGTAAGGTAATAACATGTTATTTCATTCGATTATATGCTTGAATTTCTGATTAGGCGATGTTGTAATTGTTTGATTCAAAATGTATACATACATGAACTTGTTGCTATGAGATTTTGGTTAAATTGTGAGATTAGTAACAAGAATCGAACCAGTGTGCATGTAAAGATGTTGAATTCATTGCTGGAAATTGTAGATGATAATCATGGTTCATATATATATGTACTAGTTGTTAGAAAGAATAAGCATGTTGCTGGAAATTGTATGAAATGCTGCCTTGATAGAGTGATCGAATCTATTGATCACTAATGCCCTGTTTTGATCACATTAATAAGTGAATTAAACTGACTAAAACTTGTAAGGAAATGTATATAAGCTAAAGTATCATGTTAGAATCATGTCATAAGGAATTAAGAAGCTTAAAACCTAACCTAGTGTAATCTGCCCAGAAAACTCTATTATGGGCAGCAACTTTGAAAAACCACCATAAATTGTATAGGTCGAATTAATGGCTGAAATTTATATGGATTGAGCCTTAATATATCTATTTTTAGGAGAAAACGGAATTGAATTCTGGATTGTGAGCTAGAATCTGGAAATGGAAACCTCTAGACAGTACAAACTGTCCAGAAATGCAATTACCCTGTCTTTGAACTAAAAACTATATTAATTGGCAAGACATTAAAATGCAAGGTCTAAACTGTCGTAAAGAGGGTTAAATAAGCTTTCTAACGGTATAAACTAATTGAAATTACAATGTACATAATAAAAGTTATGCATGTTTAAGTAAGTAGTGTACAAACTGCCTGGCAGCAACAACTTAGGTACTTTGAGACTGTTTTGTTTACAGTTGGTAAACTGTTTTGTAACAATTTTGGGACAGTGGTTACTGCCCTGTTTTACATGAATAGAAATATAAACAATTGAAGTCATGTATGTTAATCTATGAAAATGAATATGCTGCCAATTCATGTATGTTAAGTACTAGTAATGTTGGTTGAATGAATATGTGAGCTTGTTTTGACATATGAATTTACTTGTGTAATGTGTTAGACCAGGAGTAAACTTGGTGGAAGAGGAAAGGGTGGAACATCCTAAAGCTAAGAACAAAGGAGTGTGGATCCAAGACTAGCTAAGCTTGGAGTATTGTGAGTGTAGTTTTGTAGGGTTAGGACTTAGGTCCTAACCAAATATGCATACTTAAATTACTTGCCATCCTTTTATTGTTTAAATGGACTTAATATAGGCTTGATCATGCATATAAAGGGAAGATTGGCTAAGCTAAACTTGTAAGTAAATAAAAGCATGAAAGTTGACTAGATAATCAAAAAGAAAAGTGAAAACAAAAGTGTGAATTATGTTATTGAATGTTGTTATTCGATTAGTAGCATATATGTACTTCCATGATATACAATGTGTGATCTTTGTGTCTTGAATGCTATTCATTCGAATGCCTGCTTGATGCATAAGGTAGTGTATGCTAAATGTTTACTTGATGAATGAGATGGATATGTGAATGCTTGCTTGTATTTTCTCCATGATCTAACATTTACTAACAAGATGTGATTCATGAATTATAAAGCATTGCTTGATCCTTGTACCTTGATTGTGATCTACTTGACTTGCTTGATGCCAAAGATGGCATGTATTCGAAATGGTTTGCTTGAGTTAGCATATGTTACTTGACTTGTGAAGTATGTATAATGTTTATACATGTTAAATGACTTGAATTGAGTATGCTAAGCTTGTATTCAAATGCTGGCTTGATAATACTCTATGATGTATATGTAAATAGTATGAATTAAACCATGAAATAAAGACATTGCTTGTTGCCTAAGGGCATATATTCGAATACTTGCTTGAATGACAAGATAAAAAGTGAATTGAAGAGCTAAGGCTCAACTAGCCTAAAGGCTAAGCATGATATTGCTATAACTTGCTTGAATGTGATTCTTGAACACAATTATCTTGATTTGAGCATGAAAGCAAAAAAACAAGAAACAACAACAAGCTTTAAAGTAAAATAAGAATTCTTGTGCCACAAGATATTCTCAAATGAAAGTTAAGGATTTAAAAGACTTAAGTTGTCTTAAATGGAAGTCCTTGGATACATTTGGTATGATGCTTAGTATTCTTGGGACTACGGTCCATGAGCCACGGCTCGAGGGGACGCCCCATTACATGTAATATGTTATTGACGACATTAGGAGGTAACATGGGAGTTGTACGGAGATTGGCGACAATTGATTGGATAGTGAGAAGTATAGGATTCTTGGACCTTTATGGTCAAACAAGGAACAATTTCATTCATAACCAATTGTGATCCAAGGCAAACGTGTTAAAAGACATGAACCTTATTGAGAAATTAAATAAGAAAATCAAAAGATAATCTTGAATGTGTTACATAATGTTTAAAGAAAGCTCTTGGTGAGCATAATGTTTAAAGAAAGATCTTGGTGAGCATAATGTCTAAAGAAAGCTCTTGGTTAGCATAACGTCTAAAGAAAGCTCTTGGTGAGCATAATGTCTACAGAAAGCTCTTGGTGAGCATTACTTGAATTACTTGACATGAAATCTTGCTACTTGAGATACTTGATATTTAAGCTTACTTGAACACTTGAATTACTTGATATGAAAACTTGATTACTTAACTACTTGTTACATGATTTGATTACTTGTGCCATTTGCTACTTAACTTGATTTCTTGGGCTACTTGTTACGTGACTTGGATTGATTGGAAATATGAATTGTTTTACATGTGTAAATGTATGGGTAAGTGTGCTGCTATGTTAAGTGATATTAAGTCTAAAATCGGACTATTTTATGTGTGTAAATGTGTGAGTAAGTGTGCTGCCATGTTAAGTGATATTAAGACTAAAACTTGATTGTTTTATGTGTGTAAATGTATGAGTAAGTGTGTTGCCATGTTAAGTTATATTATGTCTAGAAGTGGATTGTTTGCTAGGCTTATTGTCTTCATGATTAAGTGAACAAGTTATAAACATATATGGACAATTTGAACTTGTTACAAGCATACATGGACAGATTTAAATAAACTAAAAGTCACCATGGATTATTTTACTTGTATTGGTGTGCAAACATGTATAATAGACCACTATGAACCAAGGCCCGAAACTAAAGCAAGTAAATAAGAATTAAACGAGACATAGTATTTGATATGCAAACTTGAATATTTGAAATACTTGACATGTAATGTTTGAATTGCTTGATAAATAATCTTGAATACATGAATTGCTTGATAAGTAAGCTTGAACACTTGAATTGATTGACATGTAATGCTTGATTTTTGACATGAAACTCATGAAACGGTAAATGCCTATACTTGAACCTTGTGGGATATGATTTACTACTTGGAATGCCTCATGATTTTACTTGAATTAATGATCAATTGATTTGCTTGCTTGAATTTGAATTATGAATATTGCTTGACTCCATACCCTTATTCGAATGCCTTGAGATCCTTAGTTAGGATCATATGTCATTTGAATTAACTGCTACTCAAATTTGTTTGATACTTTAATCTTGATATGTAAGCCATGGAATTCTTGTTACTTGATATGTAAGACATGAAATGATTGTTGCTTGATATGCTTGTTTACTATTTGAATAAATTGATAATCATACTACTTATTGATTACTTGAGATGTTTGTTATGGTTGAATGTCGTTCGAATGCCTTGCTTAGATCTAACATGAATTGTTTGCCATGCTACTTGAATGAATGGTAATCCATGACCTTGCTTGTCATGTTATTTGGATGCTACACATGTTGCTATTGAGTTACATGACTACTTGCTCAATTCAAAAGACTTGGAATCTTTAGTTAGGATAATACCTGACTAAGAGACACATGACTTGAAAAATTGTTAGAGCTAGGGCTACCTCACTAAGTACAAATTGTACTTATAACTCTCGTTTCCTTTCTTCCCAAACCCCAGGTTAAGAGTGCTTCAAGAAGACTACTTGACCATGAAGCCAGATTCCTTGAGCTTGAAGTAAGACATAAGCAAAAGCACAAGTATGAATCCACACTTGTTGTAGTACTCCTAGTAGTTGGTGGCACCTAGCTTGTATTTAGTTAACACTAGATCATGCATTTTGGATGTTTGAAATCTTGTATATTTATATGTTCTTGAAATGGGTCTTCCATGTAATCGAACTTGGTTGCTAGAACTTGATATGTAAATACTACAATTTCTATGCATATGAAAGGGTAATGCTGCGCGTAGGTATAAATGTGAATGAAATTGCTTATGATCTAGCTTACTTATGTTATTCGAATGTCTTGTGTGAAATATGGACACTTGATAGAATGCTACAAATGTTCACATGAACAAATGAACACCTGAATGAATGACATGAATCCTTGCTATCCATGTAAACTAACTGAACACCTAAAGTGTTTACATGTCTTGCATAAGATATCTTAGTTGACCTTGCCTTGTTAATTTGGTATGTGTATGCTATTGTAAACATGTTCTACTCTAAAGGTATAATTTGAATGCTAGGCCATTGAATACATGTTATCGTTAATCGATATGAATTAGTCAAACTTCATGAATTGTTACATACACTGATTTAAAGAAGAATGAAATGAAATGAATGCTTGTTTGTTATCTATGTCATTCGAATTTAATGTGTATGTATATGTATGATAACATTGAATGAAATGTAAAATGGAAGTGGCTAATCGAATGATTGATAAATCTTGGTGCTTATAATGTTAAAATCATGCGAATGTAATAGTGAAGAGTTATTGAATGTTAGGATGACTTATAGTATGCATGAACTAGTATATTTCAAAATGTGTAAGGAATGAACACGTTCTTGTCTAAGTATGATACATGAATGCTGTGCATGTTCACATGATTAAGTAATAAACATCCTTGATTATAGTTTAGAAGTGAAATACAAAGTGGTAACCTATAATGAAAAGAAATATGTCTATATTGAAAGTGAATGTTTATGATCCTTGCTTGTTCTTGAATGAAAGCATGATTTTGGATATATGATTGATTGTAGACACCTAGGCTGCTTGCTAGTCACTCATCTCATCTATTAGGGATGAGTTCAAAAATTTTTAATTGGTTCTCGTTTCCAGTGTACTCTATAACGCTCCCGAGCCGATTTACTACTAAACTGGAGTAGGAGGTATTACAGTCCCACTATCTGCCTTTCTTCTGAGGCATTGAAGGCTTTGCATCATCATAGATTCTCTTATTGAATCAGGCTTGATTCTGTTTCCTCTTTTCAGAAACGTTCTGGGAGGCTTCAGTAGAAATGGCTCGGTTGGCAAGAATTTGGAAGTCCTCTATCTTCAGAGCAACGAAGAGAGGACATAATTTGTCACATAGGCCGTCAATGAACATTCAAAACTTCTCATTTTCTGAACAAATGGTCTCAGTACCATATCTTGCATACTTGTAGAAGTCGTGGATGTACTGCTCCACGGGTCGTCCCCCTTGTCTCAGATGGAGGAACTTCTTTTGCTTCTCAGTGATGTAGTAGTCACTAATGTACTTCTTGCAGAACTCCTAAAGGAAGAAGTTTTACGTAATCCTGTGCTCAAGCATGGTAAGTGTCACGGTGTCCCACCAACTCTATGCTTCTTCAGCGATCAAAGCCAAGGTATACTCTAGCTTGTGCTCCTCAGGGCACTTCATTTGTTTGTTCAGCACTTTCAGAGTTTTCTTCAGCTAGTATTTCGTGATCTCGAGATTATCCATGTCCTGGCTGGTGAAGGTATAAACTGGATATTGTTTGAGCTTGTTAATAAGAGCTCGAGAAATAGACTGAGTTGCTTCAGTAGGCTAAGGGAGTGGTTCTTGTCGGAGGGACACGACCACCTGTTTGATCATGTCAGCCATCGATAGCAAATACTCATGCTGGACTGAAGGCATTGGCGTAGGATGAGGTGGGTCGTTTTGCCCCTCTTGTTCATGCCTTGCTTCATGCCTCAGATTATCCCCCTGAGTCGAGGAGGAACCAGGATTGGGTTCATTCACAGCGTGTCTATCAGTAGGCGCAGACATATTCGGATCTAATTATACAAAAAAATGAATCGTGTAAGCTGCAGGTCACATATATCATAAACAAATAACTCTTAGGTGGCATAAGTACATACGAACTCATAATGGGCTTTGGTTTAGTCCTAGAATCGACTAAACCTAAGCTTTGATACCATAACTGTAACACCCCCTTCCTGTTCTAGTAGAGAACTAGGTCAGAAAGTATTATCGGAACCTATTCGGGGATCGGAAGACAAAATCAGAGTTCGAAACTTGTTCAGAACATCTTATGAATCATCCTTACAACTTAACGAACTTATTTGTTACTAATCTTAATAGAATTTGAGCCAATTTAAACTTTTTAAATTAAAAGGACTAAATCGTAACCTTTACAAATTAGCAGTCCTAATCCGAATTCTTTATTACCAACTTATAATTAAACTTACCAATTATTAATCTGTAAAGTTTCGTTACTATCGGATATCGTTAACCTGATCAATTAGTCCGTATAGTTATTAGTGACCAATTTGTAAACTATTCAAATTCTGTTTTTATGCCTTATAACAGATTTAACTAACACCGCATCGATACCCTATGGGCCGTATCGATAGACCATGCTTATTTCTAGATTCAAAGGATTTCAAACCCGTACCGATACAACTAAGACCGTATCGATACCAGTTGATTGCGTTAACCCCGTATCGATACGCTATAAGACCGTATCGATACCATTTTTCATCCCTGACTCCAGTGACCAATTTTTTTACCGATATGCCCAAACTGTGTCGATACGCCTTGTTCCTTAAGCCAAATTTATGCCTACCCGTACCGATACACCATCACTCGTATCGATACGCCCTGACCTGTAATGACAAAATTTTGTTAGTTTATTCGATTTACCCATCTAAACGTTATCCAAATTTTACCAGAAAGTTTTAAATCCATATTTTTAATAGCATATAAAATTTTAGGCTATTATGAATTCATTTACTAGGATTTTAGCTTTTCGTGCATTAAAGCTAATTTTAGCTAGATTGCTAAGTCCAAAGCACACCAAAAGCACATACATCACCTAGACACTATGTTGCGTGTGATAAGTGCTACGCAATTGTGCAAGTATACACGTCGCAAGTAATAAAGTGATATGAGTATCGAGTATCGTCTCCACAGGGATTGGTTTGGGCCACTTTGCTTAAGTTACTGCACTGTGAAAAGTAAAAACACAATTAAAGGATTATAGGAGTTTAACTAATAACTAAACTAGAAAGCAATAAAGTAAAAGAAAAGATGAGATCGAATGAGAGAGATAGGCCAGGTTATCGTGAGTTGAGGTGTGATAACCGATTGGATCGTCTTGGTAAAAGAGTGCACGGGCAACTCAGTTGCCGTGGCAACTTGCACAATGGGGTTGCCTTGGCAACTAATCGATGGTTGCCTGGGCAACTACTTGGGCAACTACTTGGGCGTCTGGGCAGCAACTTCAGGGTTTGGCAGAGCGTTCTTCAATGGTTTCTTCTTATCCCTAAGTCAAAACTCTAGCTACTTGTGCATGCCTTGATAATACATCCCTGCGTGAATCAAGGGTGAACAACAACCAATCTTGCGCTCCTCTTAGCCGTTGAAATCCTTAACTTATTCCTAAGCCGGATTAATCTTCACCATCAATAGATTGAATAAAGACCATACTCATTTGTTTCTTGAATCTAACTCTCCCGATATTAGATAAATAGATGAAGTTACGAGATCCTCTCCCAATTCACTCGCAAACAAGAATAAGAACCAAGAATGAGTAAACCTTGAATTGAAAGTGCAAACTCTTATTACCTAAACAAAATCCAATTGTTTCTCACAACAACAAAACACAATAACCCCAACCAAACAAGTTAGTTCATGGTTGGGTTCAAAAGATATACAAAGAATAATCCCCAAACCATGAATCTAATGGAAGCAAAGAAGAATAAGAAATCGAACTCTCTCCTTCCTTGCTATCTTGTCGAAATCTCTTCCTTCTTGCCCTTTGGAGTTGTCAAAAATCCTCTCCTCTTGCTCTCTATGGAGTTGTCAAAATTCCCCTAATGCTCTCCCCTTGGATTGTCGAAATCTCCTTGTTATTTATAGGGCTAGGCCAAAGTCCTTCTTTGAGGAGGAGTTTGGGTTGGAATTAAATTATCTTTAAAGAATATAATTCTTTATTATAATTGTATTCCTACTAGAACTTATCCTATCTTCTTGGAATTTAATTCTTCTTTAATCTCTGCATGGAAATCAAATTCCTTTGGGTTTGGGCTTTGCTCCACGTCATCTTGGGCTTGTATAGTAATTAATTTCGACATCCCTATTGCATTTTCTCTTTGTCGACAATTGCCATGGCAACTGGCTCGGCGTCTCCTTCATGCATTGCCCTGACAACTAGCTCGGCATTGCTTTGGCAAGTGATCCTGCATATACACACACAAAAACACACCAAAGCAGCATCTTTTTCCACAAAAATCACCAAGTTATGTAATCAAGCTCAACAGTGGAAAGAAACATGAATTAATGCATGAATGACTAATTATGCAACTACTATGAGCTTAAGTCTAACAATAATATGAGTAAAAAGGGTAATAAAAATAGTACTTTTGAACACTTATCACGCCCCCAAACTCGAACTATTGCTTGTCCTCAAGCAATGCAAACTAACAATTACCTGCCAAGACTTTAATCATCAAAGACATGCTTCAAACTTGAATTCAAACCTCGGAACCGTGGCACAAAGTATGATCACCTTTTAAATTTTTCAGATAGCACAAAAATTACCCGGAACCAAACTATAATTCTCGTGACAATGTGTGTGCGTAGTTGTGAACAAGTTGATTTTTAAGATTCTATGTGAACTACATGCTTTTATTAATTTAATTATCGGGGCATTTATTTTTATTTTCACTAGAGCCAATTTCGAGAACCTCTAGCAAAGTAAGCAATTCCTCATTTTATTTTAGTCGACTAGAGCCAATTTCGGGCACCTCTAGCGATTCTTTAATGTGTATTAACTACTAGAGCCAGTTTCAGGCACCTCTAGCAAGAAAGTGCATTTACTACTAGAGCCAGTTTTGGGCACCTCTAGCAAGAATTTAACTTTTAATTTTCAATTTTAAATTTACCCAAATTTTAAGCAACCTAAGTTCACTAAGTTTCTTTCAATCAACAAGTCACAACCGTGTAAAAAAAATTCTGCATCATAGTAAAATTCTAAGTTCTTTTCATGTAATCCTAAAATTAAAGGTTCTTTCAATTAAGTGCAGTGGCAAAAATTCATCATTGGATATTCAACAAGTCTTAAGCAATTAAATCAAATTAAAGGCATGGCAAGTAATATATGCAACCATATGTGATTGCTAAAGATGAATGCATCTAAACATGAAACTAACTAGAAACCAACACCCCCCAAACTCGAGAGAAGCATTGTCCTCAATGCACGTAAAAGTGAAACAAAATTTAAAAGAAACTAAATGAAATGAGTTAGTCAGAGAGGTTGTCACCTCGAGTGATGAGTTTCCTTCGTGTCATTTGCTTGATTCATTTTTCAATCGGTGGTTGAATGCTGGTACCGCGTGAATAGCATTGCTTTGATTTGATCCATGTTTGCCTATGCGGGTTCACTTGCATGGGCATCAGTAGTTGCCGAAGCCATAGTTGTTGCCTGGGCATCGCCAGTTTCTGTTGTGGTTGCTGTGGCAAGTAGTCGGTATTGAATTTCCTTAGCATGGTGGTTGTGAGTCTTGTTGTGGAAAAGAAAACCTGGAAACTAAAGATAATGAAGAAAAATAAAATATATCCTAAAAAATAAAGAGAAAAAATAACCAAAAATAATAGAACAAAATAGTTCAAAAAATAAAAATAAAAATAAATCTATCAGTAGTTGCCGTGGCGTTGAGGGTTGCCGAGGCATGCACATCCATGGGTGCCGAGGCGTTAGGGGTTGCCGAGGCGTGCGCGTCCATGGTTACCGAGGCGTGCGTATCAGGAGTTGTTGCGGTGTTGAAGGTTGCCATTTTCGTACTTCTTATAGTCCATCCGCACCCTCCATCGGGTGATAATATTGCCCAAAAAGAGTTTGGCCAATGTGCTTGCCACTACTCCCTTTTGCGTTACCATGGTGGAGGTGTCTTTCTTCTTTGTTCGCTTGTAGTCCATGTATACTCTCCACCTTGCTACTATTCCTGAAGGCACAAATATATTAATAGGAATAATTATATCCATTCTCAACCATTCAATTACCTCATTCTTGTCGCCTTCTATCATGGTTGGATGTAGCCTTTGTTGTCGTGGCAATTGCTGCTCAAGCCAATTGCCGTGGCAATCAGTTGTCAAATTTCGCTTTAAGTCAAGGGAAGAATCAATTTTCTGAAGAGCTTTATGAATCCAAACACCTTTTTCTTTTGGCCTCTCAAACATCTCCATCAGTAGAGATTTCGATGGCTTCAAATCTACCAACCTCGGTTCCTCAAGACATACCTGCAATGGACGAGGTGAGTTTTTAAAGAATTCGAAAGGTTCAACCATTACCTGCTCATATTACATTGGCAAAGTATTATCATCTCGTTGATCTTGCACGTGGTCGTGTAATTGCCGTGGCAATTGTTCAAGCTCATCATGTGTTGGACAGTCTCTCTCATTGGCATCCTCTTGAATTTGAGGTTCTAGTTGTTCCTCACACATCAAAGAGATTTCTTTGTATTGTTCCTTATCCTCTTGCCTTGGGACGTCAGTATCCCTAGGAATGAATTATTGGTGCATGTTATCCATGACATATGTGGATCTCCCCAATTGATCTTCTGAATCCCCTAAGGTTGCATCCCACTGAGCTATCCTCGTATCCATAGATTTTGATAGTTCTTGAATCTCTTCAATTGATCCGTCAAGTCTAGCCAAGGAAGCTAGTAACGTTTCCTCCAAGGAATTGGAATGCTCTTGAAAAGGACTACATTGCCATGGCATATCTGTTGTCGCGGCAAAATTGTTATGGTAAAAAAAAAATTGAGCTTTTTGACCATACCATGAAGAATTTTGCTGCTGGTTCCTTCTATGGTCCTCCATGTAGTTATATGCACCGAAAATGTGTGGGCAATTTTCAAACACATGATGTTCTCCACACATAGCACAAGATTTTTCCACGGTATAAGTTCTTTGGGCTTTTCTCGGTTGGTATAGGTAATCATCAAAGGGTGCAAGAAAATCTTGATTGGATTGATTCATATCTTCCAACATCATCTCTCGAATAGATTGGCTTTTATTTCCCGACATGTTGATGTCCCTTAACTTGTAGCGCACCTATTTTTTTTTTGATAAAACAAACAAAAAGAAAAGTTAGTAAAACTAAGAGAAAAAAATGCAATAACAAAAACAAATAACACCAATTGCCAATCCCCGGCAACGGCGCCAAAAACTTGTTGCGTGTGATAAGTGCTACGCAATTTTGCAAGTATACACGTCGCAAGTAATAAAGTGATATGAATATCGAGTATCGTCTCCACAGGGATTGGTTTGGGCCACTTTGCTTAAGTTCTTGCCTTTGTGAAAAGTAAAAACACAATTAAAGGATTATAGGAGTTTAACTAATAACTAAACTAGAAAGCAATAAAGTAAAAGAAAAGATGAGATCGAATGAGAGAGAGATAGGCAGGTTATCGTGAGTTGAGGTGTGATAGCCGATTGGATCGTCTTGGTAAAAAGAGTGCACGGGCAACTCGGTTTGCCGTGGCAACTTGCACAATGGGGTTGCCTTGGCAACTAATCGATGGTTGCCTGGGCAACTAGTTGGGCAACTACTTGGGCGTCTGGGCAGCAACTTCAAGGTTCGGCAGAGCGTTCTTCAATGGTTTCTTCTTATCCCTAAGTCGAAACTCTAGCTACTTGTGCATGCCTTGATAATACATCCATGCGTGAATCAAGGGTGAACAACAACCAATCTTGCGCTCCTCTTCCCCGTTGAAATCCTTAACTTATTCCTAAGCCAGATTAATCTTCACCATCAATAGATTGAATAAAGACCATACTCATTCGTTTCTTGAATCTAACTCTCCCGATATTAGATAAATAGATGAAGTTACGAGATCCTCTCCCAATTCACTCGCAAACAAGAATAAGAACCAAGAATGAGTAAACCTTGAATTGAAAGTGCAAACTCTTATTACCTAAACAAAATCCAACTGTTTCTCACAAAAACAAAACACAATAACCCCAACCAAACAAGTTAGTTCATGGTTGGTTCAAAAGATATACAAAGAATAATCCCCAAACCATGAATCTAATGGAAGCAAAGAAGAAGAAGAAATCGAACTCTCTCCCTCCTTGCTATCTTGTCGAAATCTCTTAATTCTTGACCTTTGGAGTTGTCGAAAATCCTCTCCTCTTGCTCTCTATGGAGTTATCGAAATTCCCCTAATGCTCTCCCCTTGGATTGTCGAAATCTCCTTGTTATTTATAGGGCTAGGCCAAAGTCCTTCTTTGAGGAGGAGTTTGAGTTGGAATTAAATTATCTTTAAAGAATATAATTCTTTATTATAATTGTATTCCTACTAGAACTTCTCCTATCTTCTTGGAATTTAATTTTTCTTTAATCTCTACATGGAAATCAAATTCCTTTGGGTTTGGGCTTTGCTCCACGTCATCTTGGGCTTGTATAGTCATTAATTTCAACATCCCTATTGCATTTTCTCTTTGTCGACAATTGCCATGGCAACTGGCTCGGCGTCTCCTTCATGCATTGCCCTGGCAACTAGCTCGGCATTGCTTTGGCAAGTGATCCTGCACATACACACACAAAAACACACCAAAGCAGCATCTTTTTCCACAAAAATCACCAAGTTATGTAATCAAGCTCAACAGTGGAAAGAAACATGAATTAATGCATGAATGACTAATTATGCAACTACTATGAGCTTAAGTCTAACAATAATATGAGTAAAAAGGGTAATAAAAATAGTACTTTTGAACACTTATCACACTACCAGGCTTATACAAACGTATCAAAAATAGGTCATTGCAATTTATCTAGTCTTATGCCACCTTACTAGGAGTTCGAAAGCAAAGTAAACATACATATGCTTGCGGTGTGAGTGACTTGCAACCGCAAAATACCCGATCGATGTTCGGAAAGCTTTAGGATCCTGAAATGCATGAGACACACATATGTTAGGCTTACATAGCCTAGTGAGGTAGTCATAATAATCGTAAAACAATTAAGTGACATGAATGGCATACTATGGTCTTGAATAACATAACATCATACTCAAATATCATAATTACACTATTAATCACATAAGTCTCATGCTTTAGTCATTTATCATACTTTCACATAATCATAGCAAAACTTAACACATATTAATTCCCTTGGACAATGTAAAAAATGGATACACAGATTCCCCTTTACACCATACATATATCAGAAAATAGGCCGTAGCCACATATAACGTAAATTAGGTCATAGCCTTGAGCCATAGTTCCGGATAGTATTCCTTACACAATCCATCCTTATCCCCCCACATATAGGTTATAGCCTCGGACAGTAGTCCAATCCCTTACTTATACGAGCTCAAATAACCCTATGGCATGCCAATTGTATCCAAAACTCATAAATGTCCAAGGTTACACATATTTCATCATATAACTTACCTTTATGCCCATAGGCCATAGCATATCGGAATCAGAATGGAGCCTTAGCTCCTTATACGGATCATATCATATACGTACCATATCTTAGCATATTCAGATCGGATTCACATATAGCATATTTCAAACATAGTACATGAACTTACCCATATCAACCGTATCGAAGACTTACCATGCTAGCCGTTAGCATCCACACATGTTTTCTCTATGTAAGCCTTTAAACAAAACGAAATTATAAAATAAACGAATGCAACAGGATGGCTCCTTGCCTATCCCTTAACACTACTGCACTCACCTTGATTACGAGGTTCTCAGATTATAACTCCGTTGTGCCTAGCTTCCTTTGGAGGTGACAATCTCCACTATTTGAGCTAGCAAAAAATTAGGAGTTGCATTAGAATTCGATCTAAGGATTTAGAAAATATTTCAAGCTTACCAAGCTTGTAGAAAACATCAGAATAACGAAATTGGCTTCCTAATCCACGAGCTTCTACTTGAACATTGAAAACCTAATCTTAAGATTAAACTTTGAGGAATCATGGAATCATTGAATTAGCTTAGAGGTTTTACTCACCGAGTTATGGGCTTTCAAACAGTGTATTGAAGTTGAACAAGGGTCAAAGGATGAAACCAAGATGCTTGCTTATCTTGAGCTTGAAGACGAAAATGGTGGTGTGTACTTAGTGAAAGATGATGGTTGTGTTTTGATGTTCGGAAGGTTCAAGCAACAAGATGAAAACTTTTTTTTGCTTTATTTAAAAACCCCTTAATCTCCCTTAATCATTTCCCACCTATTTCTTGGCCAATAAGATTATTTACTTAAGACAAAGGTTTGCTCAACCCAATGGCCAATGCTTTTTCCACCCTTTAACTATTGACAAAAGTCACCTTTTCTAATGGTTCTCACGTGAAGGAGGTAAGATAGGAGGTGACTTAGCACCTTGCTTCCTATTTCCTTTAATTTGAGCTTCAAACATATTCAAAATAGGGGACCCGTATCGATACACTCAAGACTATATTAATAAGCCCTCGCTAAAACAGGTAAGTTAGTTATTGGCAGTTAGACCGTATCGATATTGGCTTGACCGTATCGATACACCTAGCTCAGAATTTGCAATTTGGCTTTAAATTTCATACAAGGAAGACTTAAACTATTCAAATGGGACCAAGATGTGATTTCATTATAAAGGGAGGGTACACAGGTCAATTATTTCAACATTTTCCATATCGGAATCAAAATTTTTGGTCATCAGAACCAAATTTCGACTAGGCCAGATTTAGGGATGTGACAGTATGGTTTCGAACTAAACTTGTAGTATTAAAGGCAATGGGGTTCGTTGTCGATTTTTGGGATAGTTTAGGTTAAACTCCCTGTATTGAGCAAGTTTGTTGTATTGTGTTGAAGTTGTAACTGGCTTTATATGTTTGGTCGATGCTCCAGATTGTGTTTCATGCTTGAAATGGTTTGTTGCTAGGAAACATGACTTTAGGTTATTTTGAGTAGTATAATGCCATGATTTGAAGTTGTTTTTGTGAAGTTGTGGTAAGGTTTAATCCTTGATGTTTTTGTATATATGTTTGAGGCATGTTCGAATGTATTTGAACCCTTAAAAGCATGTTAAACCAGCAAAATTGGACATTTCAGGTCCAAGTGTATCGGTACACGTGTCATTGTACCGATACATGTAAGTTATTTTTGGGATAGTGTTTTGGTACCCGGGGAGCTATTTCGGTAGGGGCAAGAGTATTGTGGCAAGGTGTATCGATACGCATAAGCCGTATCGATACGGTTTTGAGCTACTGGAATTTAGGATTTTAAGAAATGGCAAAGTGTACCATACACTTGCTCGTGTACCGATACGGACAGCTGTTATTTTAGTTAATGTAAATGTTGGAAGTTTATGTTTTCTTCCATTTTGGTCCTTGGATGTTATGCATGCGATTGAATGAGTGGATGATTGTTATGCGATGATTTTTGACATGTGAGCATAAAACCTGATTAATTAAAGATTAAACCTTGAGGAATCATGGAATCATTGAATTAGCTTAGGGGTTTTACTCACTTAGTTGTGGGCTTTCAAATGGTGTATCAAAGTTGAACAAGGGTCAAGGATGGAACCGAGGTGCTTGCTTATCTTGAGCTTGAAGATGAAAATGGTGGTGTGTGCTTAGTGAAAGACGAGGGTTGTGTTTTGATATTCGAGAGGTTCAAGCAACAAGATGAAAACTTTCTTCTGCTTTATTTAAAATCTCCTTAATCTCCCTTAATCATTTCCCACCTATTTCTTGGCCAATAAGATGATTTCCTTAAGACAAGGGTTTGCTCAACCTAATGGGCAATGCTTTTTCCACCCTTTAACTATTGACAAAAGTCACATTTTCTGATGGTTCTCACGTGAAGGAGGTAAGATAGGAGGTGACTTAGCACCTTGCTTCCTATTTCCTTTAATTTGAGCTTCAAATAGATTCGAAACTGGGGACCCGTATCGATACACTCGTGACTGTATCAATACGCCCTCGCTAAAACAGGTAAGTTAGTTATTAGTAGTTAGACCGTATCGATGCACCTAGCTCATAATTTGCAATTTGGCTTTAAATTTCATACAAGGAAGACTTAAACTATTCAAATGGGACCAAGATGTGATTTCATTATAAAGGGAGGGTACAAAGGTCAATTATTACAACATTTTGCACATCGGATTCAAAATTTCTGGTCATCAAAACCAAATTTTGACTAGGCTGGATTTAGGGATGTGACAGTATGGTTTCGAACTAGACTTGTAAGATTAAAGGCAATGAGGTTCGTTATTGATTTTTAGGATGGTTTGGGTTAAACTCCCTGTATTGAGCAAGTTTGTTGTATTGTGTTGGAGTTGTAACTGGCTTTATATGTTTGGTCGATGCTCCAGATTGTGTTTCATGCTTGAAATGGTTTGTTTCTAGGAAACATGACTTTAGGTTATTTTGAGAAGTATAATGCCATGATTTGAAGATGTTTTTGTGAAGTTGTGGTAAGGTTTAATCCTTGATTTTTTGTATATATGTTTGAGGCATGTTCAAATGTATTTGAACCCTTAAAAGCATGTTAAACCAGCAAAATTGGAAATTTTAGATCCAAGTGTACGTTTCCTTTTACCGATACGGGTAAGTTGTTTTTGGGATAGTGTTTTGGTACGCGGGGAGTTGTTTTCGGTAGGGGCAAGAGTATTCTGGCAAGGTGTATCGATACGCATAAGCCGTACCGATACGATTTTGAGCTGTTGGAATTTGGGATTTTAAGAAATGGCAAAGTGTACCGATATACTTGCTCATGTACCAATACGGACAGCTGTTATTTCAGTTAATGTGAATTTTGGTAGTTTCTGTTTTCTTCCATTTTGGTCCCTGGATGTTATGCATGCGATTGAAATGAGTTTGGATGATTGTTATGAGATGATTTTTGACATGTGAGCATGAAACCTGATTAATTAAGTATTGGTAACTTAAGAATTTGTATTTTTTAGAATTACAATTTAGTTCCAAAATTTTAATTGCATGCAATTGGATGTCGATTCGATGCCCGATTGAGTTAAGTTTTCACCCCCTGCTAATATAGACACTATAGGTTAATAAGTTACATCTAGATAAGATAGAAGAAAAATAGACATAATTTGAGTTATTGTTGACGAGTTTGTTTTAGAAAACCCAATGTAGCTCGCTCGGTTCTATCTTGCGGCTAGGCCGGGTCGAGGGGGTTACATTTGGTGGTATCATAGCCAGGTTTTTGATAAGTGGGATGAGGTTATGATTGTTAGAATGTTGTTATTGGTTGATTACCGTTGATTGCTATGTGTAGTGATTGTTTATAAGTATGTTGATTGTTTATTTGTCTATTGGATGGTGTTATGTTGGGGGATATTGTGGGACACATTGCCTTATTACTACAATTTGAAATGTTTTATTTGGAAAGGAAGTCTTGGATCCTCGCTTGAAGCTGGCTTGATTATTTTTGTTTTTGTATAACTATCATGCCTTAGAAATGTGTTATATTTAGACCGAGGGGACAATTGAGAAATAGAGTGATGTTGTTGCCTTTGGTCAAGGTGTTGAGGAGGATGTTATATCTCCTAGGGGTTAGCCACCCTGAAGTAAGTACCACCTACGCCTATTAGGCCAGTGTTGGGTGACATGACGCTTTTGATATAGGCAATGTCTGGAGCTTTTCAAGCTACAATTGCTGGAGAGTATGTGACTGCACCAGCTGTTGGGCAAACGAGGTTGTTGTTGGAATGTCTCTATTGTTTGGGAGGAGTTGAGTCTTGAGGGTTGGTACATGAGGCATTCGAGGAGTGGATGGCTAGTACTAATCACAGTTTTGACCAAATAGGGTGTAATGATGCCTGTGAGTTGGGATGTGATGTGTCTCTGTTGGAAGGGGAACCAAATAGTTGGTGGACAACTGTGGATGCGGGTATAGAACCTGGTAATATGAATAGAGAGTTATTTCGAACTATTTTTAAGAAAAAGTAACTAAGAGATGGATACTTGGGTGAAAAGAAATGTGAGTTTATGGCCTTGGTTTAGGGCAGTATGTTTGTGGCTGAGTTTGAGGTACAATTTGTTCGGTTGAGTTGGTATGCTCTTGAACTGGTATTGTATGAGAGGCATCGATGTGACCGATTTTGTTACAGATTGGTACAAGATGTTAAGGCATACATGTTGGCTTCTGACTACACAGTTTTTGACGTGTTGGTTACACAGGCGAAGTACTTTGAGTAGAACATGGGTTTATCAGTTCGTGTGGGAGGTTCTGGCTTTGGGAAGAGAGTTGCGGACTTTAGTTCTGGTGATGGTCAGGTTAAGAAGTAACATGATAAGAGGTATCACCCTGAGTTGAGGTGAGGTAGGGGTAATGCTGGGTGAGGACCGTAGGGTCAGAGTATCCAGGCTAGAGCAGCTCACAATACCTGTTAGGTTTGTGGACCGCGGGGTTGCATGTGGCGGGACTGCCCACGTTTGATTCGTAGGGTATAGACTCCTTCACCTATTGTTGTTAACACTTGTGGGAGTTGTGGTTTGGACGATCGTCTCAGAAGTATTAGATGTGGGAATGTAAGTAGTTAGTTCTACCGATGAGGCGGTTGTTGCGAGAAGGTTGTTTAAGAAATGTCCTTGTTGGTTTAAGGTCATATGTTGCAGTTGATTTAATGAGGTTGTCATTTTATGGTTTTGATGTAATCTTGGATCTGGATTGGTTTTCTAAACATAGATCTGTGGTTGATTTTGAATCCAAGCAAGTTACCTTGAAACTTGCTGATGATTACGAGTTGGTAATCGTGGATGGAAATGCTAAGTTATTGTCCAATGTTGTTTCGGCTCTAGAAGTGAGTCGTTTGATGGATTTTGGTTGTGAGGCATTCTTAGCATATGTTATGAATCCGGGATCAAAGGAAGTGCGGGTACATGATATCCGCACTGTGTATGAGTTTTCGGGTGTTGAGTTTGGCATTGAGTTTATAATGACGTTTTTTTAAAATTCGTATTTCGACGCATCGAGGTTTTTAGCTTATTCTTGAGAATATTTATTTAGAGGGAGATTTCTTTAAAAACCACATTTTGGAATAAAAAAACTTGGAGTCGCCACCGGTCACTTGGGTTAGGTAGACCAAATTCTGAAAAATAAAACTAGAGATTCAAATGGGTTCGGGAGTCGGTTACGAGTGGGGAAGGTTTCGCACCCCTACCACGCCCGAACTTGGTACCAAAACAATTACCGTTTTATTAATGTCTAATTTTGCGAGTTAAAGCGATGATTAAATCAAAATTTGGTTATACATGCGAGTAGATTTTAAGGGCCCCGTTATTTGAGAATAAATAAAAAAACCGCCACCACTATGATTGGTACTAGCCACGTTTATTCCCAAATAAAAGGCACCGCATTAGCAATTTATATCCTGGATGCAAGATATAACAACATGGCAAATATAAAGGTATGAAATAAATGAACAAACAACGGATTCAAACATCAAAAATTAAAACACTATACCATATGAAAACTATACTATATACATATAATAAGGTACTATACATATATATATATATGTATAAATATGCATTTATATATGTATAAAAAAACCATAGCTTAGCTTCGGCACTAGCCACATTTTTATATATATATATATGTTATAAAAACTACATATCTATACTATATAAAAGGAAGCATGTGTATAATATATATTGAAACCATATAGTATATACGATATAAAAACACATATACGATATATATATGTAAGCCATATACTATGTACTATAAAGAAATATAATATATATATATATATATATATATATATATATCAAAGCCATATTATGTATATATCTATATCATATAAAAACATATATTATATACTATATAAGACCATGTATTATATAAAGAAAAACATGCATTATATACTAATATATAACATATATGTATACATTAAAACCACATTATATATATCTATATCATAACAATGCAAACATCATCTAACATTAGAAAATAAAAACTAGAAATTAAGGAAAATAAAGATGCAAGACAAAAATTAAATATGCATGATAAAAGGGGTAAAGGGAAATAACCCATTGGAACCAGGACTGAAGTAAAATAAAACTGGAATTAAAGGGGAAAACAAGGGATTAGACCACTCGACATTGAGCTAAATTGGAAATAGGACGAAATTGTAAACTGATTGAAAACTTCAAGCACCACGGGCCATATTTTGAAAGACGGAAGGACCTCGTATGTTGTTTTAAAAATACGAAGGGATTTAAAGGGCTATTAGCCCATTTTCAAAATAAAACAGAGTATATAACTCACTTATTTCTGAAAAAGAAAACCTTTTATGCCACTTTTCAAAAGCTTTCTCCCAAAACTGAGATTCCCTTTGAAATTATCACCCAAACCCCTAAAAAAAGCTATGATCTCCAAAAATCAGCGATATCTCATCGTGCCACCCGCCGCTCGCTAGCGATGACAAAGCCCAAAAACATCTCAAAAAACCTCTTTTCACGTTTAAAACACATATTCAGAACTATTTTCTTCAAAATCAACACCTCCCCATTTAAATCTTTGAAACAAAATGAGATAGAAACTAAAACCACCAAAAGAGATCTCCTTACCGATTCACCCCTTTTGGTTCTGAGAGAAGCTGAGTGCTTATCACCAGTGAGCAAGGTCGGACGGTTGCGAATGGAAACAACCGCCACACAGGTAAACCCTAACCCTTTTATGCTTTTCTGAAATTGAAATGCCAATGGAATTGAGAATTTTTTTACCTCTGAAAATGCTTGAGGCTGACCTTTTTTTCTATTGCTCCGAAAAATCCAGAATCCTTACAAAATTGTCAGGGTTTTCCTTTTATACCCTAATAATTACATTTTTTAGGAAATAGAAAAATAACACTGAAATATCCTATTGGTTGTCTCTACTTTGATTTCGCCGAATTCATATGCCTTTCTGACTTTGCCGGCTAATCCCCTAAATTTGTTGGTAACCTCTCTAAAAGTCATCCTTTGTGTCTCTTTGCATGACGTGGCCGAACGTGAGGCGAAGGGGACCAGAGGGAGGAGCCCTTACGATTCCTTCAAATGTAAGGGTTTATTTGAACCCTTGATGAATTCCTGATCGAGAGGATGCTCAGATTTAAGGATAGACGGCCGAGGTGCTATAGATTGAAAGAAAGTTGCATTCGACGGTGGGTGATGGCTCCGATTGTGATCTGATGGGTCGTGGTTCTCCAACGGGTAACACAGGTTCTTACACGGAAGATGAAATGATGGGTGTGTGGCACACGCGCGAGTGAGAAGAGCTGAAATGTTATCTGGCTGGGGGCGTATGCTTCACGCGACAATCTAATGGTCTCAAGGCCTTGATCATGACTGTCAGATCATTCTATATCTGATGGTGGATATGTGGCTACGCCAAAGAAGATAGACTATTAGAGTTCTATTTATCAAGATTAGGGTTTAATTAGTTAGCTGGGCCTTTATCGGGCCAAAATGTATATGTATAATTTTGGGTTTTAAAGTTTGTAAATGGATTATATATATATATTAATAAACTTGGGCTGGTATATTTATTTCATTGGTATTTTGCTTTGGGCTTTAACTATAATAATAATAAGGATAATAATAGAGGATGACCAATACTACTACTAATAATAATGATAATACTAATAGAAAATAATGTTATTAATAATAATAAACGTAAAATAAATAAAATGGGTGATTAACTCGGACAAAAATTAGTGATTACAGAGTTGTATACAAATACAACTTCAGTCTCTATTGCTCCCTATCATATGGCCGCGAAAGAGTTGAAGGAGTTAAAGACGCAATTTCAAGAGTCGCTTGATTGAGGGTTTATTAGGCCTAGTGTTTTGCCGTGGGGTGTGCCGGTGTTGTTTGTGAAAAAGAAGGATGGCACAATGCGGTTGTGCATGGATTATCAGTAACTGAATAAGTTGACGATTGAGAATAAGTATCCTTTGTCGCGGATTGATGGTTTGTTTGACCAGTTTTAAGGTGCATTAGTGTTTTCTGAGGTTGATTTAAGGTTTGGACATTTTCAGTTGAAGGTGAAAGATATGGTTGTGCCTAGAATTGTTTCTCGTATGAGGTATGAGTATTTTGAGTCCTTGGTGATGACGTTTGGGTTGACCATTGCGTCGATTGCATTTATGGATATGATGAATCAGGTATTCCATGAGTTTTTGGATCAGTTTATTGTTGTGTTTCTAGATGATGTTCTCATGTACAAAGGTAATGGGAAAGATTTTGATCGACATGTATGAAGGGTTTAGTAGGCTTTTTTGGAGGAGCGAATGTTCGCTTTATTTGGGAAAGTGCGAGTTTTGGGAATGTTAGACAGAATTATAGTTCTGAGAATGTTATTGGTAAGTGTGAACAGTTAAACATGCTCTGTGCAAAAATACTTATACGTATATAAAAATATATCAGTACATGCATACATACACATAGACATCTATGAGGGCATATAAGTAATCATGCATACATATGTTCACACTTATGGATTATTGTTTGAAAGGCGATGGAGTGATGGTGTAAGCAAGGAAGCTTATGCAAGTAGCTTTGGTAATGTGGTTCTTTAGAATTCTTAAGGGTGTTAATGATTGGTTCTCGAAAGTTTGATTGTGCTAGTTTTGAAGCAATCAAAGTTGGAGTTAGAAGTTCATGGGTTTTCTAGATTCAGTTATTTAATATTGAGGTTTGTTGAGGAATCCTCTAAGATTGTTGCCTTGCTAGAGAAGTTGTGGCTTGTACATCTAGACAGTTGAAGGTGTACGAGCGCAGTTGTTCCATGCATGATGTTAAGTTTATCGCGGTTGTGTTTGCTTAAGAGTTTTGGAGACACTATCTCTATGGTGAGAAGTGTGTTGTGTACACGGATCATAAGTGTTAGAAAAAAAAAAGAAAATGATGACGCAAAAAGATTTGAGTCTTAAACAACGTAGATGGTTGAAGTTGCTTAAGGATTATGATTTGATGACTAAATATTTTTCAGGGAAGGCTAATGTTGTAGCCGTTGCTTTATGTAGGTAAGTTGTTGTGGAGTTGAGGGTGATGTTTGCGCAGTTAAGTGTGACGCGGGATGGAGGTTTATCGGCTTAGTGGAAAGTAAAACCATCTTTGTCACAGTTGGCTAGGGAGGAGCAACCTTATGATGATGCGTTGGTACCGCATGCTAAGGGTATCATGGATGGAAATCTGTCGGATTTTTATTTTAATGATGATAGGGTGTTGTGTTTTAAAGATCGGATAGTGGTGCCCAGTGATGATGAGTTGCGGCGTACCATTTTGTTTGAGGTGCCTTCTAGTTCTTTTACTATGCATCCTGGTAGTACTAAGATGTATTGAGGGTTGAAGGAAGGGTACTATTGGATAGGTTTAAAGAAAGGTTGTGGCTAATTTTGTCGCTAGATGCATGGTATGTCAGCGTGTTAAGGTTGGGCATCTATTTCCTTCCAGGTTGTTGCAACCTTTGAATATACCATAATGGAAGTGGGAGATAATTATCATGGAATTTGTGTCTAGGTTGTCGTTGACACCCATTAAAAAGGATTCTATTTGGGTGATTTTTGATCGGTTTATGAAGTGTACACATTTTGTGCCGGTGCATACAATGTATTCTTTGGGATAAGTTGGTGGAGTTGTATATTGCCGAGATTGTGCATTTGCATGGGGTGCCTAACTCCATAGTTTTGGATAGGGATTCACATTTTACAGTGAGGTTTTGGAGTGTTCCATCAAGCTCTGGGTACACGGTTGAAATTCAGTACTTCACATCATCTTCGAACGGATGGTCAGTCTGAACGTGTGATCCAAGTCTTAGAGGATATGTTAAGGTGTTGCATCATTGATTTCCAAGGAACTTGGTAGGGGCAAGTGCCTTTGGTGGAGATTGTTTGTAACAATAGTTATCATGTTGGTATACAAATGGCACCTTATGAGGCTTTGTATGGTAGGAAGTGTCGCGCCCTTGTGATTGGGATGAGGTTGGGAAAAAGCATGTTTATTACCGGATGTGTTATGAGACACGAATGAGAAAGCAAAGTTTGTTGTGATCGCTTGGAAGCTACTTCGAATCTCCAGAAATCCTGCGCGGATTTGAAGCGCAGGGAAAATGAATATGATGATGGTGATCGTGTGTTTTGAAGGTGTCACCTTGGAAGAAGTTGATGCGGTTCGGACGTAATGGTAAGCTTAGTCCGAGGTTTATTGGACCACATGAGGTTAAGGAGCGTGTAGGTCCTGTGACTTATCGTTCAAGTTTGCCTCTTGAGTTGGAGAAGGTTCATGATGTGTTTCATGTGTCGATGTTGCGGAGGTATCGATTGGATCCATAATGTGTATGTTGGTGGAGAATATGGAGTTGTAACTGTGGTTATCCTTTGATAAGGAACCTGTTGAGAGTCTTGGTTCAAGTAGTAAGTTATTCGTGGCAAAACGATTGAGCTTGTGGAGGTGTTGTGGCGACACCATGGAATTGAGGAGGCCACATGAAAGAGTAAGGAGGATTTGATGAGATAGTTTCCATAGTTGATATGTTTGGATAAAATTTCGAGGATGAAATTTCCTAAGTTTGAGAGAGTTGTAATGCTTCGATTTTGGGCCTAGCAGTTTATGGGCTAATTAGACGGTTCTGTGGATCAGCTTAGAGATTCAAGTCGGGTTCGGGATTTAAATCGAATTAAATATTTTTGAGTGAGAGAATATTTGGGAAAATAGCTAAAAATCATTATTTTATATATGAATATTTTTGGTAAAGTATATTTTGAAAAAAGGAATTCGAAAATGTGACATTTTGGCTAGTGACCAAAACTTAAAGAATGGAAACTATTTTTAGGGACTGTTTTCTAAAAGGATCAAAACTTCGAATCTTTAAGCAGTTATTTGTGCAAAGTCTAATACCAGACTTTTATCCTTAATTGGCTATTTTAAAAAGATTTGAGGACAGATATAAATAGATTTTGAGGAATTAATTTCACAAATAATTCTTAAGCAAATTTCACGTAACTAACTTTTCTCTAAAAAGATTCTCTCAAATTCTCTTCAGCCAAACACTATTTTCTTCTTCAAAATCTTCAAGTAACTTCTTGATTTCTTCAATCTTTTAATGTCAAATGAGTTCTTAATTGTTTCCTATCAAAACCTTATTGTTTTGATCTTGTTTTCTAATCTAAATCAATACAATTAAGGAGAGAAGTCAACATTAGAGGTGAGCTTCATCCTTCTCCTCTAATGTATGGTTCTTTAATGAAATTCCCAAGTTATTGATCCTTTATAAATGTTTTCTATTGAGCATTAATGATTTAATTGTAGAAAAATGGTTAAATCAATGTTTAATTGATGAGTTAATGTGATTTTCGAATTGGATCTATTTTACTGGGTTCTTGATTGGTTTTAATCAAGATTTTGATGTTATAGAATGTTAATAGATTGATTTTGACATTGGAACCCAAAGCAATGTGAATCTCTAATTTTCTAGGGTGTTAGTTATGTGCTTTTAAGGAGTTGTGGAGCTTAATGTATGTTGGAGATATAAGGATTGTTCTGGATTGTTTTTGAATGTCAATTGATGGATTAAACCTTTAGGTTTTTGCTGAGTTAAGTTTGGAAGATGTTTGATGTTGATTTCGGTAATTTTGGGAAAGGTTTCGGCTAGTGTTTGTAGAGGGTTGTTGTTGATTAATGTTGTTGAGTTTGTGAATGTATTTTGATGCATTGGATCCTCTATTTTGAAATGTGAATGCATTTTGAAATCAGGGGAGGTTTATCCTCAAGCTTCAAGTGTCGCTTTGAAAGCTTTAGAGGAGTAATTCGCATCGACGAATGAAGCTTTGCGTTATCAGTGAGTGAGAATGTGTATTCCAGCTTTGAAATTGTTTAAAGATGATTTTTGGGAGTTTAAACTTATCTTTAAACGCTGGTTTAAACTCGGAAGTAAGTATGACGAGATTTCTCCCTCGGTCGTGTTTTAAGGAAATGGTGTTTATGCACTTGTTTTGAATTATATGGTACCTAATGTTAAGCATGTTTTCAAGTATGTTATATATTGTTTTTGGTTATATTTTGATGATGGATGCATTGGTAAATGATCCATGTAAGTATAAGGAATACTTATGAATGCAGTGGGTTAATGCATTGAAAATGGTTTTGATGTGTTGCTCTAAAACAGTGAGGTACATGGTTAATAATAAACTATATTGCCAAGTGATGTGGTTTAAA
The DNA here is from genome assembly GCA_019671005.1 of Hibiscus mutabilis. Lineage (NCBI taxonomy): Eukaryota > Viridiplantae > Streptophyta > Magnoliopsida > Malvales > Malvaceae > Hibiscus > Hibiscus mutabilis. The sequence goes on along the minus strand of CM033745.1, from coordinate 29,050,400 downwards.
ATGTTATCAGATATAGTTGGCCGACCGTAGGATTGATAATGCACTATAAAAAGTCACCTTGGATGTCGAGGGGTTTATGCGGTGTACCGAATACTCCATCCAAGTACCCTAACGGTTAGGGGTTATATGGTACCGAAAACTCTCTTTAGTAGATTAAACGTCTAACTGGTGATTGGGGTTGGTGTCCTCGAGGTTGTGATTCTACCTAGTTGTGATTGTACCACGGTTGTGATCGTACTGTAATTCCGGTTGAGATGGCATGAAGTGTTGAGAGGACACTTGTTGAATCCGTGTATCCGACATAATATTTTGTAAAGTGGAACTTGGTTTATGATCACTTGAAAGCCAATATAATTGTCAATGTATCATGTCGATGGATGCTAATGTATAATGTTGGTTTATACATGAGTTACTCTTTAAGCTTTGCACATGGTTGTTATGCATGGGAAGGCTTAAATTGAGGGTTAGCAAATGAGATTTGCTGTTGATCCATGATACATGTTGCATATGGTTTAATATGCTGGTTTTTGAAAGTGTTAAGTGCATGGTTTTCAAGGAATGATGTTTTGAAAGAAGATTTATATTGTTGAACTCATGTGAGTTGGGAAAATGGTTTTAAATGCATTGTTGGTGTTGTGTTTTGAGTGCTCCTCACTAAGCCTTGTGTGCTTACGCTCTCTTTGTCTATCAATGTAGTGAATTAAAAGTTGGAGGCAGCAAGCAAGCGAAGGGAAAAACCAAGGACTTGTATAACGAGAAAGTATGGTTTTAAACTAGACTTGTAGTAATAAAGGTAATGGGGTTCGTTGTTGATTTTTGAGATTGTTTGGGTTAAACTCCCTATTTTGAGCAAGGTTGTTGTATTGTGTTAGAGTTCTAATTGGCTTTATATGTTTTGTCGATGCTTCAGATTGTGTTCCATGCTTGAAATGGTTTGTTGCTAGGAAGCATGCCTCTAGGTTATTTTTGAGAAGTATAATGCAATGATTTGAAGATTTTTCTGTGAAGTTGTGGTAAGGTTTAATCCTTCATGTTATTGTAAATATGTTTGAGGCGTGTTGGAATATGTTTGAACCCTTAAAAGCATGTTAAACCAGCAAAATTGGACATTTCAAGTCCAAGCGTATCAGTACGTGTGTCCCTGTACCAATACACGTAAGCTGTTTTTGGGATAGTGTTTTGGTACGCGCAGAGCTGTTTCAGTACGGGCAATAGTATCGTGGCAAGGTGTCTCGATACACATAAGTCGTATCAATACAGTTTTGAGCTACTAGAATTTGGGATTTTAAGAAATGGCAAAGCGTACCGATACAATTGGTCGTGTACCAATAAGGGCAACTATTATTTTAGTTAATGTGAAGTTTGGAAGATTTCTGTTTTCTTTTGTTTTGGTCCCTAAATATTATGCATGCAATTGAATGAGTTTGGATGATCGTTACGAGACGATTTCTGACATGTGAGCATGAAACCTGATTAATTAAGGATTGGTAACTTAAAAATGTGTTAAGTCCATGTAATTTTTTAGAATTGCAATTTGGTCCCTAAATTGCAATTGTGTGCAATTGAATGTCGATTCGATGCCCGATTGAGTTGAGTTTTCACCTGTTTCCAGTATGCACACCATAGGTTAATAAATTGCATTTAGATAAGATAGAAGAAAATGGATGTAATTTGAGTTAATCTTTACGGGTTTGTTTGGGCAAACCCAATGTAGCTCGCTCAATTCGGTTTTGCGGCTAGGCCAGGTTGAGGGGGTTACAAAATTATAAGGTCCTCTAAGTACCGTACGACTAAGGTCTGAGTATCTAAAAGAAGAACTAAGTGGAAGTAAGCTATAAGGCTCAGTGTGTCTCTAAAGTGTAGATAAATAAAACACAGAACCAAGTAGTCACATCATCATGCTCAAACTCAATCATACATACATATATACATATGCTCATTATAGGATGCACTAGACACAATGTATGCATCCCGGCTACATCACACTGGAAGATGAGTAAAGTTTCCCATAACCACTCGCTACATCGCACCATCTGAACTGAAATTTATCCGTAAGAGTGAAACCATTGAACTTTCCCGTACAATTCCCAACCTATATAATATGACATGATGTCGAAATTTCTCAATCTAAATACATTCTCGTTTATTTAGTCATGATACATAAAACAATAAGTGTGGTATTTATTTAATCCCATTCTAATATATGATGTGTGACATGCCATCATACAAGTCATAACACACAAATCACAATTCAGATATACATATTGCATAGAAAATGTAACACAAAAATAGACACACCTCAGGCAGCTAATAGCTCAACGTCAAGAGTGGCGTTTCCCATGCTCAACTCTAGAACTAGGCAGGGCAGAATCAACTCCTACGGAAATAATCACTACATTAGAATCTACTACTATGCCATAAATAAACTTCACTAACCTAAACTGTACTCATGTGCAGATCTCCCAGGTCGTGCAAAAGTAGTCTGCAAAAGTGGAGGAGGAAGAGGAACGTCGGTCTCTAAGTCAAAGTCACCTGTACACAATAATATTTGAATCAGAATCCAATGTTCATTGTTCTTCAAATACTAAGTACAAATAAATGTAAACAATAAAAAGGGCTTTTGGGGTTCGAATTTGGTAAAACGATCATCAGATTTGGAATTAGAACTCCAAAAACATGTAGTCAACTTTGATTGGAAAAAGTCAACATCAAAAATCTACGATCAAAGTCAACGATCAACGTCGATGGTCAATAGGTCAAGTCAAAGTCAATAGTTGACTCGGTTCAGTCGAACAACAGTTGACAGTTCAGGTCAATGGATCTGGTTAAAGGTTGAATTTGGTCAAAGTTAATAGTTAACTCAATTTGGTTGGTTAACACTTGACCCGATTCGAGTCGGGTCAACGAGTCTGACTCGCTAGTCGAGTTGAGTTCGTTAGGCTGGCACAGTTGAGTCGGGTCATGGGTTTGGTTTCATGGTCAGGACTAGTTTGGTTCAGCTAAGTTGTTTGGTTTGGGCTTCTATAGCATTGGGCTCACTCTTGGTCAATTGACTAGCCCACCAAATTAGTGGCAAGGTGTGGACTATTGCAATGGCAAGGGCTGCTGGGCTAACACCCTTATGCACAAAGCTAAGCAAGCTTTTAGGGTTTATAAACCCTCATCGGCACCATCGCTAGTGACAACACTCCGATGACCCCAAATAGTCATTTTCTACCAAAAATCTCACGAAACAAAAAAGATCTAACCAAAAGAAAAAGAACAAAAGGAAAGCCCACTTACCCCAAGCCAAAACTGGAACAAAAGATGAAAAGGGAAAGAACTAAATGTTTTTTCGATGGCCTCCCTCAATATGGGAGGGCATAAATGTTGATACGATTGGAGGTTTTGGTTTGGGACACCACGAGGAAGAAGATGGTATGGTCGCTGTGCAACACAGACGATGAATGGGTGTTTATCAGAGCTTGGTCATAAAGGGCAAAGGGGATTATAATTGTCGAGAGAGATGAAGAGAGGATGGGGCTGCAAAAGTGCTACAAAATTCCAAGAGACTCTATGCTGTAGAAAAGAGTGTTTTAAATACCCAAATTAATGGGTAAAAAGCAAGGCGCAACCTTGTACTTTCTAGGGTTCACGAAAATGTCACAATGTTTTACCCTTAATTCAAATTGGTTAATAAATTTCTAAACTAAGCCCATAATATTTTCACTCAAATTAGTCCCTCAATTTAATTAGGGTTTTAAGATTAAAAAATCCCTAAATTCTAGTGTTTTCAATTAGTGATTTTAGATTTTAGGGTTTTTATTTTTAGGAAAAATTGGGGTGTTAAAACTCTCCCCCTTAAAAGAAATTTTAGCTTCGTATTTTACCTGGATCAAAGAGATACAAATATTGAGCTCTTACGGTAGCCTTGGGCTATGTATCCTCATCGTAACCACGATTGCGCCACAAGACATTGACCATCATAATCTTCTGAGAACCTTCTTGTCCTGAGCAAGAATCCCAACTAATTCTTCCACAAAACAAAAGTCAGGACGAATCTCAATCTTCTTCACTGGAATAATATGTGGTGGATCATCCTAATAACGCTTCAACACAAAGATGTGGAAGACGTCACGAATACACTTAAATTCTGATGGTAACTCAAGCTGATAGGCAACTGGTCCAACTCTACGAAGAATACGATAAGGGCCAATAAAACGAGGGCTCAATTTACCTTTCTGACTAAATCTATGTACCTTCCTCCATAAAGGTACTTTCAGGAAAACCTCGTCTCCCACATCATACTCAATATCCTAACACTTCAGATCGACATAAGATTTATGTCAATCAAAAGCAGCCTTAAGCCTATCTTGAATCAATATGACATTCTTCTATACCTCATGAACAATATCTGGTCCCAATAATTTGTGCTCATTAAGATCGGTCCGACCAATAGGTGTGCGACACTTATGCCCATACAAAGCCTTATACGATGCCATCTTAATACTGGCATGATAACTATTACTATAGGCAAACTCTGCAAGCAGTACAAAATCCTCTCAACTGCCTCAATAATCAATCACACATCCTCTCAACATATCCTCAAGGATCTGGATTACACGCTCAGAATGACCATTAGTTTACGAATGATAAGAAGTACTGAAGTTCAACCAAGTACCTAGAGTAGTATGGAGAGCCTTCGAAAAGTTTGATATGAACCTTGGATATCGATCATATATGATAGATGAAAGTACCCTATGAAGTGCGATTTCTTATAAATATAGAGTCGAGCCAACTTATTCAGAGAATAGTTAACTCGAATAGGGATGAAGTGCACTTTCTTGTTGAGACGATCAACAACAACCTAGATAGAGTCTTTCTTTGATGGAGTCAAAGGAAGACACTAACAAAGTCCATAGTCACATGCTCCTACTTCCACTAAAGAGTCTTAATATTCTATAATAACCTGGATGGATGCTAATGTTCTGCCTTTACCTTCTGACAAGTCAAACATTTTGGTATGAGTACGACGAAATCCCTCTTGAGACCTTTCCACCAGTACCTCTCTCAAAGATTATTTATACATCTTGCCCTCACCAAGATGCATAGAATATAGACTATCACGTAACACCCTGAAAACCGGTCTAATTGGAGTTGAGTTCTGACGATCAGAAACCTTACACTAGAAAGGTTTGAATAATGCATTGACTTTGACCGAATGGTCAATTATATTGATATTGGAATTTAATCAAGCCAATTTATTGTTTAAGGACCTTATTGAATACATTGAAAGTCATTTAGTGACTAATTTCTAAAAATTGAGAGTTTGAGGATAAAATTATAAAGTTTTGAGAGATGAGTGGCTACCCTTGTAGTTTGCTTCCCCCACGTGATATCAGATGAGAATGATGGAAATTAAAAGGTTTTTAATTACCTTTCCCTCATTAGGAGGAAAGCTCGGCTATTGCATAGCAATTAAACATCGAGAGCTTTAATACTCCTTTCCTATTATCTTCATCCTTAGTTATCAAAACAATCATCTCCATTGATAGGCTTTACAAAGCTTGAGTTATTTGATTCATTGATTTCAATGAATAGCTAGCGATCGGCTCAAGAGCAACAAGGGGAGGAGTTGACAAATCCACCAGAACCGACCAATCGATAGAATAAGTGAATTGCTATTTGAGAGTCGTAAGAGCTTTAAAAAGTTAGGTGAGTGTAGTCGGTATCTCAGGATTAGGCTAGGTCCCTACCCGACTTCATCGATATAAATCTTTGCATAGCTAACTTTTTGTCTAAGGATCATTGCATCAAACCTTTTTAGAGGCATCATTGGTAAGCATCGGTAGGCTATTTTATTGAGCATCAGACATAGCATTGTTATTGTTAATATTGTTTTCATTGAATCATTGAGCATAACATCATCGTTATTATCATTGTCATCATCGAAACATTGGGATATAGAAATATTGACTATTGGATATTGATAGTATGTTTGCTATAGACATTGGACATTGATAAAGGTATTGTTATAGTCATTAATAATGATATTGCCATTGCTATTGGACACCGGTATTGAAATTGTTATTGCTATTGAAACATTACCATTGATATTGTCATTGTCACCGATATTGTTATTGTTACTGTTATCGAACCTTGGTTTCGAAAGGACATTGGATACATTAGCATGCCATAGAATTCATAAGCTTGTGGGTTACGACCTTTATTGTGGCGAGGCGGCGGGATGTTTGTGTTATTGGTCAATTGGCGAGGTGGAGGGACTAGACCATTCATTAATTTAGTGAGGCGTAGGAATTCACATATTCATTATCTTGTTTTGATCCAAGGAAATACTATTGATATGTGTCAAGCATGTTAATGGATATTATCATAGCATTGATATTGCCATAGCATTGATATAGTCATAGCATAGTTATTGTCATATCATTGATATTGTTATAGTTTGATATTGCCATAACATTGATATTGTCATAGTATTGGTATTGCCATAGCATTTATATTGTCGTAACATCGAAAATAACATAGCTTTGATATTGTTATAGTATTGTCATCGTCCTAACATGATTTTAATTGCACATTATCATTTTTATTATTATTCATGACAACCTCGCTAGGCAAATTATGTCTAATGCATTTCATCTCATGCATTTTAGGTTGAAAGTCACCGTGGTGACATCAGGGATCGTTGAAAGTTTTGGCAAGTCACTCGTGCATTTCATCTCATGCATTTCATCTCTCGCTAGGCAAAGTTTTGGATGAATTTTAAATCAGACAATTTTATTAATTATATCAAGACAAGTTAAATTAATAAGTTGTTGCCTAAAAATAAACTCGATTTGAAGATAAAAAAATATTTTTAAATTTCACGCGAATAACTAGATTTGTAAGTAAAAACGAAATACATTGTAACATTTTTAAAGAAACAAAATTTTATCGAATTACAAATGTAGGGGGTTTTATGAATTTCTTGAGATACCTCTGACTCGTATTCAATGATGGATACATGAAATGAGTGTTACATTTATTGGTATCAGAGCTACAGGTTTAGCTAATTCTTGGCCTAAATGAAAATAGTTTTATGTTAAAAAGAGTATACATGCCAGTAGGATATCAATATTACTGATATGATGTTTGTATGATCCTATTGAGGTCGCTCCTTACTAATGTAAATTGGGATGAATTATAAGAAATATTTGAGCCAAGAAAGCGCGATGAACTGGTAAATTGGAAGCTTTGGATGGAATCAATAGTAGTAACAATAAGGTTAATAATAACCCTTCGGATAAATTGGAACAAGAAAGGGGCACTGGTACAACAAGAAGTGCCTGTGCCGGATTAAGGAACTGAAAAGTTTAGAAACACCTGAATTGAAAAGAAAAGCAGATTAAGGTATAGTGATTCTTGATTTGTAACTGAATAATCTAAGGATTACACTGGACGAATTCCCCTTTTTGGATACCAAGAAATTGGATGGAGCTTGTTTTGTTGCTCTAAGATTTAAGCTAGATTAGAAAACCATCTAAATTTGCTTCGTAGCCAGGATTGCACATATCAGTCCGAGTTTATAACATCAGGACTGATAAAGGTTGGGATAATCTAAAAATCATAGAAGGTACATCTCATCTTTTTAGATAAACCTGTATTGATGTTGATGGGTCCTATCTTTACACATACGTATATAAGTACGAAGTTGAGTGGTGAACGAGATATCCTTTTAGAACCCATTTTAAGTAATATAGTGGTCATGAATTTGTTGGGTTGTAATGTAAGGGCGAGTTGAACATGTGGAATTGCTCGATAAAAACATAAGAAATAGAGTTCCTGATAAACTTAATGGAATTATCTTAAGAGGAGTTTAAGATGATGGTGGGCATGAATTGGTTACCTTCCTATCAGGCCATGATGAATTGTCGCATAAAGCGATTAGTATTGAAAAACACGGAAGGTACAAAAATAGTAGCAGTTGATAAAAGGGTGAATCCCTTCTCCAATGTAATTTCGATTTTTTTATTAAGGAAATTGTTGTTTATAAGGTTGTTAAGTTTTCTTAGCAAATATAGTGGATACTCGGGCTGTTGAAGTTAAATTGGAAAATAACTCGACTGTCCAAAAATATATGGATGTATGCCCAGATGGGTTACTCAGAATTACCTCTAGATTGAGAAGTGAAATTCAAAATAAAGATGATACCAGGCATTGCGCCTAAATTAATAGCCTCGTATAAAATGGCTTCAACTGAACTTCGAGATTTTAACGGTATAATTGCAAGGAATGTTAGGTCGATGTTTTATAAAGCCAAGTGTGTCATCTTGGGGCGCACAGTGTTAATTGTAAAAGAGAAAGACTAATTTCCATTAGCTCGAGAAGGTAATAGTAAAGAATAAATATCTTCTTCCCAAGACTGATGATCTTTTGATCGGTAAAAAATAAATAAAAATATCAAGGAAGAAGAAATTCTAAAGATAGCTTCTCTAACCTGGTATGAATACTATGAGTTTGTGATGATGCCTACAACATTTATAGGCCTAATGAACCAGGTATTTTAATTTTGCTTGGACCAATTTTGGTAGAGTTCACTAAATATATTTTGGTCTATTCAAGGAAAACGGAAGAATAAGATGCTCATTTTTGCTTTGTTTTTCAGACCTTTCGAGAAAAGAAGTTATATGCTAAATTGTTAAAGTATGAATTTGGTTGTCAAAGGCTATTTTATTAGATTTGTGGATTTGGCAGTGGGAATAAGTGTAGACCCCGAGAAAGTACAATTTATAGTTGAATGGAAACCTCTAAAGAATGTTTTAGATGTTCAGAATTTCTTGATGATTGCCTTCTCATTGACCAAGCTATTGAGGAAAGAAATGCCATTCATTTGAATAGATAAATGCCAAGAAAACTTTGAGACATTAAAGGAGATCTTAATAGAAGTCACAATGCTAGTACAACCAGAATCGGGTAAAGATTATGTAGTATATAGAGATGCTTCTCATAGCGGTTTAGGATGCATAAGTAATGGTCTATGCTTGAGACAACTTAAGATATATGAGAGAAATTACCTTACTTGGGATTTGGAGCTGGTAATGGTTGTATTTGCTTTAAAAGATATAGCATCACTATTTATACAAAGTGAACGATGCTATATTTATATAGGTTATAAAAGCTTAAAGTATATGCTTACTAAAGAAGAGTTGAACTTGACGCTTAAAGAAGTTGGATTGAGTTTCTTAAGAATTATGATATGGTCATTGACTATCATCCGGAAAAAGCTAATGTGGCGGTGACGCTCTCAATCGAAAGACAATTGTTGTCTTAAGAGTTATGAATGCAAGATTTGCATTAAAAAAAGATGGTGTTTGATTGTCAAGTTAAGAATAAAATTTACCATATTGGATTAAATAAGATATATTTAAAGAAAGGATGAGAAATGTTGTCAAGGTTCAAACAAGTGGAAAAGAGTGAAACTGAAAACTTGGAAGTTAGGTTTGATAGATATTTGTATTATCAAGGAAGAATTTCTATCTCAATGATGGAAACTATATGTTGACCCTGAAAGGAAAGATATTTAATATGAAGTTAAGGATAAAGTATTCCTTAAAAGTTTCACCTTGGAAGAAGGTGTTATGGTTTAGACAAAAGAAAGTTAAGTTCAAAATTTATTGGGCTATAAGAATTTGTGAAAGGAGTTAGTCTGATAGTTAAGCTTAATAGTTAGATTTATCTTTGAAATGAACAAGATACATAATGTATCGATGCTCGAAATATTGATTAGACCTCTCACTTGTTGTTACTCTGGATAAAATAGAGATTCACCGGATTTAAGCTATGAAAAAGAATTGGTAAAGATCCTAGCACATGGAGTCAAAGAACTAAGAAAACAATACAATCTCATTTGTCAAAGTTCTTTGACAAAAAATCATAAGATTAAAAAAACGATTTGAGAGAAATAAGAAGACAATATAAGAAAATAATTTCCTTACCTTTTGAATTAAGTGCGTGTTGAAAATTCGAGAACGAATTTTCTTAAAGGGGAGGGAATTGTAATACCCAAAAATTTACTAAGTTGATTAAGGGTCATTTAGTACTAAGATAATAGCTTAAAAGCTAACTTAGTGTCTAAAATGACGAAAATGCAAAAGTTGGGATTTCTTTAATTATGGGTTTTGGAAAGGAAATTTCTAAGGTTTAAAGGTCTCATGTGATAGATAGTAAATTGAATAAGGTATTCTTAAAGTTTGTTTGAATTCCAAGGAAAATTGGAATGGGAATTGAAGTTTAAAAAGTTAGTGATCAAAATGTAAATATTCAAAATTTTATGCCTAAAGTATAAACTTTGGAAAAGTTTGGGGACTAAAGTTGTAATTTCCCAAAAGTTGAGGGTTTTTATTTCATAAATAAACATTACACCTAAGGGTGTGAATCGAATGCGGAATTATTGGTTCGATCTGATACATTGATTATTGGGAAAATCACAGTTAAAGTTTAAGAGGAATTCGTATACCCGGATCGAACTGGAAAATTTTGAAATTTTGCCATATGATAGAGAAAGGTTATAAAAGTCATTTTCAAGTGTTGGAAATATTTTTAGTTTGATTCAAGATGAATCCTACAAATTATTTTTGAGTAAAGGATTATTTATCTGTATATTGGATCAAATGGAAATTTTGGAGACTGATCCAAAAGCTATAGAAAAGTCATAAAATGTTATTTTATGAATATTTTATTATGGTTGGTTGAATTCTAACTAGATTTAGTTAGATTGTAATGGAATGGCAATTTGGAAACAAATTAGTATATAAAGACTAGTTGGAGGGCAAATTGGTCATTTGGCCCTAATGGCAATTTTGAAATATTTAAAACGTTATAAGGGCAATTTTGGAAATAGAAAATGCAAGATTAAATATTGGCCTTTGATTGATGATAAAATCAATCTTAACCATTGGATAAAAAAGGCAAAATTGTAATTTCACTATTAAAAGAACTTAATATTCATTTAATAGATATATGTGTAAAGTAATGGTAAAAAGATGAACAAGATGTTCATCTTTTCCAGCAACAAACATGAGGTCTAGGGAAAGAAAGATAAAAAAATTTCCAAGCTCGATTCAAGCCTCGAAACTTGGTTTTCAGGTAATCTCTTCAACTACAAAGTTGTTCTACTCTTCAAGCCCTATCTTTTGATATCAATAATTCATGGAATCCATGCTTGATTGATGAGAATTTACATGAGAAATAAATTAGGGTTTATGGATCAAATTGGGGCTTTTGAGATTTTATGATTCCATGATTGAATTCAAGTTGAAATCAAGCTAGTATGATGTTAAAATCATGATATTGAGTTGGGATTTAAGTTTTACATGTTTTGATTATTTTGAAGATGACTAGGTTTTATGGATTCAAGTTTAATTTAGGGTTTGTGATGTTGAAATAATGATCTAGTAAGCTTGAATTGTTGTTTAGAAGCAAAACCCTAAGTTAAATTGTGTAGGGCCCATTTCAGCAACTTGAAAAGTTGAAGGACCAAATCTAACTTTTTAGAATTTGGAGTGTATTTGTGTTATTAATGATGTTATAGATAAGAAAATGAAGTTAGAATGCAAAATTGAGGTTGAATTGAATTAGTGACCATTTTGACAATTTGTCAAAGTTAAGTGACCAAATCGAAATTGAAGTTTTGTATGGGGTTAAATATGATTTTTAGTTGTAATGATGTAATTAAGGTAGTAATGTTGAATTGAGGACTAAATTGCAAAGTTAAGAAGCTTGAATCCTTATCTTTGCATTTAGTGACTATTCCGGTAAATAAGGAAAAATAGGGAGAATTATTGTGAATAATTATTTGGCGAAGAATGTGATGAGTTGGTGGTTTAAAGCTAGTGATTGGACTAAATTGAAAAGTAGAGAAATAAGGAGAAGTTAGTATAAAAGTTGAAGTTGTTTATGGAAGCTGTGTAGGAAAACTGGTTTATGGCAGTAACTTTGAAAATTCACCATAAATTCTACAAAAATGGTTAGAAGGTGAATTTTATACCGATGTAAAGACTTGTTCGTCTAGTTTTGTGTCCAACAAACAGAAACTGATTTTGAGTTTCGAGTAAAAAGATATGATTTTTTAAGTGGTGAAAGGTCAGAAAATAGTATAGCAGGCTGTTCCGAATTTCAATACTGGAAATTGACTTTAAAAATTCTCCATAAATCATACAAGTTGAATTTGGGCTATTAATTTATATAGTTGAAAAGCTTATTGAATCTAATTTCTATCAAAACAGACGGAATCGAATTTTGAGTTGTAGATTATTTTATAGAAATATTTCTTTGGAGGTACTGCAAACTGCCAGAAAATGAGAATTGATACACTTTGTATCTAAGGTTGATTAGTAGGCTCGAAAAGGGTTAATGGAAGTTCAAATTGGTCACTAAGGACCATAATGAGTTTTTGAACAATAGAAGGAAGAAAAGAAAATTTTTGGAGATTTTGTGCTCAAATGATTATATTGGATAATATGTCTAAAATATTGTTAGATTGGGATCTAACAAATATTTTACTTATTTGAATTATGAAGTTAAGTTCGAATCAAGGGAGGTTCGAGGTACAGTGAAGGAATTGATCAAAGAGGACTTAGTGAGGCATACTAATACATGGCCCAGGTTAGTGCAATGCATACATAACATTATACATGGATGTTTAATACATCACCGGTAGGACTTACGTTGAGTGTACCTGGTTTATATATTGTCATAATAATTATGTCATTGATATCAAAGGTTGAAAATAAATGCATTGATCACTAGTTATTGATGATGGTATAATATGAATGTTATTTTGGTTATGAACTGTTAAATGTTGATATATATTGATATACGTTGCCATTGATGACTAAATGATGAAATAATGCCCAATGTATGATATAGAGGTTCAAAGGTATAGTTGGCTAGCCATAGAGTCATAAACAGCTGTATAAATATTCTAAGCACTTCGGTGCAATATTCATAAATACTCATTGAGGGTATACTCATGCAAGGTTTGGGTATACAGAAACACTTAGGGTGTTAAGCACTACAGTGCAATTTTATTAATACTCAATGAGGGTATACTCATGCAAGGTTTGGGTATACGGAAGCACTTAGGGTGCTAAGCACTACGGTGCAAATAATATACATACTCAAGAAATGTTGGGTATGGGGGGATGACTCGTGTACATATAATCTCTTAAATTCGATACATTGGGCTAAATAAATTAAAAAGAATTAAAAAGAAACAGGAAGATAAGCTTGAAATCTTGCAGATAGAAATGGAAAAAGGTATTGGTAAGCATTGAAAGCTTACAGATGGAAATGGCAACGGTATTGGTAAGATCTAATCTTAAATTTTATTTATGTTAACAAGCATGTAATTGTAAAGTGATCATATGCACTGTTAATCATTAATATTGATATTATGACTATTGCACTTGAATTTGAATTATTGCCTCACTAAGTAAATACTTAGCGTAAATCTGTTTTTTACATGTAGGAAAGAATAAATGGTTGGAGTAAGGAGTATATATGGACATCATCAATTAATAAGAGGTACATCAGTATTAGTAAGATATCTTTTGATACTTGTTTGATATTTACTAGTTGGCATGTATATTAAAAGGATATGTCGATAGAATTTGCTCGATATAATTTGTATTTTATTTGGTATCCGGATGAATTTTAAATCAGGCAGTTTTTAGGTAGTTTTATTAATTATATCGAAACAAATTAAATTAAGAGTTCTGATAAACTTAATGGAATTATCTTTAGAGGAGTTTAAGATGATGGTGGGCATGAATTGGTTACCTTCCTATCAGGCCATGATGAATTGTCGCATAAAGCGATTAGTATTGAAAAACACGAAAGGTACAAAAATAGTAGCAGTTGATAAAAGGGTGAATCCCTTCTCCAATGTAATTTCGATTTTTTTATTAAGGAAATTGTTGTTTATAAGGTTGTTAAGTTTTCTTAGCAAATATAGTGGATACTCGGGCTGTTGAAGTTAAATTGGAAAATAACTCGACTGTCCAAAAATATATGGATGTATGCCCAGATGGGTTACTCAGAATTACCTCTAGATTGAGAAGTGAAATTCAAAATAAAGATGATACCAGGCATTGCGCCTAAATTAATAGCCTCGTATAAAATGGCTTCAACTGAACTTCGAGATTTAACGGTATAATTGCAAGGAATGTTAGGTCGATGTTTTATAAAGCCAAGTGTGTCATCTTGGGGGCGCACCAGTGTTAATTGTAAAAGAGAAAGACTAATTTCCATTAGCTCGAGAAGGTAATAGTAAAGAATAAATATCTTCTTCCGAAGACTGATGATCTTTTGATCAGTTAAAAAATAAATAAAAATATCAAGGAAGAAGAAATTCTAAAGATAGCTTCTCTAACCTGGTATGAATACTATGAGTTTGTGATGATGCCTACAACATTTATAGGCCTAATGAACCAGGTATTTTAATTTTGCTTGGACCAATTTTTGGTAGAGTTCACTAAATATATTTTGGTCTATTCGAAGGAAAACGGAAGAATAAGATGCTCATTTTTGCTTTGTTTTTCAGACCTTTCGAGAAAAGAAGTTATATGCTAAATTGTTAAAGTATGAATTTGGTTGTCAAAGGCTATTTTATTAGATTTGTGGATTTGGCAGTGGGAATAAGTGTAGACCCCGAGAAAGTACAATTTATAGTTGAATGGAAACCTCTAAAGAATGTTTTAGATGTTCAGAATTTCTTGATGATTGCCTTCTCATTGACCAAGCTATTGAGGAAAGAAATGCCATTCATTTGAATAGATAAATGCCAAGAAAACTTTGAGACATTAAAGGAGATCTTAATAGAAGTCACAATGCTAGTACAACCAGAATCGGGTAAAGATTATGTAGTATATAGAGATGCTTCTCATAGCGGTTTAGGATGCATAAGTAATGGTCTATGCTTGAGACAACTTAAGATATATGAGAGAAATTACCTTACTTGGGATTTGGAGCTGGTAATGGTTGTATTTGCTTTAAAAGATATAGCATCACTATTTATACAGTGAACGATGCTATATTTATATAGGTTATAAAAGCTTAAAGTATATGCTTACTAAAGAAGAGTTGAACTTGACGCAAAGAAGTTGGATTGAGTTTCTTAAGAATTATGATATGGTCATTGACTATCATCCGGAAAAAGCTAATGTGGCAGCTGACGCTCTCAGTCGAAAGACAATTGTTGTCTTAAGAGTTATGAATGCAAGATTTGCATTAAAAAAAGATGGTGTTTTGATTGTCAAGTTAAGAATAAAATTTACCATATTGGATTAAATAAGATATATTTAAAGAAAGGATGAGAAATGTTGTCAAGGTTCAAACAAGTGGAAAAGAGTGAAACTGAAAACTTGGAAGTTAGGTTTGATAGATATTTGTATTATCAAGGAAGAATTTCTATCTCAATGATGGAAACTATATGTTGACCCTGAAAGGAAAGATATTTAATATGAAGTTAAGGATAAAGTATTCCTTAAAAGTTTCACCTTGGAAGAAGGTGTTATGGTTTAGACAAAAAGAAAGTTAAGTTCAAAATTTATTGGGCTATAAGAATTTGTGAAAGGAGTTAGTCTGATAGTTAAGCTTAATAGTTAGATTTATCTTTGGAAATGAACAAGATACATAATGTATCGATGCTCTGGAAATATTGATTAGACCTCTCACTTGTTGTTACTCTGGATAAAATAGAGATTCAGCCGGATTTAAGCTATGAAAAAGAATTGGTAAAGATCCTAGCACATGGAGTCAAAGAACTAAGAAAACAATACAATCTCATTTGTCAAAGTTCTTTGACAAAAAAATCATAAGATTAAAAAAACGATTTGAGAGAAATAAGAAGACAATATAAGAAAATAATTTCCTTACCTTTTGAATTAAGTGCGTGTTGAAAATTCGAGAACGAATTTTCTTAAAGGGGAGGGAATTGTAATACCCAAAAATTTACTAAGTTGATTAAGGGTCATTTAGTACTAAGATAATAGCTTAAAAGCTAACTTAGTGTCTAA
The DNA here is from genome assembly GCA_019671005.1 of Hibiscus mutabilis. NCBI lineage: Eukaryota > Viridiplantae > Streptophyta > Magnoliopsida > Malvales > Malvaceae > Hibiscus > Hibiscus mutabilis. The sequence goes on along the minus strand of CM033745.1, from coordinate 29,034,342 downwards.
AATGACGAAAATGCAAAAGTTGGGATTTCTTTAATTATGGGTTTTGGAAAGGAAATTTCTAAGGTTTAAAGGTCTCATGTGATAGATAGTAAATTGAATAAGGTATTCTTAAAGTTTGTTTGAATTCCAAGGAAAATTGGAATGGGAATTGAAGTTTAAAAAGTTAGTGATCAAAATGTAAATATTCAAAATTTTATGCCTAAAGTATAAACTTTGGAAAAGTTTGGGGACTAAAGTTGTAATTTCCCAAAAGTTGAGGGTTTTTATTTCATAAATAAACATTACACCTAAGGGTGTGAATCGAATGCGGAATTATTGGTTGATCGATACATTGATTATTGGGAAAATCACGATTAAAGTTTAAGAGGAATTCGTATACCCGGATCGAACTGGAAAATTTTGAAATTTTGCCATATGATAGAGAAAGGTTATAAAAGTCATTTTCAAGTGTTGGAAATATTTTTAGTTTGATTCAAGATGAATCCTACAAATTATTTTTGAGTAAAGGATTATTTATCTGTATATTGGATCAAATGGAAATTTTGGAGACTGATCCAAAAGCTATAGAAAAGTCATAAAATGTTATTTTATGAATATTTTATTATGGTTGGTTGAATTCTAACTAGATTTAGTTAGATTGTAATGGAATGGCAATTTGGAAACAAATTAGTATATAAAGACTAGTTGGAGGGCAAATTGGTCATTTGGCCCTAATGGCAATTTTGAAATATTTAAAACGTTATAAGGGCAATTTTGGAAATAGAAAATGCAAGATTAAATATTGGCCTTTGATTGATGATAAAATCAATCTTAACCATTGGATAAAAAAGGCAAAATTGTAATTTCACTATTAAAAGAACTTAATATTCATTTAATAGATATATGTGTAAAGTAATGGTAAAAAGATGAACAAGATGTTCATCTTTTCCAGCAACAAACATGAGGTCTAGGGAAAGAAAGATAAAAAATTTTCCAAGCTCGATTCAAGCCTCGAAACTTGGTTTTCAGGTAATCTCTTCAACTACAAAGTTGTTCTACTCTTCAAGCCCTATCTTTTGATATCAATAATTCATGGAATCCATGCTTGATTGATGAGAATTTACATGAGAAATAAATTAGGGTTTATGGATCAAATTGGGGCTTTTGAGATTTTATGATTCCATGATTGAATTCAAGTTGAAATCAAGCTAGTATGATGTTAAAATCATGATATTGAGTTGGGATTTAAGTTTTACATGTTTTGATTATTTTGAAGATGACTAGGTTTTATGGATTCAAGTTTAATTTAGGGTTTGTGATGTTGAAATAATGATCTAGTAAGCTTGAATTGTTGTTTAGAAGCAAAACCCTAAGTTAAATTGTGTAGGGCCCATTTTCAAAGAACTTTGAAAGTTGAAGGACCAAATCTAACTTTTTAGAATTTGGAGTGTATTTGTGTTATTAATGATGTTATAGATAAGAAAATGAAGTTAGAATGCAAAATTGAGGTTGAATTGAATTAGTGACCATTTTGACAATTTGTCAAAGTTAAGTGACCAAATCGAAATTGAAGTTTTGTATGGGGTTAAATATGATTTTTAGTTGTAATGATGTAATTAAGGTAGTAATGTTGAATTGAGGACTAAATTGCAAAGTTAAGAAGCTTGAATCCTTATCTTTGCATTTAGTGACTATTCGAGTAAATAAGGAAAAATAGGAGAATTATTGTGAATAATTATTTGGCGAAGAATGTGATGAGTTGGTGGTTTAAAGCTAGTGATTGGACTAAATTGAAAAGTAGAGAAATAAGGAGAAGTTAGTATAAAAGTTGAAGTTGTTTATGGAAGTGTGTGTAGGAAAAACTGGTTTATGGCAGTAACTTTGAAAATTCACCATAAATTCTACAAAAATGGTTAGAAGGTGAATTTTATACCGATGTAAAGACTTGTTCGTCTAGTTTTGTGTCCAACAAACAGAAACTGATTTTGAGTTTCGAGTAAAAAGATATGATTTTTTAAGTGGTGAAAGGTCAGAAAATAGTATAGCAGGCTGTTCCGAATTTCAATACTGGAAATTGACTTTAAAAATTCTCCATAAATCATACAAGTTGAATTTGGGCTATTAATTTATATAGTTGAAAAGCTTATTGAATCTAATTTCTATCAAAACAGACGGAATCGAATTTTGAGTTGTAGATTATTTTATAGAAATATTTCTTTGGAGGTACTGCAAACTGCCAGAAAATGAGAATTGATACACTTTGTATCTAAGGTTGATTAGTAGGCTCGAAAAGGGTTAATGGAAGTTCAAATTGGTCACTAAGGACCATAATGAGTTTTTGAACAATAGAAGGAAGAAAAGAAAATTTTTGGAGATTTTGTGCTCAAATGATTATATTGGATAATATGTCTAAAATATTGTTAGATTGGGATCTAACAAATATTTTACTTATTTGAATTATGAAGTTAAGTTCGAATCAAGGGAGGTTCGAGGTACAGTGAAGGAATTGATCAAAGAGGACTTAGTGAGGCATACTAATACATGGCCCAGGTTAGTGCAATGCATACATAACATTATACATGGATGTTTAATACATCACCGGTAGGACTTACGTTGAGTGTACTGGTTTATATATTGTCATAATAATTATGTCATTGATATCAAAGGTTGAAAATAAATGCATTGATCACTAGTTATTGATGATGGTATAATATGAATGTTATTTTGGTTATGAACTGTTAAATGTTGATATATATTGATATACGTTGCCATTGATGACTAAATGATGAAATAATGCCCAATGTATGATATAGAGGTTCAAAGGTATAGTTGGCTAGCCATAGAGTCATAAACAGCTGTATAAATATTCTAAGCACTTCGGTGCAATATTCATAAATACTCATTGAGGGTATACTCATGCAAGGTTTGGGTATACAGAAACACTTAGGGTGTTAAGCACTACAGTGCAATTTTATTAATACTCAATGAGGGTATACTCATGCAAGGTTTGGGTATACGGAAGCACTTAGGGTGCTAAGCACTACGGTGCAAATAATATACATACTCAAGAAATGTTGGGTATGGGGGGATGACTCGTGTACATATAATCTCTTAAATTCGATACATTGGGCTAAATAAATTAAAAAGAATTAAAAAGAAACAGGAAGATAAGCTTGAAATCTTGCAGATAGAAATGGAAAAAGGTATTGGTAAGCATTGAAAGCTTACAGATGGAAATGGCAACGGTATTGGTAAGATCTAATCTTAAATTTTATTTATGTTAACAAGCATGTAATTGTAAAGTGATCATATGCACTGTTAATCATTAATATTGATATTATGACTATTGCACTTGAATTTGAATTATTGCCTCACTAAGTAAATACTTAGCGTGTAACTGTTTTACATGTAGGAAAGAATAAATGGTTGGAGTAAGGAGTATATATGGACATCATCAATTAATAAGAGGTACATCAGTATTAGTAAGATATCTTTTGATACTGTTTGATATTTACTAGTTGGCATGTATATTAAAAGGATATGTCTGCTCTGATATAATTTGTATTTTATTTGGTATCTGGATGAATTTTAAATCAGGCAGTTTTTAGGTAGTTTTATTAATTATATCGAAACAAATTAAATTAACAAGTCGCTGCCTGACAATAAACTCGATTTGAAGATAAAAAAATTATTGTCAAATTTCACGTGAATAACTAGATTTGTAAGTAAAAACAAAATACATTGTAATATTTTTAAAGAAACAAAATTTTATCGAATTAAAAATGTAGGGGTTTTTACGAATTACTTGTGATACCTCTGACTCGTATTCAATGATGGATACGGGAAAGGGGTGTTACACTCTCTCCCTCTTCTCTTAAGTTTGCTTCGGATGTAACTAAGGAAGAAGATGATTCTTCACTTGTTTATACTCATGGCCGAGCCCTCCTTCCTCCTCCTACCTCCCCACTAACATGAAAAGTGTGTAAGCCCTTAACTAAATTAAGGTTTAGCATGCAAACCATGAATTTCTTTTAATGATCAATTTGGTCCATCATACAATTGGTCATCCACCTTTTGTTTTTATCCAGAACAGTCCTTAATCACTTACTTAATCTATTAGGTGACAAAAAATACAATTGGCTTGTGACCAAATTATAACATACTTCTAAGCTAATATTTGGGGTATTACAAATTTACACTTCATTCTTTTCACGAAAGGATAGTACCTGACTCAACAAACTTTCCCAACCGTTCTCTCTCAAATTTTGGATCAACATCTTTGTGCTCGAAACCAAAAGCATAAAATTTACAATGTCTTGAGACTTTTGCTACAAAGCTTTGACAAAATACATTAGTAATGCCCATCTCTTTCATCAAATGCAAAAATGAAAATAAATTCAAATGATTGGATCATTTGATGCACTCGAAGCATCCCCGCGTTGAGAATAAGTGGAACCTTCCCTTATAATATTTTCAAGCACCAAACAAGTTGCATCATACATTGTTATAAGACTGCATATAGAATAAAAAAGTGAACCCCAACGAGTATCTCCAGCTTATTGTAAAGTCGCAATTTAATTAGCACGTTTTCCAGTTTTAAGTTCTTTTGTTGTTAACATGTGTGCAATTGTGGCTTATTGACTAGCATGTAATTCTTCATGATGTTTACATGAGGCATTGACAAAATTGATAATGAAGCTAAAATTATTAAAAAAATTCATGAACAAAATGTACCTCTCAAGATGTGCCAACAAGAGTCAATTGTAGTCGATGAGGAAAGCAATGCACATAATAAGCACAAGGACACTCATTAAGGAGTAATGCTTGCAATCCTTGTTGAGTGGATCAAAAGATAGTGATTTGGCCAAGAGGGGGTGAATTGGCTAATTAAAATTTGCTGGAGCAAATTGGAAAATGAAAAATGAAGGACAAAGGCAATTATAGTGGTTCAAGCTTCTAACAAGCTCTACATCCACTACCTTAGCTCCCACTAAGGATTTTCAACAAAATCCACTAGATCTTCTTCCCCTTTTCTAGGCTTAGGAGGTAACCTTTACAATCGGCCAATCTCTCTACCCAGAAGCTGACCCAAGAAATCTCACAATACAAAGAAGAAATTGGCAATCTAAAAATATCTCTCACAAGATGGAATTGCCCAATTACAATCAAAACACTCCCCAAACTCCAAATAATGATTTACAATAAAGAACACAAGTGAGTAGGGTGCAAAGTATTAGACTCTAAGGCACAAGGGTTTGGATTAATTGCTTGGATGTTGCTTGAAAGTTAAATAGTTGTTGCTGGTTCTTTAGAGACTTGCTTTTATACCCTTGCATTGAATTCTAGCCGTCTGGGTGGTTGAGATCATTAATCTAGTCGTTGGGCTGCATTTTTGGCGCAATAAATGCTCTTTAACTGCCCAGCATATCGGTACCTGTCTCAAAGAAGAAAGAGTTGTTGTGACTAAAAAACCAGGGGCGTATCGATACGCGGGAAGGCGTATCGGTACAGTTCAAGTGTAAATAAAGGGGCGTATCGATACTCATATACTGTATCGATACAGATTTTGCTCACTAGAATCTTTAGTTGGATTTTGACAAAATTTGTATCGGTACGCTACGGGAGCGTATCAATACGGTTAACAATCATTTAAAATTTTGTGATTCCAATAACTGACAAGTAACGGTTGAAACCATTAAATGCAAAGATTTATCAAACATAATCAAATCATATCGATACAGTGACCAACCCTATCGGTACTCTATAGCTTGAAAACTTGCACAAATGAATATCGTATCGATACGGTTGAAACCGTATAGGTACACTTTTATCGATTGGAATTCCAGTGAAGGAAAATCGTACGATACGACTTAAGCATATCGATACGCCTGGGCGTGGAGTTAAAGTTTGTCTTGAAAATACTCAGAAAAATTTGAACACTTGAAATATTTTGACATGAAGGTTCTTTTAGTTCAAATGCTTGTCAATTAAGTGAGCTTTTCAAATACTTTAAAATTTATTTGTATTTGCAAATAAGCCCTTATATAATTTGTTATATCAAAATCAATATAGGTTTTATAACCTCCCCCTTTTTGATAGAACAAAACCAAAGTAAAAATTTCTAAGTGTTTGAAAACTTTTGAAAAGTTTCTCCCCCTTAATTTAAGATAGGTTTTTCAAAAGATATAAAAATTTTAGCACTTGTTACACTTTCTTCTCCCCCTTTTTGTTAGATCAAAATCAATGCATAATTAAGAGATATAAACAAGATAAATGGAATTGAAGCACAAGTCAAAGCATAAATAAAGCAACATAATAGCATTAGAGTTCAAAAATTAACCAAAGCAATCATAATATCAAAGGAAATTTAAACTTAATATCCAAACACATATCCTAAAACATAAAGCAAAGTATAGGGTTCCGAAACATAAAACATAGGTGCATAAGAAAAGAAAGCCTAAATGAGATGATATGAATGAGATGTACTATAACTTGTCCCCATCATCATTGCCATCGTCCTCATCCATGTCCTCTTTATCCTCATCATCGTTTTAGGATGGAGGAACGCGAGAATTGAGCCAAGCGTCATGAAAGAAAGTGAGAGAGACATCCATCAAGGCTTGTTGTTGCCCAATGGTAGTGATGTGCTGATCAATCGAGATGACTCGGTTCTCAATAACCCCAACTCAGTCTTCCAAGGTGGTGAAACGAGTATCAATAGCGGCAAAACCACCATCCATATGAGTGCACATCGAAGTGAATTGCTCGGTGAGAAAGGCCATAATAGCATCATTGGATGGTTGAGCAAAGGGACCTTGTGGAGCCACCAGAGGAGGTTGAGGAACTTCGTGAAGAGGAGGAGGATTAACTACTCGAACTCGCTCGTTGTTGATGAACTAAAATTTAGCACGAATGAGAGAGTGTTCACTGATTTCTTTACCAAGAGGCTCGGCTGCATCATGAGAACAATCTATCTCCAAGGCATGGAAGAGATGACATAAGGCCGCACCATAGTAGAATGACTTGACTTGATCAGTGTGGCGATGTCGAACAAGATAAACCAAGTCGACAAACATAATTTGGCAAAGATTTGGGCACTTACCCTCACGAAAACATTGAAGCCAAAACGCATCAACTTGGCGGATGGTTGAGAATTTACCACCGAAAGGACGAAGCCACCAAGAGATGATAAGATGGAGGATACGGTCATGGGCATCAAGGACAGTTACGGAGCCTAGTTGTGTGTGGCCCAAAGAATGTTCATCATCTATCCCAATGTTTTCAAAACAAAATACGTTGCATAAAACCTCTTGATCAATTCGAAATTTTTTGTTCATAAGGTAGGATTCAATAGCAATCACATGTTCTTTTTCTTCATCAAGGATACACCAGGCATTTGAAAAGAATATTAAAATAAGGTTTCGATATAAAGACGGAAGGAGGTTTAAAAAAGGTAAGAATTTCCATTGTTTTAACAACCCAAAGTATTGGAATTTAAAACGTTCTGAGTTTAGAAAGGGCATTGAAACAACTCGCTCATCCTGAATTGTAAAACCTTGATATTGTTTATAATGTGCCATAGCCGAAGGTGTTTGAAAACTATTTTGAATTATAAACCCAAGGTTTGGTTTTGAAATACTCTCAGGTTCGGTATTTGGGATTTGATGAACTCGATGCTACCTCTTTTCTTGGTATCTTTTTCAACCCCATTATAAGCCTGAAAATCATCAAAAATATTCAAAAACAGTGTATGCAATTATCATCATATTCGAACCAATAAATATTGCAATAATTCAAGGTATTTTGAAAACACGATATTTTAGGTTTTAAATATATATATATACAAGTAAAAAATTTTGGGAAAAAATAAATTTGAAAAACATATTTGAAAAAATATACGATATAATTTTATATTCGAAACAAAAAAATTTAGATTTTAAATTTTTTTTGCAAATACTTCAAAACCCATACTATATATATACTTTCTATATAAAAATCAATCGAAAACAGTATAGGAAATTAAACGAAAATTAAAAAGAAAAGAAAGGGGTTTATACCTTGATATTGGAAATTTGAGGAATGAAGGATGAACAATGCACAAAGTTGCTAGTAAAGCTTGAGCCTTGATGTTTTGATGAAACACCCTCAAGGAATTTTAAGCTTGGTGTGATAAATCAATGAGATTAGAGGGGTTTTCGATTATGGTTTTTTTAGAGAAAAAAGGATTTGAATTTAATTAAAGTAAATATGCTTTTAACGCCCGATTTAAAGAATCTGCGTATACCATATCGATACGCTGACTAGGAGTTAAGTGTCCAAAAGTACTATTTTATTCACCCTTTCTACTCATATTATTGCTAGACTTAGGCTTATATTAGTTGCATTATTAGTCATTCATGCATGTTTGCATTGTTTCCTTGGAAGAAGATCACAAACCTTCCATTGAGGCCTAGAGGAGACTGAATCATGCCATGAAAGGGGTTGTAATGAAAGATATCACCAAGTGGCTTGACGCCGACATCATATACCCCATCTCTGATAGAACATGGGTAAGTTTGGTATAATGTGTACCAAAAAAGGGAGGTATAACGGTGGTAAGTAATGAAAACAATGAACTCATCCCAACTAGGACTGTGACCGGTTGGAGGGTTTGCATGGATTACCGAAATATAAACATGGCCACTAGGAATGATCACTTCCTTTTACCCTTTATTGATCAAATGCTTGATTGTATTGCAGGTAAACCATTTTATTGTTTTCTTGATGGTTACTTAGGTTACAATCAAATTGACATAGCACCAGAAGATCAAGAAAAGACAACCTTCACATGCCCATGCGATACTTATGCATTTCGAAAGATGCCGTTCGGATTATGCAATGCCACGACAACCTTCCAAAGATGCATGATGGCACTCTTTTCAGGCTGGTAGAAGACTTCCTATAAATCTTCATGGACGATTTTTTCGTATTTGGTGATGACTTCGGCAGTTGCCTCGACAATTTGGAGAAGGTGTTGGCAAGATGCGAAGAATCTAATTTAGTCCTTAATTGGGAGAAGTGCTATTTTATGGTAGATGAAGGAATAGTTCTCGGCCATAAGATTTCATCCAAGGGTATCAAAGTAGACAAAGCCAAGGTGGACGTAATTGAGAGATTGCCCCACAAAGTTTGGTTAAAGGAATCTGAAGCTTTCTTGGACATGCAAGTTTTTACAAGAGGTTTATTCATAATTTTTCTAAGATTACTAAACCCTTGTGCAATTTGCTTGAACTGGACAAAGTCTTCAATTTTGATGATTCTTGAGCCCAAGCATTCAAAACCCTGAAGGAAAAGCTTGCATCGGCACCCATTGTCGTTCCACCCGATTGGACACTACCTTTTGAGCTCATGTGTGATGCGAGTGATTTCGCGGTAGGAGCAGTCCTAGGCCAACACACAGGTAAAATTTTTCATGTGATATACTACGCTAGTAAAACTCTAAATAGCTGAAGTGAATTACACAACAACAGAGAAAGAGTTACTAGCCGTAGTTTTTGCATTTGACAAGTTGTGGTCCTATTTGATTGGTACAAAGGTAATTATCCATACAAACCATTCGGTAATTAAGTATCTATTTGCTAAAAAGGATGCCAAACCTCATTTGATTCATTGGATATTGCTTTTATAAGAGTTTGACATTTAAATTAATGACAGGAAAGGAAAAGAGAATCAAGTTGTTGATCACTTATCACGCTTAGAACGAAATATGGAAGAGGACGTGGATTTATAGATATGTGATGCATTCCCATATGAGCAACTGTTAGTTGCCTTAGCAACCTCAGACGCCTCGGCAACTCTAGATGCGCATGCATCGACAACCACTAAAGCAATTGCCACAGCAACACATGCCTCGGCAACTCCTGGTGCCTCAACAACTCTAGAAGCGCATGCCTCGGCGAGTCTAGTTGCCTCGGTAATACCCTAGTACGCAGATTTAGTTAATTTCCTTGTTTGTGGTATTTTACCTTATGGACTTACTCATCAAGGAAAGAAGCGGTTCCGCCATGATGCTAAGCATTATTTATGGGACGAGTCTCTTTTGTTTAAACAATGTGTAGATCAGGTTATACGCTGATGTGTCCCTGAAGAGGAGCAGCAGAATGTACTCCAGCAATGCCATTCTTCGTCCTATGGAGGACATTTTGGAGGAACACGTACTGCGGCCAAAGTTTTGCAATCCAGGTTGTATTGGCCAACATTGTACAAAGATGCCCAAGAGTTTTACAAGCAATGTGATCGTTGCCAGAGGACGGGCAATATCTCTAGACGACATGAGATGCCGCTCCAAAACATCCTCGAGGTGGAATTGTTTGATGTATGGGAGATCAATTTTATAGGACCTTTCCCATCTTCATTCGACAACCTCTGCATTCTACTTGCTGTCGACTACGTGTCTAAATGGGTTGAGCCAACTGCAGTCTCGCCAACGATTCCAAGACCGTGCAACGATTCTGGCAGAAAAATATATTTACACGTTTTGGGATGCCGAGAAAATTATCAGTGATGAAGGCAAGCACTTTGACAATAGACTTATTGCCAAGATGTTGCAACACTTCGGCGTGTCACACAAAATTGCCACAGCATATCATCCACAAACTAATGGGCAAGCAAAAATTTCCAACCGGGAATTGAAGAATATCCTCGAGAAGGTTGTCAATCCTTTCTCAAAAGATTGGTCTACAAGACTAGATGAAGCACTTTGGGCTTACCGAACCGCATTCAAAACACCCCTGGGAATGTCCCTATTTCGCCTTGTCTATGGCAAGACTTGTCACTTACTGATGGAAATCGAACACAAAGCATATTGGACAATCAAGACCGTGAATGTGGATTGGGAGAGTGCTGGACATAAGCATTTACTAGATCTCAACGAGATAGAAGAATTCTGTGCACTTGCCTATGATAATGCATGAATCTACAAGGAGAAAAAATGCAATGGCATGACAAGAAACTATTGTCGCGGCAATTCATGCTAGGGCAACTAGTTCTCCTATTTAATTCTCGGCTGAAACTTTTCTCAGGAAAACTAAGATAAAGATGGTCGGGACCATTCGAAGTAGTCAAACCATTCTCCCATGGTGTCGTGATAATCAAGTCCACCATTGACGGACATGAATTCAAAGTTAATGGACAAATATTGAAGCACTACAACGGTGCCCATTTGGAACGAAATAAAGAAGTGGCCACCTTAGGAGATGCATGATCATGCTCTCCTTTCGATATTTTTTATTTTTCTTTTTTCTTTTATTCAAACTTATTATTTTGGTTTTTATATTTATTTTTTTAATTTCGGCTATTCTTAGGATAAATTTATTTAGTTCCTTTAGGTTAAGACTACATCTTTCTTTCATATTTATCTATTTGTTTTTGAATTTTAGGTTTAAGAATTTCTTTGCACATCTTTATTTATTTTTTTATTTATTAGTTTATCTTTAATTTTAATCCTTATTTTAATTGTTTTTTAATTATAGGAAAATAGTTCAAGATAAAGAGGAATTGGATTCAAGAAGGAAGTTTCTTAAACAATGAAACTAATGGGCTAAATCTAAGGCTTATATTAAGCCTCCAATTTACCCTAAATAAACCCTTAAAGTCAGCCAAAACCCCTCCCCCTTCCCCAATTCCCTTTGTCGCCCCTTCCCCCAATTAAAACCCTTGCTTTCTTTCTTTCCAATCAATCCCACCCATCATATTTACTACATATCTTTTCTATTTAACCCATCACCCTTAACTTCCAAGAAACCTATTCCTACTTTTAACCTTGCAACTCTTTAGTTTCTTTTGATTTATTTTCTTTGTTTCTCCCCAACACACAACCAAAATCATCCATGGCAACAAAACTCAAGTTTTTGGTGCACCCAAGATCTTCCAAAGAACCAAGCTACAAGAAATTTGCTACACTAGCGGTTCAAAAACGATTTCACTCCAAGTTTGAAAGCCAGAAGATTTGCGAAGAACAAGGCTTTGAATACTCCAACTCTCATCAAGATTTCGGCCTTGAACCATTCATCTTCCAAAGGATTACACACCAAAAGTGGCAAATCTTTTGCCATCAACCGGAATCGGGCAACGTCTCATGGGTAAGAGAATTCTATGCTCACTCGCCTAACCCAGATAATCCTTAGGTGTTTGTTCGTGACAAAGCTATCCTCATAAGCACCGAGAGAATCAACACCTTTTACAGGATCTACATTAAGAAGGACGGACATCAAGCCTTTGTCGATCAACTCACGCCCAAGAAACTCGACAAGGTGCTTCAAGAACTCACTCAACTGTGAACTCATTGGAACGACGATAAATACAAGGGCACGGTAAACTGCCTTTGGCTTAAACCCGAGGTAAAATTATGGAATAAGTTTGTTAAAACTTCTTTAATGCCCACAACACACAACACCACCGTCGATACACCTCGTCTTTGCTCATACATTCTATCTTGCATAATCGCATCATTAACATTGGAAAAATTATTTGTAACAAGATTTTTGTATGTAGCACAAAAGACAAGGGTTCTATTTTCTTTCCTTGCCTAATCTCCAATCTTTGCAAGGAGATGCATGTCCCAAGTGAGTCAATCGATGAAAAGGCACTACCAAAGTTCGGGTGGAATCGAGCACAAATCTGAAAGTTAATGGGAGAGGTACCAGTAAAATCCCCAACACCTACATTTGCCGCAGCAACTCCTAGCGCCTCGGCAATACCTGATGCCTAGGTAACTGATTCCAAGGCAACTCAGCTAGAAACCTCAAGACAACTTGAAGCACTCTTACAACCATTGGCGAACCTTCTTAAGCAAATTGAAGCCTGCCAACTAATGTTCATGCAGTACATGAAGGACCACAACAATTCCATCACCCAAGTCATCCTGGAAAATTACCCGGACAGCTGAGTGTCATTCCCAATCTTTCTTGCCGACATTCTTGCCACAACAACCGCAGAAGCTGTTGCCACGGTAACCACAACAGATGATGCCGCGACAACCTACACAACACCTGCCCCAGCAGTTGCCATGACAACCCACACTGAAGATGCCGCGGCAACCGAGACTGAAGATGCCCCAACAACCATTGCAAAAGACAAAGGTAAAGCACCTATGCCCGAACCAACTCGTACTGAATTATTTTCTGATTTTTCAGAATCGGACGAGTCCTTCATTGCACCAACAAAGACCACACCAGTCAAACCCTCCAAGCCCAAGCAAAAGGCCAATGAGATTGAGGAAGAGAATGATGAGGATGATAAGGACACCCCCGTACGAGGATCGATTCCACCATCAACAACAAGGAAGCAACCACCACGTTTAAGCAAGAGAATCAAGATACATGCCAAAAGGAAATTAATCATCCACGACGACGAACTCTCAGAGTAAGTCATCATTTGCATTTTACTTTTTTATTTTTATTTTCCTTTTTTGCATGCATTGAGGACAATACCTCACTCGAGTTTGGGGGGATTGTTACTAGTTAATTGTCATGTTTAGTTGCATTCATCTTAAGTATTGCATATAGGACACATAAATTGCTTGCCATGCCTTTAGTTGGAACAAGAATCGCCTATACTTGATGAATATCCGATGATGACATTGCCAATGTACTTAATTGATAGAACTTTTTATTCTAGGATAACCATGGAAACACTTAGAATCCTACTATGATGCTAAACTTGATGAAACACTTTTGTGGCATGATTGATTTAAGGAATTCTAGAGAACTTAGGTTGATAGTTAAAAAATTGGGGGATTAAAATAAAAATTGGATGGATGATAGAGGTGCCCGAAACTGGCTCTAGTATGTGCTAAAAATTGATCACTAAAGGTGCCCAAAACTGGCTCTAGTTAAAACATGTTAAAAGAACCCAAGGAAGTAATTTGAAAACCTCTTGTTTGCATAGAATCCAAAAAATCAACTTGCACACAACTCCGCACACACTCACAAGCATTATAGTTTGATTCCAAGTAACTCCTAACTTGTCTGAAAAATGAAAAGTCGATCATACTTTGTGCCACGGTTCTGAGGATTGAAATTAAGTTCGAAGCTAAGTTTGTGAAAATTGAAGTCTTGGCGGGTAATTATTAGTGTGCATTGCTTGAGGATAAGCAATAGTTAGAGTTTGGGGACGTGTTAAGTTTCCAAAAGTACTATTTTATTCACCCTTTCTACTCATATTATTGCTAGACTTAGGCTTATATTAGTTGCATTATTAGCCATTCATGCATGTTTGCATTGTTTCCTTGGTGGTCAAGCTTGATTTCGTATTTTGCTTAATTTTGTGGAAAAAGGGTGTTGCCGGTAGTTGTTTTTGAGTGTGCAAAATTAGTTGCCAGAGCAAGGATGGAACCAGTTGCCAGGGCAATACAAGAAGGAGATGCCGAACCAGTTGCCAGGGCAGTGCATGAAGGATATGCCGAGCTAGTTGCCAAGGCAATTATCGATAAGAATGGATAAGATGATGTGGCAGCCGAAATTGATGACTGGATATGCCTAACATGGAGAGGTCAAAGAAGGATTAAATCCCAAGAAGATAGGAGAAGATCTAGAAGGAATTTAAATATAATAAAAAAAGAATTATATTCTTTAAAAGTATTTAATTTCAACTATACTTCCTCCCAAAGAAATGCTTTGACCTAGCCATCTCTTATTTAAAGGAGCCCACGCCGTCAACTCCATAAGGTGGTTGAGACGAGAGAATTCGACCAGAGGCTTCAAACATCTTCATCTTTTTCTTTCTTGTTCGATTAGGTTTATGTTAGGGAAACTTTGTTTTGTGTTTCTTTGGAACCTAGCCATGAACTAAATCTATTTGGCTAAGGTTATTGTGTTTTGTGGTTGTGAGAAACGATTGGATTTTGTTTAGGTAATAGAGTTTGCACTTTCAATTCAAGGTTTCCTCATTCTTGGTTTTCATTCTTGTTTGCGAGTGAATTGGGAGAGGACCTTGTAAATCTATCTATTTATCTAATATCGGGAGAGTTAGATTCAAGAAACAAATTAGTATGGCTTTTATTCAATCTATCGAGGATGAAGACTAATATGGCTTAGGAATAAGTTTAGGATTTGCATGGCTAAGAGGAGCGCAAGATTGGTTGTTGTTCACCCTTGATTGACGCAGGGATGTATTATCAAGGCATGCACAATTAGCTAGAGTTTTGACTTAGGGATAAGAAGAAACCATTGAGGAACGCTCTACCAAATCTTGAGGTTTGCTGCCCAGTCGCCCAAACAATTGCCCAGCCAGTTGCCCAAGCAACCATTCTACTGGTTGCCAAGGCAACCCAACTGCGCAAGTTGCCACGGAAACTGAGTTGCCATTGCACTCTTTCACCATGACAATCCATTCAGCTATCACTCCTCAACTCATGATAACATGGCCTACTCTCTCTTATTTGATTACATCTTCTGTTACTTTATTGCTCTCTAGTTTAGCTGTTAGTTAAAGCTGCTACAATCACCTACTTGTGTTTTACTTTTACAGTGCAAGAGATTGAATTCTTGAAGTGGCACCAATCCCTATGGAGACAATATCTTTTATACTATAACTTGCGGCGTTTTCACTTGCACAATTGCGGAGCACTTATTACGTTCAACACTAGGCATATCGATCCACCGTATTAGTACGGTTTTCAAACTGTATCGATACACGTGACCGTATCAATACAACGCCAACTGTATCGAATCCCAAATAGCAACCCGTATCGATACGATATTACCCGTATCGATACTCCTTTGCCTGGAAATGCATTTTAGACAAAAATAAATCCAAAAATTCAACTTTGGACGAACCTACATGCATGTGAATGATATATAAGCAATATATATGGAGTAAAATAGATGCATACTCCCCCTAACTAAAGTCATAGATGCATCAAGAGGCAAAAATTACATAAACATGACAATCAAATCAATTCAAGCAAAATTTTTGGTCTTTTTTTTTAGAATTCTAAAGGGTCAAGGAAGGCTTCTTAAACCTAACTCTCTCCTAATGGTCCAGTACTCCGCTTCGATGGTAGATAAGGCTACGCTATTTTGTTTCTTAGAGAACCAAGATACGAGCATACTTCCTAGGAATTGGCATGTTCCGAAGGTACTTTTCCTATCTATCTTATATCCCCCATAAACCGCATCCGAATAAGCATGAAGGTTGAAGGATGAGTCTCTAGGATACCAAAGACCTAAACTAGGTGTATCTCTAAGGTATCTAAAGATTCTCTTAATGGCTACTAGGTGTGATTCTTTAGGGCTAGCTTGAAACCTAGTACACAAGCAAACACTAAACATGATATCTAGTCTACTTGCGGTAAGGTAAAGCAATGAGCCAATCATTGAACGATAAAGCTTAGAATCGACACACTTAACTCCTTCATCTTTGTCAAGCTAAATAGATTAGCTCATTGGAGTTGCTTGAGGCTTTATGTTCTCCAAGCCGAACTTCTTGAGCATATCCTTGATGTACTTGGCTTGATTGATGAAGGTGCCATCCTTCCTTTGCTTGATTTGGAGTCCTAAGAAAAATGAGAGCTCCCTCATCATGCTCATCTCAAACTCACCTTGCATTAGCTTAGAAAATCCTTGGCAATAAAACTCATTAGTAGAACCAAAGATAATATCATCAACGTAAATTTGAACTACTAAGATGTCATTGCCATATCTTTTAATGAAAAGTATAGTATCCACCTTACCATTTTCAAAACCTTTTTCAATTAAAAAATTTGAAAGTCTTTCATTCCTAGCTCTAGGAGCTTGTTTTAAACCATATAAGGCTTTACTTAATTTAAAAACATGGTTTGGAAAATTTAGATCTTCAAAACCCTATGGTTGTTCAACGTACACTTCTTCATTAATAAAACCACTTAAAAATGCACTTTTAACATCCATTTGAAAGAGCTTGAAATCATGAAAGCATGCAAATTCAAGAAGCATCCTAATAGCTTCCATCCTAGCTACGGGTGCATAAGTTTCATCAAAATCTATTCCCTCTTCTTGAGTGTAACTTTGAGCAACAAGTCTATCCTTGTTTCTCACTATGTTACCACTCTCATCTAGTTTGTTTCTAAAGACCCATCTAGTTCCTATAGTAGATTGATTACTAGGCCTATCAACTAATGTCCAAACTTTACTCCTCTCAAATTGATTTAATTCTTCTTGCGTAGCCAATATCCAAAAATCATCTTTTAATGCTTCTTTGATATTTTTAGGCTCAATGCATGAAATGAATGCTATATGGTTCATTAATCTAAGAGAGGATCGAGTGGTTACCCCCTTGGATGGATCACCCAAGATTTCACCACCTTTGACATAGTTGAGTTCCCTTGGGTAGCTCACTTCCTTTACCTTAATGGTCATGTCCTTTAGAGCTTCAATGGGAGGATCTTGTGTTTCTTCCTAGGTTGAAACCTCTTCCACCCTTGATGATTGCCCACCATCAATGGCTTCATTGATCCCTACATCATCATCATCACAAGAGTCCTTCCTTGGAAGGAGGTTATCATCGAAAACCACATGTATTGACTCTTCTACAACTAAGGTTCTTTTGTTAAAGACTCAATAGGCTTTTGAATTTAAAGAATAACCAAGAAAAATTGCTTCATCACTTTTTGCATCAAATTTACCCAAGTTGTCTTTTTCATTGTTTAAAACAAAACACTTACATCCAAAATGATGAAAATAGCTAATGTTAGGCTTCTTTGATTTTAAAATCTCATAAGGAGTTTTCTTTAAAATAAGCCTAATCATTACTCGATTTATAATATAGCATGCCGTGTTTATGGCTTCCACCCAAAAATACTTAGGTAAGTTATTTTCACAAAGTATGGTTCTAGCCATTTCTTCTAAAGAACGATTTTTCCTCTCAACTACCCCATTTTGTTGAGGAGTGCAAGGTGCGGAAAAATTGTGGCTAATACCATTTGAGTTACAAAAATCATCAAAACCTAGATTTCGAAATTCGGTTTCATGGTCACTTCTAATATGACAAATATTTTGACCAAGATCATTTTGCGTGATTTTTGAAAATGTGATGAATTTTTCTAAAGCCTCATCTTTAGTGCTTAAAAAGAGAACCCAAGTGTATCTAGAAAATCATCAACAAGCACATATGCATATGATTTTCCACCCAAGCTAGTTGTCCTAATAGGCCCAAAGAGATCCATATGGATCAATTATAATACCCTACTAGTTGAAACATCATTAATGGATTTAAATGAGGTTGGTTTTTGTTTACCCTAAACCCTAAACCTCTAACTAGATTTTGGGAAACTAATTTCTCTAAAACACTTATGCTAGCTTGCCTTAGTTTCCTATGCCACAACCATGCATCATTTTCATCATTAGCAACCAAACATGCATGGGATGAATGTTTATCATCTAGATGCACCATGTAAATGTTACCTATGTGATGACCAATGAGCATTATTTCATTTGTTTTAATGTTCACAATTTTACACCCATTAACATCAAAATGAACATTAAAACCCTTGTCATACAATTGACTAATGCTCAACAAATTATGCTTAAGACTATTGACAAACAAAGCATCTTCAATAAGAATAGAGGAGAGATTACCAATAGAGCCAATACCCTTAGTGTGGCCCTTGGAGTTGTCACCAAAAGTCACCACTCCACCACTCTTTGGCTTTAGCTCCATGAATCTACTCTTGTTGCCGGTCATGTGTCTTGAGCATCCACTATCAAGGTACCAAGTGTTTTGACTTGAAGCTTTGGCCTTGTAGCAATGCTCCCCCTACAAACAAAGATTAGTTCTTAATTTTTGGTGCCCAAACCATTTTGGGTCCTTGTGAGTTAGCTCCCAAGTACTTGGTTCCTTAGGAATCTAAGAAGAAATAGCATGAATATTATTAGAAGTTACAAGTTCCTTAGGAACCCATACACTCCTAATTCTCTTACCTCCAGGATGCCTATGAGAGCTTCTTTGTTTGTAGTTAAAAATGTTTCTTTTTTGCATAGTTGGTTTTGGAAGATTCACCCTTTTCAAAACTAGAAGAACCAACTTTTAAAGAAACTTTGAGCTCATTGAGCTCATTTACCAATTTGTGACGTTCAACGTGAAATTTAGAAAGAAGATTGTTTAAATCAACATTTTCATATTTAAAATATTTTAAATCATCTTTTCAAATCTAAAGTTTCTTTTCAAAATCCGAATTGGTTTTGGATAGAGAATCATTTTGAGTTTTCAAATTGAAAATAATTTTTTTTTCAGAATCGATTCTTTATATTTTTCTACCAATTCATCATAAACCTCTTGTAACTCATCATAGGCATCTTGAAGCTCATCAAATGTAAAATCAAAGTTAGATGAGTTGAGGTTTACCTTAGGATCGTCATCAATGGCCATGAGGCAAAGATTTGCTACTTCATTCTCTTCTCCATCAGATGATGATTCCTCATCGCTCTAAGTAGCAACATGGGCCTTCATCTTTTTCTTCTTATTGAACCCCTTCTTCTTGAGTTAAGGGCAATCCGATCTAATATGGCCCGGCTTCTTACACTCATAACATATGAGTTGATCCTTCTCTTCTTCTTTGCTTTTGTTCTTAAAGTCTCTTCTTCTTTGGAACTTTCTTCCTCGGTTGGACTTCATGAACCGAGAGAATCTTTTGGCTATCATAGCCAATTCTTCTTTCCTCGGATGATGATTCATCTTCTTCTTTTCTTATCTTCTTCTCTTCCTTGCTTCATGATCTCATGAGTAAGAAGAGATCCTACCCACTCATCGAGCTTCAATGTCATCAAGTTCTTTGCCTCGATGATTGCAGTTCTTGTAACACCCCTTACCCTGGGTTAGTAGCAAACCAGCTCGGGAGCGTTACCAAGCAAGAACAAGGCATTACAAACAAGTACAAGATAAGAATAGATTAACTCATCCCTATTAGATGAGTTACTTAACTAACAAGCAACAAAGTATGCATAACTCAACAAGCAAGCATTCTTATATTTTGATTACAACTCATTATAGGTTACTAATTTAACAATTCCATTAACTACATCTTATACCACCACCATTCGAATGGCCTAAGTGTGCAACATACTTCTATTTCATTTAATGTTCCTTAGTTTGATACATATAACATCTCATACCTAAATTACTAAACATGATTGTTGAACATACAATTGCATGTAACTTGTTTCGAACCAAGCCATACACCAAGCTTATCCTTTTAGAAATTACCATACAAACACACAAAACAATTACAACAAGGTATGTTCACACACAAGTGACCATATAATTTCCAAGGCATTCGAATGGATCAATATAACTAGATCAATCACTTGATCATTCCATTTGTATACTCATATATGCGCAGCAAAACACCATTCATTACATGTAATTTAAGTTCAATACATGTTTCACATTATCATCCAAGTTCGTAACATAGTAGGCCTATTCAAGAACACATATACACAAGTTCAAGCATTCAAAATGCATGCACAAGTTCACTATATACAATCTAAGTGCCACCAACTAGGGGAATACAAAACAAGTATGAATCATACTTATGCTATGCTTGTGTCTTGCTTCGAGCTCAAGGAAACAAGCTTCAAAATCAAGCAACAATCGAATCCTTTATCCTTTTGGTTAGGAAGAATGAAAACAAGAGTGATAAGTACAAGAATGTACATAGTGAGGTAGTAACTAGTTCTAGCCAATTGTTATATCAAGTTAAGTGTAAATTAGACAAGAATGATCCTAGCTAAGGATTTCAAGCATTCGGCTAGCATAAGAAAGAAGAGATAATGAATCATAATTCATGCTTCTATATCAAGAATCAAGCAAATCATGCTTACATAACAAGAAATCAAGCAAATCACGCTTACATGACAAGTAATCAAGCAAATCATGTTTACATGACAAGTAATATACAATTCATGGCTTTCATGTCAAGTAACATTCATTATATAACTTTCAAGACAAGTAACATGTATTATAGGATTGTTATTTCATTTGTTATCAATTAAACAACCCCTTGGTACTTAGTTTGTATAGGTAATTGAGTCTCCAACCAACTGTCGCCACAAAATGCACCATAGTGCTGGTCAACCCTCCTACTATCGCCAAAGACCACTTACGTACCCTCTATTTGTCGCCAAATAACGGTCTTAGCCCTGGACAGTAGTCCACCCTGACACAATGAGATCTAGACTCTAAGCCCTGCCCTTCTACCAAGGTTGTTCGATTTTATCCATTTATACAAGTATTTCAAGTTCAAGATCATGTCAAGTATTCAGCAAGTTCATTATATACTAGGCCCTTAGGCCAATTGAGCCATGGCTCACATATCATGTAATTCTCATATGTTCATTTCATCAATTTGGGATAACATTTCAAGCAATTTCATTAAGCATTCGATCACATGCCATATCACACATACAAGCACCAACGTTACCACTTAAACATGTTTAGCAATCGAATTATACATGAATTCAAGTATGTGATCAAATTGCATGCATATCTGTAATCATACTTCCCTTATTAGGCCAAGTCCATATTAGGTTCATTTAAACATTACAAGAATGTAGACATGCTTGCTTTAGTTAGGACCTAGTCCTAACTCTAGAATAAACTACACTCACAATACTCCAAGCTTAGCTAGTATTGGATCCACAATCCTTTCTTCTTAGCTTTAAGATGTTCCACCCTTTCCTCTTCCACCAAGTTCACTCCTGGTTCTAACACATTACACAAGTAAATTCATATTAAAACAAGTTCACATAATCATTCAATCAAGGCAATGTTACTAGTACACAACATATACAAATCTGACAGCATGTTCAAATATATTCTTTATTACACATAACTACACTTGTCTATACTCTAATTTATGTAAAACAAGGCAGTAACCATTATCCCAAAACTGTTTACAAAACAGCCACAAAATAGTGTACAATTACCTAAAATGTTGTTACTAGGCAGCATGTACTCTGCTCATTTAAACATGCATAACTTTCATTTCGTACGTCGGAATTTCAATTTGTTTACACCGTTCGAAAGCTAACATAATTTTCTTTCTAACCATATAGGCCTTGCATTTTAGTTCTTTACCAATTAATACATTTTTTAACTTAAAGACAGGGCAATTTACAACACTGGACAGTTTGCACTATCGCTAGTTTTTCTTCTCTACAATTCATTCTACAATCTAGAATTCAGTTCTGTTTTCTCCAAATGAATTTATACATGTTAAGTCACTATCTGTATAAATTTTATCCTTAAATTCCATTTATACAATTTATGGTGATTTTTCAAAGTTATTGCCCAGAACAGAGTATTATGGGCAGATTACTCTAGGTTGAGTTTCTAGTTCCATAACTCATCTAAACAAGATTCTAACATTGTAATTCAATTTATTTTCATGTTATTACATGTCTAGGTCAGTCTAATTAACCTAGCAATGTGCTTAAAACAGGGCATTATAATGCTATGTTCAATTTGATCCATTTGATCAACAACATACCTCTAATTCACCATTTGAGCAATCCATTACCTAGTTTTAACTAATCCAATTTTATACATTCATTTTCCAGCAAGATGTTTACTCTATTCAAGCCTCAATTAATCTAGCAATGTGACCAAATCAGGGCATTATATACAATTAGCCTATTTACACATTTTCACCTAGCAAAACTGTCCCTAATCAAAACTAGTTTCAACCATGATCCCTATTTTTGATTCATAGGCAATTCAACTACATCAAAGCGACAATTCAAGGTAAATTTCAAACATAACAATCATCGTATTCAATTCCATGAATCCAAATTCAATCTCTATCATCAATCATTCATTCAATCAAGTTGCTAAGGAGAAAGGATTTAGAAACCACTTACAATCTTCCTAGCTATTCAATTACATGCAATTGTGGTCACATGGTGGCTTTCTTTTCCAAGATGATTGAGTAGGGTTCGGCCAAGGTAAGAGAAAGGTGGAGTGGAGAAGATGATAGGAAGATGGACACCTAGCCATGTTGTTATCACTTAGCTTGGCTATTTGCCTCCACTTGGCAAATTATGGTCTAATTACTTCATAAATCATTAATTACACATCCTAGTTTCCTGCAATTCTACATTTACAAATTGTTACTATTTGATCCTTCATGATTCAGCTACTTATTTATCAATCCATCTAATTTTGTCACTAGGTTTAATCAATTCTTCTAATTTATAGATTGTTTGTACAATCAAGTTCTAATTAGTTTGTGACATGTTATTAGGCCATGATTTGGGGTATTACAATTCTCCTCCCCTTAAAATAAATTCATCCTCGAATTTACCTAAATCGAATCGGTGAGGATATTGCTTCATCATGATTTCTTCAGATTCGCAAGTTGCCTCTTCTATCTTGTGATTTCTCCACAAGACCTTGACAAGAGGAACAATTTTGTTCCCGAGCCTTCTAACTTCAGGATCAAGAATCCAGACTGCTTCTTCTTCGTAAGACAAGTCAGGATTCAATTCCACTTCTTCGGGCTCAAGGACATGAGATGGATCAGATCTATATCTTCTGAGCATAGATACGTGAAAGACATTGTGAATCTTGTCAAATTCACTGGGAAGAGCCAATCGATAAGCTACCAGACCAATCCTTTCAATGATTTCGAATGGTCCAATGAATCGGGGACTGAGTTTCCCTTTTCTTCCAAACTGAAAGACTTCCTTCCAAGGAGATACTTTGAGAAAGACCTTGTCTCCAACATTATATTGGATGTCTCTCCTTTTCAAGTCAGCATAAGATTTTTGCCTATCAAAGGCTGCTTTTAATCGATCATGAATAATCTTCACTTGTTCTTCGGTTTCTCTAAGAAATTGAGGTCCCAAAGCTTTGTTTTCTCCCAGTTCATACCAACACAAGGGAGATCTACATTTCCTTTCGTATAGAGCTTCGAAGGGAGTCGTCTGAATAGATGTCTGGTAGCTATTATTGTAAGCAAACTCTACTAGGGGTAGAGATTTCTCCCAGTTCTTTCCAAAGTCTATAACACAAGCACGTAGCATGTCTTCAAGCACTTGGATGATTCTTTCAGATAGTCCATCTTATTGAGGATGAAAGGTTGTACTAAGATGCACTTTAGCTCCTATAGCCTTCTGTAAGGAATTCCAAAATCAAGAAGCAAATATGGGGTCACGATCAGAGATTATAGCTGTAGGTTCACCGTGTAATCGAATCACTTCATGGATGTATAGCTCGGCTAAGGTTTCCAAGCTCATGTTCATTCGAACAGGGATGAAATGAGTAGACTTTGTGAATCTATCAACAATCACCCATACAACATCATTCTTTCTTGGAGTGGAAGGTAGACCAGTAACGAAGTCCATTGTAATCGGATCCTATTTCCACTAAGCGAATCCGATTGGTTGGAGCAATACTGTAGGGACTTGATGCTTGACTTTAACTCTTTGACAAGTTAGGCACTTTGAAACAAAATCTGTGATAGCTGATTTCATGCCTGGCCACCAATATAGTGGCTTTAGGTCCTTGTACATCTTAACCGATCCCGGGTGAATCGAGAAAGAGCTTTGGTGAGCTTCTTGTAGCATCTCTTGTTTTAGTTATTCATTGTTAGAAAGACATACTCTATCCTTGAAATAGAGGAGTTCATTCGACTTGAGGGAGAAGTTAGAATTAGACTTAGAGTCTTGCTTGGACATGATCTTCTGAAGATCTGGATCAATTTGCTGGAGTTCTTTGATTCTCGAGATCAAGCTAGATTGAAATTGAAGTTTAAACAAGAATTTTTGTCCTTTGGATAAATAGAAATGAGCATTGATAGCCAAGGAAGCTACGAAAGAATAAACAAGATCACTAAGGATGGTTTTCGAATAGTTGCTTGCAAGACAAGAAAGGTTTAATTTGAATGGATTATTCTAGGATTTAGATTTAGGGGTTTACCCGAGTATGGTCTGCGACTAAGGGCATCAACAACCACGTTTGCTTTCCCCAGATGGTATTCGATAACCAAATCGTATTCTTTAAGCAATTCTAGCCATCTCCTTTGCCTCAGATTCAAGTCTTTCTGAGTTAGGAGGTATTTGAGACTCTTGTGGTCTGTGAACATGTTACATTTCTCCTCGTACAAGTAATGTATCCATATTTTGAGAGCAAACACGATAACTGCCAATTCTATATTGTGAGTAGGGTAGTTTGACTCGTGTGGTTTTAGTTGCCTTGAAGCGTAAGCTACCACTTTTCCATCTTGCATTAGGACACATCCTAGTCCTAAATGAGATGCATCACTATAGACAGTGAATTTATTGCCCGATTCTGGTTGGATGAGAATCGGTGCATGAGTCAAGGCTTATTTAAGTTGATCGAAGCTTCATTGTTGATTCTCCGACCATACAAATTGTGTGTCTTTACGGGTTAGCTTAGTCAAGCTTGCAGCAATAGATGAAAATCCCTTGACAAAACGCCGATAATACCCGGCTAAACCGATAAAGCTTCTGACCTCACCAATATTCCTCAGAGGTCTCTAATCCAGGATGGATTGAATTTTGCTCGGGTCTACTTTAATCTCTTCTACCGAGATGACATGGACAAGGAACGAGACTTCTGATAGCCAAAATTCACACTTAGAGAAATTTGCAAACAATTGACGTTCTTAGAGAGTTTGCAATACAATTCGAAGGTGTTCGGAATATTCTTCCTCATTCCAAGAATACACCAGAATGTCATCAATGAAGACGACCACAAACTTATCAAGATAGGGCTTGAATACACGGTTCATGAGGTCCATGAAAGCAGTCGGAGCATTCGTTAACCCGAATGGCATTACAAGGAATTCAAAATGGCCATATCGAGTATGAAAGGCTGTCTTGGGTACATCTTCTTCTTTTACCCTCATTTGGTAGTATCCCGATCGAATATCGATCTTTCAGAACAATAAAGCATCCTTGAGTTGATCGAAGAGATCTTCTATCCTTGGGAGAGGATATCGATTCTTGATAGTAAGCTTGTTCAATTGTCTGTAGTCAATACAAAGTCTCATAGTCCCGTCTTTCTTCTTCATGAACAAGACTGGAGCACCCTAGGGAGACGAGCTAGGCCGGATAAAACCTTTTTCTTTTAGCTCTTAGAGTTGCTTCTTGAGTTCTTTCAAATCAACAGGTGTCATTCTTAGGGTGTGATGAACACCGAAGTTGTTCCAAGTTAAACTTCAATACCGAACTCTACTTCTCTAGTTGGAGGGAGACCAGGGAGTTCCTCGGGAAAAACATCAATAAATTCAGAAACAATTGGCATACTAGGTAAGCCGAATTCATGTTCATCTTGTAAGACCATAGTAGCAAAGATTGAGGTCAGTTTCTTGTCAATTAGGAGAATGGATTCCTTTCCTAAACCCTAGAGATAAAGTCTCCTATTTTGGCAATCTACCCAGTCTTCATGTTTGCTTAACCAATATAGTCCTAGCACTAGATCGAACTCACAAGTTGGCAAGACATATAGATCAACATAGAATGGTATATTTCGAATGAATTGGGGACAGTTTCTATAGATAAGGCTTATGTTTTTAATCCCCTTATTGGGTTCGAAACTACAAGGCTTTGTTTTACAATTTCAGGTTTTAACTTCAATTTTGCAATCAAAGATGAGCATACAAATGAATGAGTGGATCCCAAGTCTATTAAAGCATAAACAGGAGTTGAATTTAGCTCAACGGTACCTGCTATGACATTGGGTGATTCTTCATCTCCTTTTCCCCGAATATGATAGATTCGAGCAAGAGCCCGAGATTCTTGGTGAGTAGGGGCATTTGAATGGGTTCCTTTGTTCTTCCCCTGATTTTCAGATTGAGCTTGTCTAGGTCCCTTATTTCGAATAGAGGAGCTGGGCTAGCATTTGTAGGAGCTCGATTTGGAACCTTGTTAGGATTCTGGGGACAATCCTTGATATAGTGATCGGAGGCTCCACATAAGAAACATAGATTCTGTTGAGTTCTACATTGGCCAGTGTGATGCTTTTGGCGGAACTTGCAAGTAGGGTAATGAGTAGCTTTTCCGGAATTCCCCATACTATCAACAGAGATGATCAGGGCTGAAGGCTTGGTTACCGATTGGGGTCTCGGTATGTAGTTACTCTTCTGAACAAGAGTGTAAATCGAAGAGTGTTCTTTGGAGTGTTTAGACTTCTTTGACTACCAGTGAGGCTTGTCATCATTTTTGGATTGTTTGTCCTTCCAGAAGTTACCATTTTTGCGTTTTTTAAAGGCTTTCATATTTGCCTCGATTGCAATAGCCCGGTTCACCAAATTCTGGAAGTCAGTGATGCCCAGGGCAGTGAATAGATGACTTAGTTCATCATTCAGTCTATCGATAAACATCCGACATTTATCAGCATCAGTCTTGATATATTCCGAACTGTACTTGTAATACTTTCAGAAATCACTCATGTACTGTTCAATGGGTCGACCACCTTGCTTGATATACAAGAAATGTTTCCAGCGCTCAGCCAAGTATTGTTCACTGACGTATTTCTTCCTGAATTCCTCGAGGAAGAATTTCCAAGTTACAGCTTCAGTAGGAGCAGTCAGTGTAGTGGTTTCCCACCAGCTCAGAGCTTCACCTGCCAACAGGGCTATGACACATTCAAGCTTGTGCTCATTAGGACAAGGTAGTTGTTTAGTCAGGATTCGAGTAGTGGCCTCTAACCAATACTCAGCTACTTCATGATTGGCTTCATCAATGCCAGTGAAAGTGTAGGCTCGGTGTTGAGCCAGCTGGTCAATCGGGACTCTATTTGGCATAGCAACAGGAGGAGGAATAGGATGGTCTCGTTTCAAGGTAGTTACAAGAAGATTGAACATCTCCTTCATCCTCTAGAGACATTCCTGCTGCACAGGATTTATAGCAGGAGCTTCATGTTAAGCAGCAGCTTAGGCTCAGGGTTGAGCTTGTTGTTGTGGAGGATTCTGCTCCATCCTCACACTATCTCCTTCATTCGAGAAGCCTTCAGGACTTTCATCGTCCCGAGCGAGCCTTGTTTCCGACATTCTTCATCCAAATAAAACAATTAGGAATTCGGTTTAGTTAAGTAAAGACACAAGCTATACAATACAAGTCTCCTAGGTGGCACAAGTATCCTATATGATGCAAAAGAGCACGGTTTAGTCCTAGAACTGACTAAAAAGCTATGATTACAAATAAATGTAACACCCCCTACCCCGGGTTAGTAGCAAACCGGCTTAGGAGTGTTACCAAGCAAGAACAAGGCATTTCAAGCAAGTACAAAGAAAGAAAAGATTGACTCATCCCTATTAGATGAGTTACTTAACTAACAAGCAACCAAACATTCATAACTCAACAAGCAAGAATTCTTATATTTTGATTACAAGTCATTATAGGTTACTACTTTAACAATTCCATTAACTACATCTTATACCACCATCATTCGAATGGCCTAAGTGTGCAACATACTTCCATTTCATTTCAATGTTCCTTAGTTTGATACATATAACATCTCATACCTAAATTACTAAACATGATTGTTGAACATACAATTGCATGTAACTTGTTTCCAATCAAGCCATACACCAAGCCTATCCTTTCGGCAATTACCATACAAACACACAAAACACTTACAACAAGGTATGTTCACACACAAGTGACCATATAATTTCCAAGGCATTCGAATGGCTCAATATAACTAGATCAATCACTTGATCATTCCATTTGTATACTCATATATGCGCAACAAAACACCATTCCATTACATGTAATTTAAGTTCAATACACGTTTCACATTATCAACCAAGTTCATAACATAGTAGGCCCATTCAATAACACATATACACAAGTTCAAGCATTCAAAATGCATGCACAAGTTCACTATATACAATCTAAGTGCCACCAACTAGGGGAATACAAAACAAGTATGAACCATACTTATGCTATGCTTGTGTCTTGCTTCGAGCTCTAGGAAACAGGCTTCAGAATCAAGCAATGATCGAATCCTTTATCATGTTGGTTGGGAAGAATAAAAATAAGAGTGAAAAGTACAAGAATGTACATAGTGAGGTAATAACTAGTTCTAACCAATTGTTATATCAAGTTAAGTGTAAATTAGACAAGAATGATCCTAGCTAAGGATTTCGAGCATTCGGCTAGCATCAGAAACAAGAGACAATGAATCATAATTCATGGTTCTATATCAAGAATCAAGCAAATCATGCTTGCATAACAAGAAATCAAGCAAATCATGCTTACATGACAAGTAATCAAGCAAATCATGCATACATGACAAGTAACATACAATTCATGGCTTTCATGTCAAGTAACATTCATTATATAACTTTCAAGACAAGTAACATATATTATAGGATCGTTATTTCATTTATTATCAATTAAACAACCCCATTGGTACTTAGTTTGTATAGGTAATCGAGTCTTCAACCAATTACCGCCATAAGATGCACCGTAGTGCAGGTCAACCCTCCTACTGTCACCAAAGACCACATGCGTACCCTCTGTCTGTCGCCACATAGGGGCCTTATCCCTAGACTGTAGTCCACCCTGACACAACGAGCTCTAGACTCTAAGGCATGCCCTTCTACCTAATCCAACTAGCTACCAAGGTTGCTCGATTTTAACCATTTATACAAGTATTTCAAGTTCAAGATCATGTCAAGTATTCAGCAAGTTGATTATATACTAGGCCCTTAGGCCAATTGAGCCATAGCTCACATATCATGTAATTCTCATGTGTTCATTTCATCATTCAAGAATTTCTTTAAGCATTCGATCACATGAAATATCACACATACAAGCACCCATGTTACCACTTAAACATGCTTGGCAATTAAATTATACAAGAATTCAAGGATGTGATCAAATTTCATGCATTATCATACTTCCCTTATTAGGCCAAGTCCATATTAGGTTCATTTAAACATTACAGGAATGTAGACATGCTTGCTTTAGTTAGGACCTAGTCCTAACTCTAGAATAAACTACACTCACAATACTCCAAGCTTGGCTAGTCTTGGATCCACAATCCTTTGTTCTTAGCTTTAGTAGGTTCATTCAATCAAGGCAATGTTACTAGTACACAACATATACAAATCTGACAGCATGCTCATATATATTCTTTACTACACATAACTACACTTGTCTATACTCTAATTCATGTAAAACATAGCAATAACCACTGTCTTAAAACTGTTTACAAAACAGATTTCAAAACTGCCACAAAATAGTGTACAATTACCTAAACTGTTGTTACTAGGCAGCATGTACTCTACTCACTTAAACATGCATAACTTTCATTCTGTATGTCAGAATTTCAATTGGTTTACACCTTTGGAAAGCTAACTTAATTGTGTTTCTAACAATATAGGCCTTACATTTTAGTTCTTTGCTAATTAATACATTTTTTAACTTAAAGACAGGGCAATTTACAACACCAGATTGTTTGCACTGTACCTAGTGTTTCTTATTTACAATTCATTCTACAATCCAGAATTCAGTTTTGTTTTCTCCTAATGAATTTAGACATGTTAAGACGCTATCAATATAAATTTCAGCCTTAAATTCCATTTATAAAATTTATGGTGATTTTTCAAAGTTACTGTCCAGAATAAAGTATTATGGGTAGATTACTCTAGGTTGAGTTTCTAGTTCCATAACTCATCTAAACAAGATTCTAACATTGTAATTCAATTTATTTTCATGTTCTTGCATGTCTAGGTCAGTCTAATTCACCTAGCAATGTGCTTAAAACAGGGCATTATAATGCTATGTTCAATTTGATCCATTTCATCAACATCATACCCCTAATTCACCATTTGAGCAGTCCATTACCTAGTTTTAACTAATCCAATTGCATACATTCATTTTTCAGCAAGCTATTTACTCTATTCAAGCCTCAATTAATCTAGCAATGTCACCAAATCAGGGCATTATATACAATTAGCCTATTTACACATTTTCACCTAGCAAACTAGTCCCTAATCAAAACTAGTTTCAACCATGATCCCTATTTTCTATTCATAGGCAATTCAACTACATCGAAGAGACAATTCAAGGTAAATTTCAAGCATAACAATCATCCTATTCAATTCCATGAATCCAAATTCAATCTCTATCATCAATCATTCATTCAATCAATTTGCTAGGGAGAAAGGATTTAGAAACCACTTACAATCTTCCTAGCTATTCAATTACATGAAATTGTAATCACATGGTGGCTTTCTTTTCCAAGATGATTGAGTAGGGTTCGGCCAAGATAAGAGAAAGGTGGAGTGGAGAAGATGATAGGAAGATGGACACCTGGCCATGTTGTTATCACTTAGCTTGGCTATTTGCCTCCACTTGGCAAATTATGGTCTAATTACTTCATAAATCCTTAATTACACATCCTAGTTGCATGCAATTCTACATTTACAAATTGTCACTATTTGATCCTTCATGATTCGGCTACTTATTTATCAATCCATCTAATTTAGTCACTAGGTTTAATCAATTCTTCTATTTTATAGATTGTTTGTACAATTAAGTTCTAATTAGTTTGTGACATGTTACTAGGCCATGATTTGGGGTATTACAGTTATCTTCCCATCCCATGATTCGGGAAGAGAGTAGAGTAGCTTTCGGACAAGCTTGTCTTCGAGGATGATTCCACCGAAGCCCTTGAGACCATTTACAATAACCAAGAACCGGTCGAACATCTTGGAGACACTTTCATCCGCCTCCATCTTGAAGTTCTCATATCTTAGATTGAGGATCCCGATCTTGGTCTCCTTCACGTCGTTGGTGCCCTCGTAAGTGGTCTCTAACTTGTCCCACACCTCCTTTGCACTTGTGCATGAAGTCATCTTGGCATACATGTCGGGACCAAGTGCACAAAACAATATGTGAAGGGCCTTATCGTTGATTTGGAGTCTTCTCCGATCTTCATCGGTCCTCTCCACCATTGTCTTCGGAACGAGTCTTCCTTCATCATCTCTTTTCATTGGAATGGCTAGTCCATCTTCTACTACATCCCAAAGGACATAGTCGGTGGATTTAATGAAGAGTCTTATCCGGTTCTTCCAATAGGGATAGTTATCCCCATTGAAGTAAGGTGGCTTTGTGATCGATTGTGACTCGTATAGATTTTGCCCAGAGGTAGAAGCCATGGCAATGAATGGATGGATGATCAACACTCTTTAAGGATCGCCCCTTGTTGATGTTAATCCTTCAAAGAGTTAGGATCTGATACCAATTGTTGAGTGGATCAAAAGATAGTGATTTGCCCAAAAGGGGGTGAATTGGCTAATTAAAATTTAAGGGAGCAAACTGGAAAATGAAAAATGAAGGACAAAGGCAATTATAGTGGTTCACGCTTCTAACAAGCTCTATATCCACTACCTTAGTTCTCACTAAGGATTTTCAACAAAATCCACTAGATTTTCTTCCCCCTTTATAGGCTTAGGAGGTAACATTTACAATCGGCTAATCTCTCTATCCAAAAATTGACCCAAGAAATCTCTCAATACAAAGAATAAATTGGCAATCTAAAAATATCTCTCACAAGATGGATATTGCCCAATTACAATCAAAACACTCCCCAAACTCCAAATAATGATTTAAAATAAAGAACACAAGTGAGTAGGGTGCAAAGTATTTGACTCTAAGGAACAAGGGTTTGGATTAATTACTTGGATGTTGATTGAAAGTTAAATAGTTGTTATTGGTGTTTTGGAGACTTGCTTTTATTCCCTTGCATTGAATTCTAGCCGTTTGGGTGATTGAGATCATTAATCTAGCCGTTGGGCTGCATTTTTGGCACAATAAATGCTCTTCAATTGCCCAGCGTATCGGTACCCTCGTGACCGTATTCGTACTTGTCTCAAAGAAGAAAGAGCCACTGTGAATGAAAAACCAGGGGCGTATCAATACGCGGGAGGGTGTATCGGTACGATTCAAGTGTAAATCAAGGGGTGTATCGATACTCATATACCGTATTGATACGGATTTTGCTCACTAGAATCCTTGGTTGGATTTTAACAAAAAGTGTATCAGTACGATATGGGAGCATATCAATACGGTTAACGGTCATTTAAAATTTTGTGATTCCAATAACTGACAAGCAACGGTCGAAACCATTAAGTGCAAAGATTTATCAAACATCATCAAATCGTATCGATACGGTGACCAACCCTATCGGTACGCTATAGCTTGAAAACTTGCCCATATGAATTTCCTATCAATACGGTATTAACCATATCCGTACACTTTTATCGATTGGAATTTTAGTGAAGGAAAACCGTAACAATACGACTTAAGCGTATCGATACGCCTGGGCGTAGAGTTAAAGTTTGGCTTGAAAATACTTAGAAAATTTGAACACTTGAAATATTTTTGACATGAAGGTTCTTTTGGTTCAAATGCTTGTCAATTAAGTGAGTTTTTCAAATACCTAAAAATTTATTTGTATTTTCAAATAAGCCATTTTATAATTTTGTTATATCAAAATCAATGTAGGTTTTACAATCCTTCCACTCCTCACACATATTACTAGCTCCATCGAGACCTTGACCTCAGATATTTTGAACATCAAGACCATGGTGAGCTAGAATAACACATATTTCATTCTTAAGAGTTAATGTGGATGTATCTTTAACATGTGCAAGATCAAAAAAAAAATGCTCTCTAATAAAACCGCCTTTATCAACAAATCTCAGAACAAGAGCCATTTGTTTTCTTTTGGATTCATCACAAGCTTCATCAACAATGATGAAAATTTTTGAATCTCCAATATCTTCAGGAATCTTCTTCTGAACTTTATTAGCAATAGGGTTAATTACCCCGTTGGTACATGAAATATACCGAATTCTCAGTTTCATACATAATGTTTTAAAATTTTTAGTTTAAAATATGAGGTATTTCGTCGTTAATGAGTTTACCAATATTCGTAATAGAAACTGATGTTGACCCTTTGGACCAGTAAAAAATTGACACATGGCATTTTTTCAAAAAATATATTTACTTAACTAATGCATAATGACATGATTAGTCCTCAATGTTTCACTAGTTTTCAATTTCATCCTTAATATTTAAAAAATCAATTTTTTATTTTTAAAAAATTATAAAAAAATACAAACTAATAAACAATTGGCACGTGGCACTTTAAAAAAAACTTACTTGAGGTATAATAAGAAGATTAGTCCTTAATATTTTATTAATTTTTTTAATTCACCCTCAACACTTAACGTAAAATACATAAATGATCTTCCGACTTCCATAGACTACCTTATGGAGAAGGCATCAAAAGTCAAGACCTCACATTGTCGATCACTGTCGCAGCCTCCTCCACTTTTTCCAACGCCAATGCTTCTCATCAACATTTGGTCATTGATATTCCTTCACTTTTCTTTAAAACAAACAAACAAATCAGTAAAGCAATGCAATCTTCAAATCTGAATAGTTGTCTCTAATTTTGCTTTCATTTCTTCAAATTAAATAAAAAAACCTTTTATTTAAAAAAAGGCCAAAATTTGATCTCTATTTATTACTCGGATTCATCAATATAAATTAGCATCCAGGCCATCTTCATAAATTTGCCTTTTTTATTCTTCTTTTTTTTTTCTTGGTTTGAATCTCTACTACTGCTTACTTGGTAGCTTTTATGAGTATTTTTCATGGACTTTATGTTGAATAACCATTTAGGTTGTTCGTGGTTATTGGTAACATGAGCAAAAGAGTGGGGTTATGAAACCACCATGCATGTAAACGTAGGAAAACTTCCCATTACCCGCTTCCCATGATCTCATATTATGGTTGTGAGTGAGAGGTTTTTGATGGAAAAAATCCTCCTATAAATACCCATTAGCACAAAGTCCTTAAGCACCAAGAATCACAAAGTATTCTATCTCATCTAGTGAGATTTCTCAAGTGCTTAGAAGGCTTTAGAATTTTAGTTTTTGTGTAGCCGAGTTCGATAAATTCGGCAGTGGTCCGAGGTGTTGTCATGGTGATTTCAAGTGTTCGACGATGGTCTGACGTTCTCAATAGTGATACATCTCAATTTGGAATACAATTTTGACAGTGGCTGGAGGTATTGATAAATTTCAATCTTTTCGCTGCGTTTTTGCTCGATTTATTCTTACATTTGGTATCAAAGCCAGGTTAAATCGTTGTCTTGTTGTTTTAAAGTTTGTATGTATTTCAAAATTAAAATGCCTTGTCGATCTTTAATCCTAAAATTTTGAGAAAAATTATGTTATAGGATTTTGTTTTAAAATCGTAAGATTTTATTAAATTAATTTCTAAAATTTATTAATAATTTATTAAAATAAATTTTAAAAATATTTATTTGTATGTGCCTAAATTAAGAGATGATATATAACTTATTCAGTAATTAGTTATATGCATAACATTAGGTACATAAGTTTTAAGACTTTTTGCATAAAGTATTAAGCAATAAAACTACAGAATATATGTCTAGGGATCCAAAAGATTTATTTAATTAGAGAATTAGCCACAACAACTTTAATTAAATAAAATTATTATAAGGATCTTATAAGGACTAGACATAAATTGTTCCATAATGAATTAGCAACAATTTTGAATAAAACTTCGGGTTAATATCTAGCTAAGTGATTTTCATAATTTTATTAAGTTAAATACCAGCCACAACAACTTTAGTTAAAAAAAACTTACTAAGGTTAAAAATCACATATGGAAAAAGCTTAGATATTAGTCTCCTTACAGAATTTATTAAGGTAAAAATTATTAGATGCATTTTTGTAATTACCTCATGAGTTATGAAAATAAATTTAATAATTTTTATAAGGGATGGAAAATAATTCTATCATAAAATAAATCTAATCGAATTAAAATTTTAGCCCACAATAAATTTTTATGTCACTAGATGCATTATTTGCATAATTTGCATTGGTGAATTATGACTTATGTTTGCCTCAAATTTATATTAAGCATGTATGTCAATTTATTTTGCAGCATTACAACCTGTGAATATGTCTGATAATAAAGTAGATACCCCTAAATTAACAAGAGAGAACTTTAAGTTTTGGAAGGAAAGTATTCTTCTCCAATTAAGGTGTATGGATATTGACTATGCTATAAGAAAATTTGAGCCACACATAACTGACACTAGCAATCAGGCTGATCTTGCTCTAAATGAGAAGTGGGAGCGATCCAATTGCTTAAGTATTATGTTCATTAAGAGCAAGGTTTCTACTGATGTTCGTGGCTCAATTGAGCACTATGAGAATGTCCAAGAGCTATTAACAGCTATAGAGAAATAGTTTCAAACTTTTCAAAAGTCATTACCCAGCACCCTAATTATAAAGTTCACATCATTGAAGCTCATTACAATGATAGTGGTGCGTGATCACATCAATAAGATATGAGATTTGACAGCTCGACTTTAGGCACTTGAGGTTGAAATGTTTGAATCTTTCTTGGTGCACTATAATTGAACACTCTTCCACCTCAATATGGGCCATTTAAGATCTCTTATAACATACATAAAGATACATGGTCTATTGATGAACTTTTGACCATGTGTGATCAAGAAGAGGGTAGGCTCACGTTGGAGATTGGAGATAATGCACTGACGGTTACTCAAATGATAGTGGTCAGTCTAAGCCAAACAAAATGGGAAGGCTAAAATAAAAACCCAAGTTGACAAAAAATAGTCCACATGTTTCTTTTGTAAAAAGAAGGGACACTGTAACACCCCTTACCCCGGGTTAGTTGTAACCTGGTTCAGGAGTATTAC
Organism: Hibiscus mutabilis; assembly: GCA_019671005.1. Lineage (NCBI taxonomy): Eukaryota > Viridiplantae > Streptophyta > Magnoliopsida > Malvales > Malvaceae > Hibiscus > Hibiscus mutabilis. The sequence continues at coordinate 28,997,604 of CM033745.1, read as the reverse complement.
CAAGGCAAGCAAGCAAGAAGAACTCATCCTATTAATGAGTTCCTTAACTAACAAACAACATAACATACATTACTTAGCTAACAAGAAAGACCATTTGAATACATTACAAACCAAGCATGTGATCCATTTTAAACTTTCATTATCATTTACATTTTCATTACAAGGCATTCGATAACTTAGATATAATGATCAAGTTCGAATACTTTACTTCAGTTACAAGGCATGGTGATTCATTTGAAACTTAATTAGACATGGTAGACATCATAGTTCATTTCATTCAAGGCTAGATCTTAGACAAGAATCATGTATCCTATTTGGCAATCAATATTGGTTCACTAGACATGTGCCATTCAAGCATTTACATTTCAATCATACATGGTACTTGATCAAGCAAGTTAGAGTGCATATAGATATCATCTCAATTAACAAGATATGCGCATCAACCATCAACATTTATACCAAATTTAAAGTGTTTACATACCAAGCTTAAAGTCATATAATTAGTTACATGATAGATCCATCAAGAACATGCTTATACAAAACATTCAAGATCTCAAAATGCATGATTCACTACTTCTATATACAAGACTAGTGCCACCTCCTAGGAGACTACAAAAGATGTATGAGGTCATACTTTAGCTTCTTTCTTGTGAGATTGCTTCGAGATCAAGGATTCTAGCTTCCAAGACAAGCACGATCAAATGCTTTAACCTATTTTTGGGGGAAGGATGGAAAACAAGAGTGATAAGTGCAAAGCTTGTACTTAGTGAGGTAACTCCTAAAACTAGTCAAGTTTCATGTAGGTATTGTCTTTAAACAACTTAACCTAGATAAGGCTTTCAAGAGAAGGATCAATAGATGGTTATAAGGTCATGTAGTTCTCATTTTGTGTATCAAACAAACAAGCAAGTGAACATAGGCATAGATTTCTAGTCGATCAAACAAGAATTCAATAGGCATGATACACATTCAATTAACCAAGAAGCAAGATATACTAATCAATCAACCAAGAAGCAAGGATTTCAATTCTAGCATTAACATGGTAGGTTACCAAGCTATCATACTTAAGTAACAAGAAATCAATAGAATCATGTCTTTTGTAACAAGTAACAAGATTTTCAAGTTCATTTTAGCTTGTTTATTATCTTAGTACAATCCTTGACACAATTCTTGGTTCTTAGTTTGTTAGGTATTTGAGCCTCCAACCAACTGTCGAGACATTATGCACCTCAGTGCTGGTCAACCCTCCTACTGTTGCCAAAGACCACATACGTACCCTCCGTCTGTTGCCAATTAGGGGTCTTAGCCCTGGACCGTAGTCCACCCTTACACAAGAGCTCTAGACTCTAAGGCATGCCTTTCTTCGCGTATAACTAGTAACCAAGGTTGTCCAAGCTTACATTTCATGTTTCAAGTTTACATATTCAAGATCAAGACAAGAAAGGATTATTCAAGTGTTCATTTGAGCAAGATCATGGTAATTTCTTTCATGTTTAAGGTCCTTAGACCATTAGAGCCTTAGCTCACAATCAAGCATTTGCAATTTCAAGTGTACTAGCATTTCATGTCTCAATTTTACAAGAACAAGTCACTCAACATGTTATAATCACCAAGCTTTCATTGAACAAATTTTTTTCATACTAGTATTTCGAAACATAGATCAAGAACATTCTTGCATAGATCAAATATTAAATCTAGCATCATACTTCCCAAAATTTATCATTTGGCATACTCATGTTTATATATATGCATGATGCATCATGTTAAAAATGCCAAACAAGATTGATTAGGACCTAGTCATAACGCTATAGTTTGTTGCACTCACAATACAATCCAAGCAAGCTAGCAATTGTCTTCTATAGCTATTCCTTTGTTCTTAGCCTTTGGATGATTTCCCTTTTCTCCTTCCACCAAGTTCACTCCTTGCTCTAGCAAATTCATGATTAAACACACTCATCAATATGTATACCCAAGACAATTCAACATGGCAGCAAGGTTATTTCAATACATATAGAAATTTACATACAATTCTTTCAACATTTCAATAAAAAAGATTAGGCAGGATCTAATTATCCCAAACTGTTACAAAACAGTTTCCAACTAGCTTAACTGTTGCTGCCTGGCAGTTTTCACACTACATGCTTAAACAAGCATATCTTTCAATTCTTACGTCGGAATTTCAATTAATTTATACCGTTCGAAAGCTAACAAAATTTTTTTTAAGACCATAATAGACTTGCATTGTAGTTCTTAGCCAATTAATACAGTTTATTGTTCAAAGACAGGGCATTTACACTGCCTGGACAGTTTGCATTGTCCAGCTATTTCTATTTACAGTTTCCAGCATAGGACCCAGTTTTCAGTTCTGTTTTCACCTAATGAAAGTAGACATACTAAGTATCATGTCAATAAAATTACAGCCCTGAATTTGATCTATAAAAATTTTGGTGAATTTTCAAAGCTACTGCCCAGAATAGAGCAATTCTGGGCAGATTGCACCTATTCACATTTTAATTCCTTAAATTCATTTTAACCAATGTTTTGGCCCTATAGTTCATTTCATATGCAATCCTAAACATGTTTAGTCAATGTTAATTTATTTTTCAAGGCAGCCAAAACAGAGTAACTTGATTACTAAGCTCAATTCTGCATGTTTTCACAATAGGTTCTTACTAAAACAGTTTCTATGCTATATGACTATGTTCATCCTTTTATCTTTCATTTCCAGCATTGGTTGCTAACAACTTAGCTTGTTTAACACCTTAATTATATTATCAAATCATGATCTTGCCCAATTCATTAATTCCATAGCTCAATTACAAGTTCTAACCATTCAATTCTTATATCAACATCTAATTTCAAATTTCCAGCAACCTAGTTTTGTTACACCATTCCTTACACATAATTTCCAGCATAATACCACAACAATTCAACATGTAATGCAACCTAACATGTCATCTAACCATTTTGAGACCAATTCCAACAATTATACATGAGTCTATTACATGTTCATCATATTTCCAGCATCTATACATTCAAATCACATTTCTATTTCAATTCAAACAATTCAAGCATGAAATTTACAAGAGAAACAAGTAATTACCTTACTCACTAAGCTATCTAGACATAATTTGGAGCTAAATCAAGGTTGTAGGGCACGGATTCAAGCTTTCTCCCTCAAGCTTCCTTTCTCTCTTCTTCAATTCGGCAATGGTATAATTGAGAAGATGATGACAATATCTAATCTATGTTATTGGATTTGTGAAATGTCCAATATGGCCCTTAATTTATCCTTAATATTAAATTAATCAAGGGCAACTATGGGATATTGAAACTTTAGCATGTGTTCTTTAAACTTGCTAGAGTTTACAAGTTGGTCACCTTAATTTGGTCTCTTTGTTCTTTGTTCTTTCATTCTTTCAATTAAATCCTTGACTAATCAATTTAGCTTAAATTCTAGGTTCAATTAACCTATCAACTTAAGAAATTGGTTTCAATACTTCCAGGCTATGATTTAGGGTGTTACAATTCTCCTCCCCTTAAAATAAATTCGTCCTCAAATTTACCTGAATCGAATAGATGGGGATATTGCTTCTTCATGGTTTCTTCAAATTCCCAAGTAGATTCTTCTATCTTGTGGTTTCTCCACAAGACCTTGACAAGAGGAACAATCTTGTTCCTAAGCTTTCTTACTTCCTAATCAAGAATCTGGACAGGCTCTTCTTCGTAGGACAAGTCAGGGTTCAACTCAACTTCTTTTGGTTCAAGGATATGGGATGGATCAGATATGTATCTTCTGAGCATAGATACATTGAATACATTGTGGATTCTATCGAATTCTCTAATGAGAGCTAATTGATAGGCCACCGGTTCAATTCTTTTAGTGATTTCGAATGGACCAATAAATCGGGGACTGAGTTTCCCTTTTCTTCCAAATTGAAGGACTTTCTTCCAAGGGGAGACTTTGAGAAAAACCTTGTCTCCAACATTATGGTGAATGTCTCTCCATTTTAAATCTGCACACGCCTTTTGTCTATCAAAGGTTGCCTTCAATCGATCATGAATGATCTTCACTTGCTCTTCGGTTTCCCAAAGCAATTAAGGCCCTAGCACTTTGTTTTCCCCCAATTCAGACCAGCATAAGGGAGTTCTACACTTCATCCCGTATAGAGCTTCGAGTGGTGCCATCTGAATAAATGCTTGATAGCTATTGTTGTAAGCAAACTCTACTAGGGGTAGAGATTTCTCCCGGTTCTTCCCGAACTCTATAACACAAGCACGAAGCATGTATTCTAGTACTTGAATAATCCTTTCAGATTTTACATCAAATTGAGGATGGAAAGCTATACTTAGATTTACTTTGGTCCCTAGAGCTTTCTGTAGAGACTTCCAAAATCGTGAAGCAAATCTAGGATCACGATCAGAGATTATTACTGTAGGTACTCCGTCTAATCGAATTACTTCACGGATGTAAAGCTCAACTAAGGTTTCCAAGCTCATGTTCATTCGAACAGGGATAAAGTGAGTAGACTTTGTGAATCTATCAACAATCACCCATACAACATAATTCTTTCTTAGAGTGGAAGGAAGACCAGTAACGAAGTCCATTGTTATCCCCTCCCATTTCCACTAAGGGAATTCGATTGGCTGAAGTAATCTAGTAGGAACTCGATGTTTGGTTTTTACTTTTTGACAAGTTAGGCACTTAGATACGAAGTCTGTGATAGCCGATTTCGTGCCTGGCTACCAATATAGTGGTTTTAGGTCCTTGTACATCTTGACCGATCTAGGATGAATCGAGAAAGGGCTTTGGTGAGCTTCTTGTAACATCTCTTGCCTTATTTCCTCGTTGTTAGGAACGCACACTCTATCGTTGAAGTAGTGAAGCCCATTCGACTTGAAGGAAAAATTAGAATTAGGGTCAGAAGCAAGCTTGGATATGATCTTCTAAAGATCTGGATCAATTTGTTGGAGTTCTTTAATTCTGAAGATTAGGCCGGATTGAACTTGAAGTTCAGATAGAATTTTTTGTCCTTTGGATAACCGAAAATGAGCATTGATAGCCGGAGTAGCTACGAAAGAATCAACAAGACCATTAGGGAAAATTTTCAAGTAGTTTTTTGCAAGACAAGATACATTTTGAATGGCTACTTGCAAGATAGGAAATGATTAATTCGAATAGTTTTCTTGCAAACTAAGAAAGACACAATTAGAAT